>JADLZN010010399.1:0-36767 GCA_018155175.1 Sinocyclocheilus anophthalmus | reverse complement strand
CGGAATATGTTTGTACCTACATTATTTAAGGAAAAGTACTGCTTAATTTTTTGTTCATTCCGTAATGTTATCAATATCTATTTGTCCTTTATAGATGTTGGAAAAACAAACGCTACAGCACCTGCGAAAAAAACAGTTGCTTCAACAATATCCCGTCCTGCTGCCAGCAAGTCTTCAAATTCAGAGGCTCCAAAACCAGTTGCCGCTACCAAACGACCTCCAACTAGCATCAAAGCACCTCAACCCAAACCAGATGACAAAAAAAGTGTACCAACACGTAAGGTGCCTCCGGGTCCACGAAACAATCCTTCACGGTCAGCATCAGGCAAGAACATTGCAGCATCTCCCGGTCACAAACAAGCAGGTAGCTTAGTCGGTGTGAAGCTTCAGCCACCTAAACCGACACAGTCTGTTTTGCCACTTGTCAAAGTTAAGCCTGATGATAAAGAACCTGCAAGAAAACCTGATGATAAAGAACCTGCAGCAGAGTCTGTACAACTTTCGACAGCTGCAGTAGCTACTGTTGCTGTAGCAACAGCTGCAGCCATAGCCAGGGAAGAGTTTGTATCAGAGCCTGAAGCTACTCCAACTGTAGAGAGCTCTCTGGATGTTCCAACATCATCTTTAGATGTTCAGGAAAAGGTAGATGTGCAGGTCACTAATGTCAGCTCCCAATGTGTGCTGGATATATCTAACACGGAGCCAGAGGCTCAAGAGGCCTTACTAGAAGCTTATTCTGTTGAAGTGGCTTGTCCGACATTGACTGTAGTTGAGCAGGAATCTGATGAGCAGGTGTCTGGAAAAGATGATGAAAAGCTTATTGCGGTTGTGGCACCAGTTGCACAGGAAGCAACTGAGCAGGAAACCTTAACTGCTTCACAGTTTGATAACTCTGCTGCTACCATAGTGTCCACTGGTGTAGAGGTGGCTGAAAAAGCTGAACAGATTAACAGTGACTGTTATGAAGATGTGGAAGAAGAAGAGAGGGAAGGCAGTCAACAAGTGTCTTTGTCAGAAATGAGTGGCACCCAGCCTACTGAAGAGTCTCGTCCTGGGTCAGCTGGGCTTGCTGGGTCCATTTGGCGTGCAGGGGCCTTGCTCTCTGAGCTTGACTCTGAGGATGTGAGTTGCAGCCAGCAGGGAGCATCAGAGCTAAGTGCTCCAGGCGTTCTGGAGGGCACGGAGAGCATGGATGATCTAGGGGATGCAAGCCTTAAAGGAGCTGATGGTGAAGGTGCATCGGTTGGGTCCCCTGACTTTGAGAAGGTTTCTGATATTCTTACTAATGAAGATGAAGATGATGATGATGATGACCGAGTCTGTGACATGGAGGTTGAGTCCGAAAGAGCAGAGGACTCTCATAGGCAGCATCATGATAACGAGGATGAAGAGGATGATGATGTAGAAATGGCAAGCGAGGGCATTACTGAGAGTGGGCTTGAAAGTTATGGGAATGCAGATGAAGATGACTTGACCGAAGACTATAGATTAGACAACTTGAACCGAAGCCAGCCTCCACCCATGGTTCCTTCTGCCCCTCTTGCAAACCAGTGGAACCAGCCTAGTTGCTTTGCTGATGCCTTGGCCCAGCCACCACATCCTGCCTCTACACTTCTTTCAAGTCCTTCCTCTGAATGTTGGCAAGTAGACCCAGAAACCCCAACACAGACACCTGCTCAAACAAGATTTGATTTAGCTCTAAAGGGGATCTCCATCCCCCCCCCCCCCCCAAAAGGTTGGAGCCTCCACCTTGCACACCTCAACAAGCCCCAATATCTGCTGCAGAGGGTAATATTAGCCCCAAACCAGGTTTGACACCCTCTCAAACCTGCAAGTTCCAGTCTGAGACTTCCAGTGACCCTGACCTAGCATCTGACAGTAACAGGGACAAAAATATACCAGAAGAGGTGAAAGACAACAACTTTTCGGGTACTGAGACTCATTCTAAAGTGGAGCTCCAGCCCAAACCACTACACCCTGTTCCCACTGTCTTGCCAGACATCATGCAGGATCTAGGCATCCACCTTGAATGTGCTGATGAAGAAGAAGAACCTGAAACTCTGCCAGCTGATGATGTACTGGGTGGTTCAGCAACTGCTCCATCATCTCCTTCATCAGCTACTGAGGATGAGGAAAGTGGCACAGAAGGTGAAATGCAGATCAGTGACCCTCAAGCTGAGCTATTTGGCACTGGGAATGCCTATGGAACAGCACCTGTGGGCCACAATTTGTCCGCTCTAGAGGAATGTGAAGAAATGGGTGGGGAGAATGAAGGTGGTGGTGGTGGTAGTGAGACCCCTCCGTCTGCCACTTCTGCTGCTTCCTATGGATTTGACTACATGACCTCTAACTCCAATGCCCAATCATCTGCCGAGAGTTGCAGCAAGAGTCCTGGCATCTTTTCTCTAGAAAATGAAGAGCAGCTCCCAGATGAGGCCAAGGATCCATCTCTTCTTAAAGAGTTGACCCTGATACCTGCTACTGCATCTGGGGAAAAGATTGACCCCATTAAAAGCCAACATGGAGAGTTCCAGTCTCACCCAGAGCAGCAGTACATGCTGTGTGGAGAGTCCAGTGAGCTGCCTGAGCCTGATTCAGTACCGGGAGCTGTTCCCTTAGAGTCTGGCTTGATTAATCCTTCATCCCCACAGCACCTGGAAGAGGAACAAGATCTTGACACTCAGCATCCCTACTACTCCACTATATGTGAAAAAACTGATAGTCCCCTGGCAGGTAACGTATAGAGTGCGCATTTAAAATCCACCTAACAGTGTACCTTGTTGATGTCATCTCTATATAAGGGTTTCCCTGCTGATGATGTCTTTTTATTCAGTTAGGAAAACACTCATTCAACATTGCCACTTTCATGATATGATACAGCTATTAAAATTACGTTTGTAAGTATATGGCTTAGAACCTGTATGTGCAATAGCTACTACCATTTACACTAAAGGTGACTCTTTTTCTCAACTATTCTTTTTAAATGTAATAATGGGTGTTGGTCTGAACTGGCATGAAATTATTTGTTTGTGGAGTCTGCAAATTGGCAAAAAAGTAACCACTGAAGAAAAATGAACAATGTAATGGACACACATTTTGTGTGTATTTACTAATTTTTTTTTTTTTACTGAACAAATGCATATTCATTGCTTTTTGTATTCTGTTGTCTATATTAACTAAATACCAGTCTTTCATCCCTTTTCCATCATTGCCATATCTTGTCCTCACGTTTCTCTCTTCTGCACTTTAGGGTTTGCTAACCCCTTACTTTTTTATGTCCTGTTTATTTGGAGTACTTAATGTCTTAGTGTTAAATAAAGGTTAGATATTTAACATGATTTCTGTTTTCTCTGTATGTTTCTTGATGTTTGGGTTTCAAGGTAATTTGCACTTGTTTTAATGCCCACTGTTCATCAATCACTATGGGCTGTTGCAAATTGGTCACATCAGCCGGGTTTCCATCCAAAGTTGCGAATTAAACTTATGCGCAAAATTGTAATATTGCATAAAACATTTGCAAATAAGCACCGTTTCCATCCAACGAGTCAAAGAGAACAAAATCGTCACTTCCTGATAAACTGGCACTTAATATCACTGAGAAAACTAGGAGAAGCCACTGAATATAATAATTTCCATATACAATAAATTAATTGTGCCTCAGAGCGAGCAGACGAAAAACAAAATAAATGCGGTCATTGCTTTCGGAGGTGGATGCTGCTGTTTGGGAACGCAATCGTAAGACATTTCTGGTAGGCAATTATACAGAAATACTTTGATGACAGACTTTGGTTGTGCATTTCCGAATGACCATAACATTTCAGATGCTGTGGAATGAGATCGGTCCGCTGGTTAGTCAGGTTTTGCCGTCCCATAGCGCAAAGTCATTACTTTTTTTGATGCACTTGGAGGAATTTAATCTCAAAATGCATTTCCATCAACCCTTTTTCGCACAAGTCTAAAACCACCTCAAGCGAGCGTAAAAACTTTTTTGCGAATTAAGGGATTTTTATTTGAAATTTGGTGTTTCCATCACTCGATTCCCATGCGATACTTCAAAATGCTCATTAAAATAGGGTGATGGAAACATTGAAGTAGTCAAATAACAATGGAGATTTAAATGGTATATTCATTTGAGGTTACTATTAAGTATTTAATATTAAGAAACAATGTAAAACAAAATCTACTTAAGGCTCAGACACTAATTCAAGGTAGCTTTATTTTGTTAAAGTTCCAGAGCACTTTTAAGTCAAAATTAATGGAATATTTTATTCACCTTTACTTAAACCACTTGGTACTACGTTTGTTGTGGCATTATAAGTCAGTTACTAATACTAAATTGTAAACTTGCATGTATACACTTGCACACAAATACATGTTGAACCTTCTGTAAGTGAATTTTGTAAAGAAATCCGGATACTTGCAGCAGAAGGAGAGTTTTTTTTCTTCTTCTTTCTATGCCAGTATGTTCCTTCTGCTTGTATTCCTCCTTCCCTTTTGAACCCACCTACCATCCGGAGGAGGAAAAGCAAGATCTGGCCCCATCAACCTCCTGGATCTCACCCTCTCTCAAGGTGCTTTAAGTCCGCCACCTCCTTTTTTCGTTCTCCATCTTTGTATACCGTTGCTTCTGGAGTAGACTTTGCACACCTTGCACTTTGGGACTAACTGGGTGCAGCTGCTTTAATCACTCTGATTATTAACAAGTTGAGCTGAAGCTATTTGAAAGGACCTGACTTGACACATTTACCTGGACTAATTGGACTTCAATAAATCCCAATGCTGGGTGGTTCTTAATCCCCAAAACTGGACTTGCTTTGCACAATGCACTTTTCTGTCATTTTTCCTGTTTAAGCATGCTCACCTCACCAAAGAAATATGCTGTACACTGGGGTGGCTTATGTGTAAAGCATGTTTTATATTGTATGCATGGGTCTATTGATGGGTCATGTTTTCTCATGGTTAAAAAAGAAAAAACCTGTTTGCTTTATGCTGTATTGTACTATGCATGGTGAGCGCTCGCTTTTGCATGTGCTCAGCTTGTCACATTAAGGGAGATTGTTTACCTCATCTGCTTTTATTTCCTTGTTTTTATTTGCTCTTCACAATAGTTAGAGGTTACTGCATATACAGGGTGTAGCCAATTTTATTGCACCAATATCTTCACAAAATATTTTTGAGAGAATGTCACCAAGGTGCGAAATTATTTGTTGTTCATTCCTTCTCCACTAAATCATTTAATTGTATATCTGACAATTTTGTTTCCCACGATGCTTTTTTCTGCTTCACCACATTCTGCAGTTTTTGACATTTATTGTTTTATTGCATTCAGTTTAACTCTCCTTTTTAACATGTACTGGACCCTTTGCTTCATTCACAGAAAGAAACTCCCACTTTCCACCACAACCAAATGACTTGCTTTCCATCCAAATGACAATGTCATCCAAACTTCGTCTCTGGCCACGTGCTCCCTATGTGACCCAACCACCACGGCTTCCCACTGACCTCCCTCCCAGAACACCAAATGTGGTGTCAAACACACAGCTCCGATGTCTAGAGCAACACCAACAGCACCTTCATGAGATCCAGCAACGGCAGGAGAAACGTAATCGAGAAGACGAAAAAGAGGAGGAGCAAGCAAAGAATGAGAGCGAGCAGCAGGAGGAAGAACAGAGGAGAAATTTACTTGAGTTGCAACTTAAGCAGCAAGAGCAAGAACTGAAGCAGCGACAGCAGATCATGCAGTGGCAACAAGAACTTGAACAACAACAGCAGCAAAAACACAAGGTCCATACACCAGTTGACCTCTCTCCTTCATCAGGTCTCACCACCATCTATGAAACTGTGGAAACGAGTGACTCAGAAGACGAAAAGGACGAGGGACAAGGAGAGGTTGAGGAAGTAAAAGATAGAAGCTCCTTTAATGTGTGCCCTGGAGAAGACTTGCAAAGATGCACTGAAGAAAATGACTCTGCTAAACTTTTTTCACAATGCACAACACCTTCCCTAAAGTCTATTATTCAGGGTCCACAGAGAGAACTCCAGGAGATAGACCCTGCAGCAGACCAAGACGGTCCTTCTCCCTTGGGATCTCCTGAACGGCCTCCACCTCTGGAGTTTGACTGGGGCAAGAAGGTGGACATTGTCCAGCAGCTCATCAATCAGACATTACTGCTTGCAGGTGATGGTTGCTCGCCCCTTCTTCTGCTACCTGGAGGAGCAGGTGGGACACTCAGCCCCCTCGAAAGCAGCCTGTGGCCCAACTTGTTGCCACCTCTGACACCCCCTTCAGCCATTGTGACGTCTGTGAGCAGCTTCTCACCTGAGGCTCCAGGAAGCTCTGCTCAGGGTGAGTGGACCGTTGTAGAGCTGGAGACACATCACTGAGAAAAGTTGAATGAAATGCCTGCCAAATATGAACTTTTGGGCTCAAAAGACTTAAGATTAAGGTCCACCAGTAGGGAAGCGCCTGTTGTAGCATTAGATAATCTAGCAATCTTTTGAAAAAATCTTACTTCGAGATGTAGTCATGGATATGACTGGTTCATCCATTTTTCTTCTGCAGTACTTCAGCAAGTGTTGGAGTAGAAAATTGTGTGAACCTGAAACTGATACTGCAGAACAGTGTGCTGGACTACCACCATCTCATTCTTTGATTTTTCTTCATCCTGAGAGTTATTCTAGTGCTGCGACCATTCATTTCCACTCCCCACCCATCCAAAATCAATGGAACGCTATAGTCCATACTTTTATGCCAAATTGGTCAGCCATATCTGACCTGCCATCATGTCAAAAGGCCATTTCCTTAAGGTTTAATGTCTTGCTGGCTTGAACTACATACATTTATCTCTTAGTCATTGTTGAGCTCTCTACCCACAATGGAGGCAAGATGCCAACTCAATGACTGCAGCATATTAAAACAAAATGGGCTCCTTTCTCTGACTTCTCTGAGCAAAAGATCTGTAAAAAAAGATAAAGACTTGAGATAAATTGAAACGTGCAGGTTTACAAGTCAGATCAAGCAGGCATTTTTTTCTTGCACTATGCTGATTACAAAAAACAAACTTTAATTTGGCTCATGTGCAATTTAATAGCACAAAACGCTGTTATTGAACAGCCCATTGCTTGTGCATTCTACTGTTTGACACAAGATTTGCAGGATTAACTACAGAGTTAAGTAGAGTATTTTGAAGTAAATTTGCTGATTCGACAACTGTAGTTGTTCCAAATGAAATGTTTAATTCATTGAGTAATTGTGATAACTGTAAAACAGACAATATTACAATTTTTAAAAGCATGCACAGCTATCTAAAATTTTAAACTGGTTTGGTTTGAAGACCTTTTTTTATAATCCTTATCATAAAGAAGCTTGACACGTGACGTACAAAGTAATTTCCCCCCCCCCGCAAGTATATGCACTGCTGTAACATTTGAAAAATAGCTGGCACCAGAAACTTTGCTATTCTAGATTAATGTGTTACAGGGATTTTTAATTATATTTTTAATGACACAGGAAAAACTGTGCAGCTACATCAAATGATCCGCTTTACTGTGAACCTTCTGAACACTGTGCCTCCCTTACCTGTCCGAACTATATGATTAGTATCTATTTGAGAAACAAGGAGCAGCTCTCATAACTGCACTCATGCTGTTTAAATGACGTTTTCTGGTTTGCTGTGCCTGAGATTGACTCCCACGTTGGGCTGGAAGGACTCTTTGCTAAATAAGCACTCTCATACACTGTCACAATCTCCCAAATGTTTACTGTCCCTACCTTGGTTAGAGAAATTGGTTAGTCCTGTCTAGTATGAATGGAAAAAGTTTTTTATTTTTAAGTTCTCTGCATTGTTCAGTCTCTGTATATTTCCCTTCCTCCAAAAAAAAAGAAAAAAGTTCTGAATTATTGGAACACAGAAAGAATTACAAAAATGAAAATGGAATTCAATGGGTCACATCATGAGTAGGCCTATTATGTTCACCCAAATTTAACTTATACTTATTATGATAATAAAGCCAATGTTATATTGATGTTTGTGAGTCTGGTGAGGAGTTTTGTTTGTCACATATCTTGACTGAATGAATTGATTGATCTTGGCCCAGTGAAATGTTAAAACACAATTTGATTATTGGAGCCCCTATTATCTGTTTTGTCATATGTGATGGTACATGTTATTTTAAAGGGACAATGATAAAGTCTGTTTACTGAATTATGAAGAGAGATTACCATTTTAATTGTATTTGTACTGTACTGGTGTACTTCCTATTTGTCCATTGCTGTGAAGTAGTTTAGAGACTATATAGTACTGTGTTTGACACTGTAAAGGTAGGAGCATTTATTTAAAAACAACTTTTTTTAAAGAATATATCAAAGGAACCACTTTACATTATAATCAGGGAACACTGGGATTCCAGGTAGATTTTGACTATCACTGTATTTTGGCTTAACTACTGTTTTATAACTTGACATACAAATACCATACAGGGAAAGCTACGGTATAGACACAAACCAGCAGTAAAAAATGCACTGAAAATAACTATAGCTTTGATTGAGCTTGACATAAGAAGGAATACAACAGCATTATTAGTAATGCTCTACCCTCTCCACTGATCTTTACCATGTTTGCAAAGACACAACTGCTTCTGTGTGGTACATATTCCAGCTTTTGTTGTGTATATTTTTGTAATTTATTATTTTGAAAGGAAGGATTGTTTTATAGAGAAAACTAGGCAGTGGGCCTTAGCCGCTGGCAGGTTTTATATCTGGACTTTGTAAAAGACTACTTGGAGGGTCACTGTATTTTAATGTTTTCATGAAAATAAAGTTGGTTTGACATTTAATCTTGAACTTTTACTCCGTTTAATGAGTTTTCCATCACTGGTGTAAATTATTTGCTACATAACAAACCAACATGACTGAACAACACCAACAATAACAGCCATGACCATGTTTGAAAATTTTTAAAAATGTACAGGCGTCTGTAATCGCATCTGATTTCAACAAACCAAATGAATGAAGAATCCAGAATGGGTGAGGCCCTAAGCTAGCACCACCTCATGTTTTCATGCCAAATGTACCATCTGTTTCCTGAGACAGCAGCACCCCCAACAAGGCAGTCTGTGGAAGTGCAGGATGAAGGCTCCTCAGTTCCCAGACACAACAGCTGCTTGTACTGACCACAAGGAACTGAACACAGCAGCACCATACAAAACATACACACAATGAATTTTTTTATCTAGGTTTAACTGTTATTTCTAAGTTACATATTTACACATTTCTTAATAGTTGATCTCAAAATCTCTAATCAGACGAGTACTTATCTAGGCTTAGCTTCAGTTTTTGTTTGACTTATGGTAGCTTTTTGTGGAAAGCAGAAACTGTAGCTCCATCTTTTCCTATGAAACCGAAAGTAGTTAAAAGTACATTACCAATCAGTGATGTTCTCTGGATCAGGGTGCGTCTGGACCCACCGGACAATAGACCAAATCCTCTCTACTCTACTCTCTCTCTCAGTTTCTGTATTTTCTCCCTCGCACCTTCCTTCTCCATCCTTATCATCTGCTGCCTCAATGACATGCTCAAAGCACAGGAAGTAACTGGGAAGGTAGGAAATGGATGTTGTAAAGACGATGATATGGTATTATCCTATCAATTAGGGCTGTTCTTATTCTTACACTGTCATAATTGTTTCCCTCTGCATCTATCATGTGCTAAATGTTGTTTGGTCGAAAAATGATTACACTGCCCTGCATCCTATTTGTTGAACAAAATCCAATACTGGTTTCTTACTCATTTTGGGGAGCTGATTCTAAAAATAAAATTTTGCTCTAGCACATCAAACTTTTTCACTAAATATGGTGCATTTCATAGCATTTTTGCTTTCAATGACATGATTCCTAACGTCCTCTAAGCCTGGTCACAACTATTTGTTCAGTTCTCAGCCAATTTGCACATATTTGAGTCATTCAGAAGACATTATTTTATGCCTAATCCCGATTTCCAATTGTTCTACTATGCAGATTGTAAATTACATTACACATTTGAATACGTATTTTGTCATTAAAACTTTTGACTGATTTTATTTATTTGTTTATTTGTTGTTAAGTACATTTAAGCTGATATACATAGCTGATATATAATCTAAAAAAAGAGAAAAATCTGTATGTGATACAAGTTTTATTGATATCTTTGAGCTCAGTAGAACCAAAATGAGGTAATATTAGGCCTTTTTGTAGGGCTGTGTTATTAACTAATAATAAAAATATAATAAGTTATTATTATATTAATAATAAATAAACTAGGCACTCTCTTTTTTCCTTTTTACAAAGAAATGGGAAAATCCCTTTATAATTCTCTCTGACTAAACCTCATTTACAACTCTGCACTGTCATATGTCTGTCCTTCTCCTTCTCCCTCTATCTCTTGCTCCACATTCCAGCGCATACGTTTGTATAGGTCAGTACTGGCTGAGGCAAGAAAGGGGGTGGGGCAACAGTACCGGGAGATTGACAGCTTCATGTTGTCTATTTGACACTGGCCAATAGAGAAGTGTGAGATACTGTGAAAAAGATATATAGTAAAAAAAACTGCAATAAAGAAAACAATAATAATAGAAATAACCCAATGTGGATTCCCTGGGTATTTTATGACTGCATTTATACTAAATTCAGGCCTTTGAGAACCTTCCTTTTGTGCTAAACAAAAGATTCAGTATCTTCTGACTCAATCCTCACATTCATTTATAAATCTGCCTCTGTGATTTACAATTGGTTTGTACCTCAGTGGATCAGATTCCTCCAGTGTGAAGAAACTGAAGGAGGCGTACAGCAACAAAAGCGTCCAGACGACGCATGTTGTGTAATTTTATTGAAGTATTATGTGAAAATGAACGTAATCAATATATAAATTAATATGCTAAATGATGTTAACCCTGGATGTCATAGAACGAACAATAGTCTTTTCATTAGACAGTGAATCTTTCATTATACAGTACACCAGTGAGCTTGAAATAATGTAACAACACGTATAATGTTTTTTTCTTCCATTAGACAATGGACCTTTCAGTAGACATAAACATGAAATAATCTAATATTATCAGGAACAAGTAGATAAATTTGACACACATCTAGTATGACCACACTACCAACCAAATAGAAAACAAGGCCAAAAGAGTTGGAAACAACTGTAGCAAATCAGGTATCTATAACAAATAAAAAATAACCGGAACAAAGAAAAAACACAAAATGACCAAATTTGGAGAGAACAAAGGATATATAATATGAGCTGACAAACAAAGACTTTGGAAGGATTTGGAATGCTGTGACTGTCTTCCCGGCTTTATTTCTTTGTTAAATAAAGTCTTATTTTGACATCTGGAACTCTGCTTCTCAACTTCATTGGCTGCACCCAAGAAAAATCCACAACAGGTTGGCGTCACGAACAGGATTGGCTTGGGGTGCAACGTCCGCGAGGGCCATCGTGGGTGGGGTACCTGGACTGCCATGCAGACAGATCTCTAAAAGGGGCCCCGAAAAAAAAACGAGGTAGGCAATATTTTGCTTAAATTGGAAATAAGACTGTTTGTGTGGTTGACTAGGGTCACACCTGTGATGGTAATCTGAGACAGGGCTTCACCAATAAATGAATCTAAGATTTGAACTAAATTAAATAAAATAAAAGTGGAATTGAGAGGTTCCAGATGTCAAAAGATTCACATGCTTTAGAGTAGTAAAAAGCTTATGTATATAAGTTGTAAATAAGAAGAAGCGCCGTGCTGTGCCGAGAAGGGGCACATACTGGGTCAAAGACCTTTCAAAATAAGTAAGCCCAGGAATCAAGAGAGCCGTTCAGAAAAGAGGGAACGTGGCTCTTGAGGGGTACTTATGAGAGAGGACTTTCCAAAATAAGCAAGCCCAGGAATTAAGGAGCCGCTCAGACGGGGGAGCGTGGCCTTAAGGGGTGCTTATGAGGGAGGGGTTGCTTTGATCAGAGTATTAAGTTGTGTACACAAGTGTCGAGAAGGGACACTAAAAACCTGTTCAGAGACTTCCCAAAATAAGCAAGCCCAGGAATCAAAGAGCCATCCAGAGAAAGTGGGACGTGGCTTTGAGGGGTGCTTATGAGGGAAGGGCGGCTGAATTAGGTGTCTGCAGACTAAGTTAAACTGTTAGTCTTTGTTTGTCCAGTATCTGTTGTAAAAATATTTGTATGTGCGTCAAAATGGTGGAAACATTGAAGCATTGAATGTTTTGGCTGAATGATTAACTGTGTTGCGCTTTGCGCTGTGTGACAAGCTGAATGTGTGTGTGAAAAATGTTCTATGTTAAAAAGCGCTCGTGATTTGAATTGGCCCCTTTTTTTTTTTTTTTTTTTTTTTTTTTTTTTTCGAATGAAAACGCAAACATTTAAAAAAAAAATACACTCAATGAACAATCAAGATTTCTTGAGAGAATTGTAGAAGTATTGAGGGGAATTGGAAGAGTTGAAAAAACAAAAACAAGATTCCCAGAAATGGGCTCTGTAGGCTGTTTGGACCACCGTCCCAGTTGCCGACGTTTTTTTGGTGATCCAAATGTGAACCTGATTATAATAAAGAAAAAGAAAAGAAGTAAATTGATTTTGCATTCCTAAAAGAAAGGAGAAACGGACCAGACGGACTGGTGTTTTTTCCTTCGCCGTGTGAGGGTAGCAAAAGTGTGGGAGAGAAGGCCTTGAGTGTGTGCAGGCGAGGAACCTGTGTGTGTGTGTGTGTATGTGAGTGAGAGAGAGCATGCATATGTGTGCTGAATGCGTGTGTGTGCACATGAGAGAGAGTGAGGAGCCTGCATGTTGATTTGATTTGTGCATATCTATGTGTGACTAACAAAGAAAAAGTGTTGTGTGTGCATGAGTGGAGCGTATGTGTGTGAGTAAACGTTGATAAAAATGAAGGCTGAGATAGGGAAGAAAGCAGAGAAATTAGACAGAATATCTTTGTGCCTGTTCTGATCCTAAAAAAAAAAGAACAGAATGAGCATATTAGATATACAAGACGAGCTCAGTTTTGATGCAAATTATGAACACCAAAGTGAATGGAGAAGTGTGAAAGAATATCAAGAATTTTTGAAGACTTTGAGAAATACAAGAGGCATCTGTAATCATTTTTGGTTGGAATCAGATTTTGTTGACAGGAAAGGGCAGGTACAAAGATTGACAGATTACAAGAAGAACAGTCTTCTTAGAAAATTGATTAGCATTATAAATTTAAGGGACATAACAGAGGAATGGCCAATAATACCTTGGGAAAATATTGTTTATAATAACATAACAGTTCGACAATTGACAAATCAACTAGTGGACCTTTGTGCTCCAACATTTTCCCCAACAGAAGTTGCCTCTAATGTAATTGAAATCCCAGTTGGTCGAATTGTGGCACCCTATGCTAGGAGGTGGCTGGCAGGCCAGTGGATAAAGGATATCACAGTAGCTACAATCCTTGACAACATATGCCTCTCACTGACAGTTGTCACACGAGAAGTGGACTGGATATCTAAAGTGATAGTCAAATCAGATGAAAAGGGAAACATTATGCCAGTGACTATACCTAGTAGAACAGTGAGACGTTTGTTGGTGACAATTGAGCTGAGAGGTGTACCACAAATATATGCCATTATGGATGGTGAGCAGAGAAAGTAAAAATAAAGAAAAGGGGCCCAGGACTAACAGTTCAGCACACTGAGAACACTGCTTAAATAAATTAGTTAAAATAAAATAAAAATGGCAGATGAGATAAATGTAAATAGAAAGAGGAAAAGAAGAGGCAAGCGAGGCAAACAAATTTTAACAATACAAGAGAAAAGATTATTGATTAATTACATGGAACCACTTAATTTAAAATATTGTACAAAGGATGATTTAAACATTGTTGTATATAAAATGGAAGAGTGTTGTATAAAATTAACATCATCTCTCACCTACTCAATTTGGGCAGGGGGAATTACAGCGACAGGTCGTCACTTTCATTTGAGAAGACTATGGAGTTTTGAGGCATTCAGCTTGGGAGAAAACATCATTTGGACAAACAGCAATATCCAGAAGGAAGAAATAGAAGGCCTTGTGTTACCCTTTAAATTGTTAACTAGAAAACACATTGTGATTATTTTGAAATATTTGAGACAATCTAAACAGCTTTTATAAAAGGTGAAAAGTCCTCCGCCCAGCAAAAATCCAGGTGAAAATCAGGGGTCGGATACTTTTAGTGATCCTCGTCTGATGAGCCTGGTGAAAATTAGCTAGTAATTAGAAACGCTGGGATTAGAGAGGTAAATTACTGAAGAGAAAATAAATAATAATAGTTAATTGTGCTGAACAGATTGATAACTCAAAATTCAAAGATGTCAACTCCAGTAGAATTTTTAGCTTTTCAAAATCCAGCCTGTAAGGAAGTAATAAGAGAGCTCTCAAAAAGATGGGCAGAGAGAACAAAGAAATTGACTACTAAGTGGCCGGCAGAGGGAACATTTAATATGACAATGTGTAGAGAAATGGAGGTATTGGTAAAAAATTATAAGACCAATGATAAATCCAAAAAGAGAAATGACAAAAGAGAGCAAGAATTAGGGGTATTGACTCTGTTCAAACAACATGGAATTCAATTATTAAAATTAGAGAAACAAGAAAGAGAAAATAAAGGTAATGAAATAAAAGGAGAAAGGCCACCTCCATATGTTCCTTCATGCAATCAGACTGTTAATCAGATGCCTATAGTACAAGGAAAAATAGATTTAAAGGGGGCAGTAGAATCCGAGGGCTATGTTCAGGATGTGAATACAGATGTTGACATAGATGAACAGATTTGCAGGAGTTAAATAAGGAGACTAGCAAATACCACAAAAGAGAGAGACGAACACACAGCCACAAGGGAGGGGCTGGAGATACAAGAGGAGGGACTAAGAACATCAACACCAAAGCCTCAAGTAAGATACCGAGTGAGAGAGAGAACAGCCCACAGGGTGGAGCCAAGGAGTGACAGGCTTGGAGGAAAAGGAGCCAGGGGCTACAGAGAGGAGGGGAGAGCTGATGAGTCACTCGCATACCAAAGACATTCAGCAATACTCGAAGAAATGGAAGACCAACACAAACAACAGACATCAGTTAATGGAGACTCACTGGAGGGGCGGTTCAAGGGACTCCTTGATGAGCAAACTGAAGGAGCAATGGAAGATGCTGACTCAATTCAAGAAGCTCTGGAAGATATGGAGAATAGATGCTACAAAACAAGAGACAGTCTCAAAAAGCTGTCCACATGACAAGAGAAGATTTCACACAAACTGTAGACGAATTGCAGCAGGAGCTGGATAAAATGATGAGCAAACATGAACCAAAACAACCACACCCAAGCCCACATGATTATGTCCAGCAGAAACAATACAAGCAAGTAGCTGTGACACTGGTCATGCATGACATAGAAGATCCAGAAGACCAGTTTCAAGTTCTTCAAGCACAAAGACGAGGAGGAGGAGAAGAAAACGATAACGAGGAGAACAAGAAGGGCAACAAGAAGAGAACAGGCCCCAAGATATGAGTGCCCAATCCTCATCAAGCATGGTTATGCTCAATACATACCTTGGGCAAGTCAAGATCTGGACACTTTGGTTTCCCATCTTCCAGACATTCATGAAGGTGCTGGAAAATGGATCAGAACATTCGAAGAAGAAACAACTGGAAAGCTTCTGGCCCTGGGTGACATCAAAGCTCTACTTGCCAAATGCCTGGGGGCCTCCAAAATGAATGATGTACTCAAGCAGTCTGGCCTCCTTCGAGCTGTGGACAGACCTCAAGCAGTGGAGCTTTTTTGACAACATCGATGGACATTGGATAACTCGAGAGCTGAGTACAAATCAACCTGATCAACCCCCCCCCCCCCCAACCCCCCCCCCCTGGGTTCCTGAAAGAGAGCAACGGGAGACTGAGAATCCCACCACATACATTCAGAGACAGATAAGACGTTGGAAAGAAGAACTGGAAAGAGATCCAGAGAAAGACAAAATACTGACAGCACTCTTCAGGACCGCCATTGTGGAAGCCATGCCTACAACAGTGAAAGTGAAGCTGGAGGATGTGGTAGGTCTGAATTCCAAGTCACACAAAGAATTCAGAGACCATGTGGTTCATGCGGTGGAACAATATAGAAAACAAGAGCTAAAAATAAAAACCCAAGAAAAAGAGTTGCAAAGAAAATTGACTCAGATGCAGCTTGAGGAACTGCTCAACAAGAAGAAGAAAATTCAAACAGTCCAGAAGGAAGATCACTCAGCAGTGATGGCACCAGTCAGCACTGAAGTGTTTGCTAATCCACCTGCAACAATGAATGTGCCTGCACCAACAAATCAAATTGCAACAGAACAAACACCACCTGCTGGAACAGTCACTGCACCACAAGGAACAGCACCAGTTGTCATCTATCTCAAGCCAGAGCAGCCAAACAACAGAGGCTGGAACAGACAACAACAAGGGCGTGGCAGAGGAAGATTGAATCAGCAACAAGTTAGTGGCCTACCAGGAGTCTGTTGGGGATGCAATCAGCATGGACACACCAAAATAGATTGTCCCATTAATCCTTGGCAGCAGAACCAACCAATGGCCTCAGGATTCAACTATGGACAACAGCAAGTGCAACCACAAACCCAAGGTCCTGTCAACCCATGGCGTGGACCTGACCAAGGTTACTAGGGCTGCCCAGAGAATCTTACAGGGAGGAAACAGCTTCCAATAATATCATGTGATGCTGATCAAGAACCAATGCTGCAAGCCAATATCGAAGGAAAACCCATTTCTCTCATGCTCGACACAGGGGCAACATACTCATGTTTAAATCCAAGATATGCCTCGCACCTCCCCATGTCTGGAAAATATATAAAGACAGTAGGATTCTCGGGAACAACTCAGCTACTTCCTATGACAGCCCCTGTGAGCATAAGCCTGAAAAACACTGAAATTAGAATACCAATATTAGTCTCAGAACACACACCTGTAAATTTGTTAGGTAGGGATGCCATATGTAAATTAAAAATGCAGATATGGTGTACACCAGAGGGAATTTATATAGATGATAGGGCAATGAGACAAATGAATGTTTCAACATCACAACAAGCACAAGAACCATGTGCTAACATGTATTGGTTAGGAGATCTAAAAGAAGATGTAGAAAAAACAATTAGTAAATGGGGAAGATATATAAGGGAACAGCTATGTGAACCAAGCCTACCAAAAAATGAATTTCATTGTACTATGAAGTATGATGAAAGCAAAAATCCAGATTTTGAAAATAAATGGCTAAAAGACACAAAAGGATTGAAAATCCCCATGATATCACAAAGCATAATAATAGGACCCAAAGGTGTAGCTCTGCAGATAGACAGGGAAAGATTCATAGATGACTGGTTCGCAGTACCTAACTCAGTGCCACATGTTACATTATATGTAAATAAAAACTGTCTCTCTAAAGATTTAGGACCCATGATGAAACAAGCAGAAAAAAGCAAGTGGGAAGCCACAGAAAATCCTCTAATCTTCCAAACAGCAGACAAAGAATATCTCAAGATTTTGTGTGCTACTCCAATGATAAGTGTCCCCAGAATGGTAATAAACACAACAGTTGAGCCAAAAGTTAAAGAACATCAAACAAAGCAAAATTAATTGTTAAAAGACATGGAGAGACAAGTACCATTACAATTATGGTCTCAACATGACACAGATGTGGAGTTAGTAAAATCAGCCAATCCAATTAAAATAGTACTTAAACCAGGAGCTAAAGTACCCACTAAATTGCAATACCCTTTGAAACCAGAAGCAATAGAGGGAATAAAAAAGACAATTGAAAGACTAATGAAAGCAGGAGTGCTTGTTGAAACTACTAGCTATGGTAACACCCCAATATTGCCAGTAACTAAAGCAGATAAATCAAAGTGGCGTCTGGTGCATGATCTGAGATCAGTGAATGTGGTTGTGGAGGATTGGCCAGCTGAAGTTCCAAACCTGCATACGTTGTTAACCAATGTTCCATCTGTTGCTAATTATTATAATGTAATTGATCTTTGTTCAGCTTTTTTCAGTGTTCCCTTAGCCGAGGAGAGCAGACCTTTGTTTGCGTTCACCTACCAAGGTAAAAAACTCACCTACACAAGAATGCCTCAAGGCTTCAAACACTCACCCCATGTATACAACCAGATTTTAAAAGAATAATTAGAAGAACTTAGGTTAGACTGCACATTGATACAATATGTAGATGATTTGTTAATCTGTTCAACATCTTTGGAACAATGCCATAAAGTACTCAATAAATTAGCTGAGGGGGGACACAAGGCCTCTAAAGCAAAATTGCAATATTGCTTACCACAAGTTGAATACTTAGTACGTATTATTTCACATGGGATGAAAGCTGTATCACCCAGTCAATTAGAAGGCATCAGTAAAGTTCCCCAACCTCAAACGGTGGGACAAATGATGACTTTTTTGGGCATGACAGGGTTTAGTGCAGATTGGATTGAGGACTATGCAATCAAAACAGCTCCATTAAGACCACTAATGAAGCAAGTGGGCTGTCAAAATCTTAGAGCACCACTAGTATGGAACACAGAAGCACTAATAGCATTTGAATCATTGAAAAAAGAACTACAGACCGCTCCTGCCTTGACCATGCCCACATATGACAGACCATTTCATTTGTACATTGCAAACAGAAAAGATGGTTATGCATCTGCAGTTTTGATGCAGGAAACTTGCAGCGGAAGGAAAAAACAACAAATTGCTTATTATAGCACAAAATTAGACAATGTAGCTGAAGGTTAAACACCATGTTACCAACAAGGGTTAGCAACAGTATATTTTGCATATGAAAAGGCCTCCACAATAACTATGGGGAACCCAGTTGTACTCTACACTCACCATAAAGTAGTAGAACTGATAGAACAAGGGAAGTTTGTCTTGACTCCTTCTAGATGTATAGCTTACTCAACATTGCTGACCTTCCCAGACATTACAATTAAGAGATGCACAACAGTAAATCCAGCAAGTTTCATACCATTACAAGATGAAGGCAAACCACATGAGTGTGTAGCTGACTCTCTAGCCTTTACTAGATTGAGACCAGATCTAGAGTCAACACCAATTCCAGAAACCCCCCCCCACCCCCCAGTTGACATGTGGATGGTCCTGGTTAAGAATAGGACAATCATGTGGATTTGCCAGTTGTGAAACGAGTTGATGATGGATTTATCCCAGTGGTGGTGCAGCATTGTGAACAACCATGCTCAGCACGACTGGCGGAATTGAAAGCTCTAACTGAAGCATGTAGGCTGGCCAAAGACTTGAAAGTAAATATCTACACAGATTCTGCATATGCACATGGCGTATGCCATCTTTTTGGAGCAGTTTGGAAGCAAAGAGGCTTTAAGAAAAGCGATGGTACGCCTGTCCAGCATAGTAATCAGATAATTGATTTAATATCAGCCATGATGCAACCCAAACAATTGGCCATCATCAAATGTCAATTACATAAAAAAGGCAATGATTTTGTAAATAAGGGCAATAATGCGGCAGATCAATATGCTAAACAAGCTTCTAGCTGTACAACAGCAATAATGGCTCCTTCTGTTTTGATTCAACCTCAACCTCAGTTGGCTGATGTTGCACGAATGCAACAACAAGCTACTCCATATGAAGTCAGTGTGTGGCAGCACAGAGGGGCAACTCGAGATGTAAATGGAGTTTGGCATTCTCATGAGGGACACATGATAGCTCCCACACCTTTGCTTACAATCCTCATCTCTGACGCGCATGGTTTTGATCATTGCGCGAGGGGAGAAGTGATTAGAAAAATAAAGCGGCAGGGATATTGGTCACCTTATTTACAAGCTATGGTGGATGGTATCTGTCAGAGTGTAAAGTGTGTGCCCAGAATAACGTTAGAAAAGGAATATCTGCTCCCATTGGCCACATACCAGTCCCAGAAGGTCCATTCAAACATTGTGACAGTGATTGAAGGAGAATTAAATGAAATTAAGCAGACCCAACTAAAAAGACAGAGTCAAAAGAGCTTATGAAGCAGAATCAGAGGTATACTTAGATGTGATAGGCCAACCAAGGGGAATACAAGAGAAATATAAAGCAAGAAATGAGATCAAGTCTGGATTTGAGTCTATACTTGTATGGATAACCCCAAATAAGAACTTAGAATGGATCAATTATATTTACTATAATCAACAGCGATTCATCAATTATACTGATAATGCCATAGATGCCCTGGGACAACAATTGGGTCCCACAAGTAAAATGACATGGCAGAATAGACAAGCACTGAATTGGGCTCTGCAGAAAAAGGAGAGTGGTGTAATGTTGGTCTGACTGTGTACCTATCCAAACCATACCGCCAGATGGATCATTCACCAAAGCGATGGAGAAACTGAAAAACCTGAGAGAGGAAGTGACCAGAAACGCTGGAGCAGACATGCAAAATTGGGATTGGTTTAATTCATTTTTTGGGTCTTGGGGACAATGGTTAACTAGAGTGGGCATCATAGTTGGCATTGCTGTTGTTGTGTTTCTTTTGTTGTTTTGTTGTATTATGCCTTTCATCAGATCAATGCTGGCCAATGCTGCAGCCAAACAGATGATTAACGTATCGGTAAAGCCAGCTGGAGTTGATATTGGATTGACCAACATGTATACAGTGGGACCTGGACTGGATGAACTGGACGACTCTGAGTAACACCTTCCTGAAATAACAACAGAATAGTAGGGAAGGAGTGCCTTTTGTTTTCTATTTTGTTATTTTTGTATTTTCTTTTCTTATAATAGCATATGGGTATAGACTTAGAGGTTGTTATTTTGTTTTGGCATATGCTCCTTCCTGAAGTAATTTTAATCTTTAAAGTCATTAATTTGTGAAATCATTTATCATATGTTTTGAAGTCATGCTGCTAAATAAATCAAATGTAAAAAGTGATTATTTTTGGAAAAGAAAAGGGAATGTTAAAGGTTTTAAGCAGGTCATTGTCCGTGTTACGAGGCAATGCAACCAGACAAAGGGGACGATAAAGAAAGATTACTTATTCTCATCATTTAAATTCATTTATCAGTATATAATTTGTTTGTTCTTAAACACTGGAAAAATCATCAAAGTATGAAAAGAAGAAAGGATCGACGAGCACCTCAGTGCTTAGCAACACGAGTAGATTCAACTGGAGGTTTAAAAACCCACCATATACTCCCAACACCAGATAGCGCTGGAGGGCAAGGGAGCTTGCCTGAGAGCTCCTCTGGCAACGAAGGACAGCAGCACCAGACAGCGCTCCAAGCTACCGGCAATGCTTGGAGTTCCTCTGGCTACGAGGGACAGACCAGTGCATCATTTATTACATCATTTTGTTTTAATCAGTTAACTAATCATTCATATACACTACATAACCATGACAACCATGGGCAAGGCTTGGACATCTCATGAGCACATGCATTGACACATATTATTGATTTCTTGACCCCCAAGAATGTATAGATAGGGAAGTGGATTCTTTTACTCTTCTCTGGTCAATAGTGAGGAGAGATGTTTGGATCTGACTTCCTCTGGAGTGCAGCAGCATAAAGAAACCATTTGGTAAAAAGTGATGGTGGACCTTTATTGGTTCATAGAAGGATAGAAGGATGGGTGGATTTGTGGTGTTGCACTCTAGGCAAAGGGCTTAGCGGTGAGGCTTGATGAAGCCTCAGAGGGGGGATATGTTGTGTAATTTTATTGAAGTATTATGTGAAAATGAAAGTAATCAATATATATATATTAATATGCTGAATTATGTTAACCCTGGATGTCATAGAACGAATAATAGTCTTTTCATTAGACAGTGAACCTTTCATTAGACAGTACACCAGTGAACTTGAAATAATGTAACAACACGTATAATGGTATTTTCTTCCATTAGACAATGGACCTTTCAGTAGACAGCAGACGTAAACATGAAATAATCTAGTATTATCAGGAACAGGTGGATGGATGTGACGCACACATCTAGTATGACCACACTACCAACCAATTAGAAAACAAGGCCAAAAGAGTTGGAAACAATTGTAGCAAATCAGGTATCTATAACCAATAAAAAGTAACCGGAACAAAGAAAAAACTGAAAATGACCAAATTTGGAGAGACAAGGGTATATAAACTGAGCTGAAACAAAGACTTTGGAATGCTTTGGACATGTGTGCCGGTCTTCCGGCTTTTCTTTGTTAAATAAGTCTTATTTGACAGCTGGAACTGGATCCTCCACTGCATTGCCGCACACCAAGAAAAAATCACAACAACACAGTTGCTGAGAAAACTGCAAAAGCTGTGATGGGATACAAACAGTAAATATGTGGGTTCCTGCAGTTCGTGTTCACCTACAGTGCGGTGTAAGATGTGCAGAATAAATCTGCAAACCCATAATTCTGGAGGCAGTCTCGACTAAAACAACCATATATACAAGAGCAGATTTTTTTTTGTCAGATGGGTAACCTCAAAAAACATTTGACAAAAATATGTAAATGTTCTTTTTCTAGATCTAATTGCATCTTCATAAAAGCTGTGTTTGAAACTCATTTGCCTTGTTCAGCAAGTACTTAAGTTGCTTTTCAATGGGAGAGATTTTTTCATCCATCCTTCTCTTATCCTGACAGGATGAAGAATTTTCCGCACCTTCAGCTGAGAAACACCTCTCATCACCGAACGAGGGCGCCATTGCATTGACTTCTGTGAACAACAGAAGTCAATGAGGACTATACATTAACAATCTTCTGTGGAAGGCTCAGGACCATAAAATGTTCGTCCAATCATTTCATGAGGTCCGAATGCAATGATAGGATGTCCTACCTGCTTGTCAACTCATATATTTGCATACCTCTGCGGAGCAATAGCTCGCATTGGGGCGGGCTACTTGCGCAGGCTGAGCTGAGATGTCAGTCTGAAATAGTGTACAGGTGCATCTCAGTAAATTAGAATGTCATGGAAAAGTTTGTTTATTCCAGTAATTCAACTCAAATTGTGAAACAATATAAAATAAATCCAATGCACACAGACTGAAGTAGTTTAAGTCTTGGTTCTTTTAATTGTGATGATTTTGGCTCACATTTAACAAAAACCCACCAATTCACTATCTCAACAAATTAGAATACTTCATAAGACCAATAAAAAAAAAAAAATTAGTGAATTGTTGGCCTTCTGGAAAGTCTGTTCATTTACTGTACATGTACTCAATATTGGTAGGGGCTCCTTTGCTTTAATTACTGCCTCAATTCGGCTTGGCATGAAGGTGATCGGTTTGTGGCACTGCTGAGGTGGTATGAAAACCCAGGTTTCTTTGACAGTGGCCTTCAAGCTCATCTGCATTTTTTGGTCTCTTGTTCTCATTTTCCTCTTGACAATACCCAATACTCCCAATGGGGTTCAGGTCTGGTGAGTTTTCTGGCCAGTCAAGAGCACCAACACCATGGTCATTTAACCAATTTTGGTGCTTTTGGCAGTGTGGCGATACTCACCCCGCATTGCAAGACCCGTTGACTGGAAGATTGATGACCTCTTGATCTGTTCAAATATAGACTGGTCAGCTTATCGAAGCGTACCAGCCATGAAGCCCGCAGTTCAAAATTCTTTGGTTGAATCCAGGGCCAGTGAGTTTGGTTTTTCAAAAAACACAAGGACCAAACACAGAAAATTGGACATTGAACCCAAATCCATCCCCAGACTGTGGAACTTAACACGACTTCAACAAAGCTTGGGATGAGTTGTGCACCCTTCATCAGAGCTAGGACTCTTGGTTTTCAAATGAAATACAAAACTTGTTCTCATAGAGGAATTTGGACCACTGGGCAACATTCCAGTTCTTCTTTTCCTTAGCCCAGGTAAGATGCCTCTGAGGTTGTCTGTGGTTCAGGAGTGGCTTAACAGGAGTGGAATACGACAACTGTAGCCAAATTTCCTTGACACGTCTGTGTGTGGTGGGTCTTTATGCCTTGACCCCAGCCTCAGTCCTTGTGAAGTTCACTCAAATTCTCAAATCGATTTTGCTTGACAATCCTCAAAAAGCTGCGGTTCTCTCGGTTGGTTGAGCATCTTTTTCTCCACACTTTTTCCTTCCACTCAACTTCTTTCTGTTAACATGCTTGGATACAGCACTCTGTGAACAGCCAGCTTCTTTGGCAATGGATGTTTGTGGCTTACCCTCCTTGTGAGTGGTGTCAATGATTGTCTTCTGGACAAATGTCAGATCAGCATTCTTCCCCATGATTATGTAGCCTAGTGACCCAAACTGAGAGACCATTTTGAAGGCTCAGGAAACCTTTGCAGGTGTTTTGAGTTGATTCGCTGATTGGCATGTCACCATATTCTAATTTTTTTAGATAGTGAATTGGTGGGTTTTTGATAAATGTCAGCCAAAATCATCACAATTAAAAGAACCAAAACTTAAACTACTTCAGTCTGTGTACAATGAATTTATTTAATACACAAGTTTCAAAATTTGAGCTGAATTACTGAAATGAACTTTTCCACAAAATTCTAATTTATTGAGATGCACCTATACATCAATTGGGTGCAGTGGAAAAATAAATTCTGATCATTTTTAGAAGGCAAGCCCAAACATTCTGATTGCAGACTACAAAGAGCCAAAAAACGGGGGTTTTAAACAAGTGTAGACATTAGCAGTGATTTTACAAGATCGAGGGGTTTGATGGAATGTTTGGGTTTCAAAGTTTCTTCTCAGCAGGTAAGCTAAACTTCAAGTTAAAAGCATTCCTGATATGTTGGACCTTATATTAAAATTATCCTACTTTTACCAGTTGAGACATCCCTTCACTTTATAGACCCGTAGAGCGTGTGTGGTGTGTTTGAGTTGGGCGAAAGGGGCGTTTGCAAAGGTTGTTTGAAAACATGCTTTATTTTTGTTGTACCGCTAGGTGAAGCAGTAGGGCAGAATTTTTTTTTATTTGTGTGCAAAAACTCAAATCTTGCGCGGTAGTATTGTTGCAGCCCTCTCAAGATTTTAGTAGTTTAACCGTGCTATTAATAATATGAAAATATGAATAGTTTTAAATTGCTTAAATAATTAATTCACATACGTTTTAAAAATCTCATCAACTTTGTCAAATTGTGATATCCATCCTGGGGACTATCCCTGAAGCTGGATTAGCTGGCTAGGCAGGTAAATTTCAGTTTAGTTTGCACCAATCCTGGGTTTTAGGTACCATGTTAAGAGGCTTGGCTTTTAGCGGAGTTCATTGCCATAGTAACTGCAGAAGTCCTGCACATATCACATGAGAGAAGTAAAACATTTTCACCGGAAGGTCCAGAGATTTTGAGGAAAAATTTCCAGTTTAAGCTAAATTAATTAAATATTACATATAATTTTGTAGTAAAACGTAAAGTTTCAATTACTTTATTGGTGCACATATAATTATGTGTTGGAATTACGACATAAAGCTCTGATTGTAATCTTGCAACATTATAAGAGTGTTCCATATCACGTAATCAAAAGTATACACACACACACTTGCGGTCTTCACGTCCACTTGAACACTTGGGAACAAAAAGACAAGTGGTAAGTGGAAAGCCTTGTAGATTTAAGTTTGATTTCATGGGGTCTTTAAGAGAAAATAAAGACGGTCGCACACAATGAAAGTAGTAAGTATCACATTTAAAGGTGTCATATAATGCTTTTTTAAAGATCATTATTTGTGTATTTGGTGTAACAGAATATTTTGACATGCTTTAATGTTCAAAAAACACTTATTTTTCAAATACTGTACATTATTGTAGGTACTCTATGCACCGCCTCTCTCAAACGCTTTGTTTTCTACTAAGTCCCTCCTTCCGACAAGTGCAGTCTGATCTGATTGGCCAGCTGACACAGTGCATTGTGATTGGCCGAACACCGCAAGCACTCGCGGAAATGTAACGCCCCTTACCATAAACGCAAGCTACATCTTTCAAAATAAATGTAAAGACAGAACACGAAAGGGGAACAGAGTCGCGTGACAGACACAGTGAGGAATATGTGTTTGCAGTACACAAGCCACGGTTAAGCCAGCTGACTCCACTGTGATGTGTCACTCTCTTCGTCTCTCTTTTTTTTTTTTTTTACCTTTCCGGGCGGCCGAGCGCTCTCTCTCGCTCGCTCGCACGCACACACACACTCTCACACATGCACACACACACTCACACGATGCGCAAAACTCCGCATTTGAACAGTCAACAGCAAATACTTAAAACTAATAACAAAACAGTAGCTGATTCAGAAGCGCCCGATTGTCATAGCAAAGTCAGAATTACATCCTCTCCTAGGTTCACGAAACGGTCGTCCATAAAATGCATGCTGTTCTGTTGTAAGTAATCTTAAAGATCCGAAGCATCTACTTTCGTAAGGCCAAATAAAGTGTTTTGCTTTCACCTAGAAACACACAGCGTCTCCATGACATGCTGCATCAACACTAACTGCGGTTACTGAAACCCAGCCTTCTTTCTTTGCGTGAACATTTAGGCGGCATTATGCAAATATTCCCACATAGTGAGGTAGAGATGTGGGGGCGGGTTAGAACGAGCCGTTTTAGGAGGGCGTTGCAGAGTCTTAACTTTGATTATAAAGAATATCTATTTGGATTTGAGACTTTTTAGTCTTTGCAACTTCAGGGATCTATCTATGCACAATCAGCTTGTAACACTTCAAAGAGAAAGGAAAATTTTTTATTGCATCATATGACCCCTTTAAGATGTTTACAATATAAGTCTTAGTTTTTAGTAAATTTGATATTAGCTGAATTTAAATACTTTTAAATACTTAAGGTAACACGTTTTATTTTAAAAACACAAATTTGTTAACCGCATATATTTTGCAGTGCGAATCAACAGTTTGAAATGATGTCTGCCACGAGAGAGTGATGAAACCAAATTCATTTGCTTGTGGACACAATGCGAGGTCACGTGACCCGCAGGAGCGCGCAACCGGCATACTGGCTGCGTCCACGACGCTCGCGCCCGGGGATAGTGAACGACCCTCCCGCGCGAGCAATCATCTCTGGCGGAGTCACACAGAGGCGAGGGGCGAGCGGCGAGCGGCGAGCGGCGACGGTATCTTTTACAGCGGAGCGGATTGTTGTATTATTCACCGGCTGTGAATGTGAACTTCTCGGGCCTCGGTTGATGATGAGAACGCAGATAAACTGAATATAGGCGTTCGTGTTTTTGGGTGATGAATTGAGAAGAAAAGCTGAACTCTTTTGACCAGTTACCCTGCCTAGTGCGGTACGTTACATGTATGCAGCTGTATCGAGCTCCACCAGAAGAACTATTCCAGGACGCGATCATGGAAAAATACACGCGACTTTCCTGCGAGCTGTCGATATGCCAGATTATAGTTTGAATGAACGTTGTCGTTTATATTGCTAATTCTTTTATGTCATCATGTTTTACATGCAGTGGTTTTATTTTGAATTGAAGGAAAGCGTATAATAGCTTAGGTTATGTCCAGATGACAACCTGCATCTGGTCTGACAGTGATGCAACAGCATTTATTACATGCACAGAGTTTTGATAAGCTGTTCAAGCGCTGCTGGATCTTAAACTGTTGCATTGAGAGCCGACAGAAGAATAGGATCTCTTTGTCGTCGATTTCTGAGAATCTAGGAAGAAGGGGAACGACAATTTGGGTGTCCTGACACAAACGACAATCCAGATACAGCAATGGCAAATGACTCCATTCAAGTAAGTTGAGTGCTGGTTACGGAACAAACCCTGCTAGTCAGTTCCTAAAACCTCCCACGTGTTTTATTATACTGAAAGAATCGCATGGATTTAGGAGACAGACAATAGAGTTGCTTTTTAAGACCCAACAGATGCATTCACTTTTCTTTAACAAGCCCACCTGAATCTCTAAAGTGCTGGAGCCTCCCATCCACCCTTCATCTAAGGGGTCATTTCTCTTCCATTATGGTGTAAAGGGACATTTTTGGTGGTTAAACACAGCCAAAGTGATCGGTTTGTACACTGATATAATGCAATTCCTCTGGAAAGCCCTGTTGAGCGTGATAGCTTGAGTTAAAACCTGCTCTGTGTTAAACACCAATATTTATGTTTTTTCTAACACTCATCATGGTGGTTTGCCAGAAAATTGTTCGTATGAAGTCTTATTGAACTTAAGGTCAACAAAGTTTAGGCCTTGTATAGATAACTTTTACCCTTTTTTATAACTTCTGGAACATGTTTAAAGGGTTCATATGATGCTGCTAAAAAAAACATTAATTTGACTATTCGCCTTTGGAAACGTGTAGATTGTTACAAAGAATCATCGGTGCTAAAAAAGCGAGGGGTGCTCTGATGGCCAGCTATCCGTGTGTTGTGATTGGCTGAATTCCAAGGTTGTGATGGAAGATGTACGGCCCCTTACCATCGTGAGCCTGTGGAAACCACATGGCGACACCGGCTGGACTCCGTGCTCGTCCATGGTGAAAGCGATCTGGCGATCCAATGCGCGACATTGACAGTATCCTCAGCGACCAGCACGGATAAGCTTCAGGCATGACGAAGCGATATCGTCCTCTTTTGGAAGGCAAATAAAGTAGTTTCACTTTCACAATGAACAACACAGCGGCCTAGCATGACAGGCGGACGGCACAGCAACAAATACAGCGAGAATAAGTTACGCCTCTTTCTTGTGTGAACATTTGGGGGCGTTATGCAATCTTCCAGATGTGACGTAGATATGTGGGGGTGTGTTTAAACGAGGCATTTTAGGAGGGCTTAGACAAGTCTTAACTTTTATAGAATATCTCTTTGGGTTTGAGACTTAGTCTTTGCAACTTTACAGATCTTCTTTATGAAGGAGCTTGTAACACTCCAAAAGAGAAAGGAAAATTTGAAATGCATCATATGACCCCTTTAAGACCCAGGTTATCTGCTGTCTATTTATTGTCAAGAAACAAGCCAGCACACTGTGTTAGGTACCGGGCACATATGCTGACACAGATTATTTTAGGAAAATACCATCTAGCAGTTTACAAAAACACATTTCTGCTATAACAAAAAAGCTTTAATGTAAAGCACATTAACTGGATAGTTATAGTCAATAATCTCAGACAGGCTGATGATTCACCTATGGGTCAATTTTCAGCCGATAACGAACAATCATCTTAACTGGTAACAAGAAAACAAGGGTTGTACTTTCCCCTTGTAAGTTTTAACATCTGTACATTTGAAAATTTCTGTTGCAATTCGTTTTTATTTTGAAATTGGAGTATTATGTAACGTACATTTCTGCAGTTTAAAAAGATCATTTGCGATTTACATGGAGTTTAAAGGGATGTTCACACAAATGAAAATCATAGATGAAGGTTACACGTATATTATTTCCAAACCTGTAGACTTCTCTTGTCTTTGCGTAACACAAAAAGGAAGGGGTAACCAAACACTATTGGCATCATTGACTTCAATTGTATGGACAAAAAACACTGAAGCGTTTCTCAAAATATCTTCTTTTGTGTTCCACAGAAGAAAGTAAATTGCACAGGGTTATAACAGATGAGGGTGGAATAAAGATGACAACATGTCAACTTTATTGCTTCAATTAAAAAATATTGACAATTCTTAGATTTGAACTGACACACGTGAGAACCCTTAAGCGAATAGAGGGGTATTTGATACTCTGCTGAACTGACCACATGTATGCCAACCAGTGTTTCCCCGTTCAAAACTTTATGTATATTTGAAGATGTTAACAAGGGATATTGCTGAATGGACTGTTTGTTGCCAGAAGGACCACAACTGCAGGCAGCATGGAAAACACATACCAAAAGTGGCCAGTTCAACACAAATTCTAGATAGTGTCTCTCCTACACGTTAAATTAGCAAGTGGAGATTAGCCTCAACACTAGGGTGACTAGGGCCATTTTATGGGACGCACCCTTGCCAGGATTTCTATGTTGCCTAAAATATACAGGTTTTGGCTGTTAGCACTGTGTAGATCGATCGTTGTATGACATTCACGAGAGCTATAGAGAGCAGAGCAGATGGCTCCTTATGCTTTTGAATCGCTCTTGCTGTACTTTGGTGTCATTCAATGGTCGGTGTGCAGCGACGCTTCAAGTCGAACGAACAAATGAACACGTGCGCGTATTTGCATCGCTTTGATCGTTCTCTGTAGATCTCACCTTCTCGCGCACCACGATTGGTCGATTATATACAATACCTGCATATTATTGGTCAAACTACTTTGGATGTTTTAGGCAATATAAAAATCCTGGCCAGGACATGTCCCGTATGAACGGCACATATGGCCACCCTACCTCACACACACACTCACACTCCTGTCCACACATAGGATGACTAAGCAGGAACAGTCATCAGAAATGTGAATGCGATTATGTCAGCAACTAAAGCCTAGTTCACACTACACGACTTAAAACGTGGGCAGACCGCTGTGCTGTTAAGACTATATGACTTGCTGTCTGTCTTGAAGTCATTGTGGTGTTCATATTACGTGACACTTCGTAAATGATCCGCAACAGGGGGTCACACACTACACGAGCTGACACAACTGTCACTCAACGACTCTACATGGTCCCCAAACCACATTTTGTCATGAAAACACGCGAGAAGTTGAACGGGAATGACGCGAAACAAAAAGTGAAACAGGAGTTGTTTATTTGAAAATGCATGTCGGGAAGAAATTAGTGCTGCAGGTTGTTGTGCAAGATCTGTTGTGAAAACATTGCTTCATCCTGCATCCAAACTTTTTCTAAAGCCGCGTTGTGCTGCTGTTTTTCTTCGCTGACATCAACCCCGCATTGCTATCTCAGCAGTAAAGTCGCACAACTGACACAACTGTGCGAGCTCGGAGGACCGTCCAGATATTAACATGCTTGATATTCGTGGCATCGGCGAGGCGTATTGATGCGTTTGTTTGAGTATTAACACATAAAGTGCCGAGCAATGATATGATTTTCCGACACAGTGTCCGACCTGTCGGCGGAGCTAGTTAACTTGCAACGGGCTTTAAATCCTGTAGTGTGAACTAGGCATAAATGACAACAGCTGGTTCACATGATGAGCGTAATATTTTTGGTTTGTTTAGAGCACCATCAAGTTTCAAATTCATAGATGCAATGATCTTTCTTATTCTCAAAGCAGGAGATTCTGCACACCGATGTATCTCACAGCCTCCTCGCTGACATAAACTAACAATTGATTTACTCATAGATTACTAGTTCACAGATGGAGCTGACAGAACTTAATGTTTTGTGCTAGGCTAGTATGTTCTTTAAAGCCTTATCCCTGTGAACAGTTGTCCTGTTGTGTATCTGTGTGTTTTGATGCACTTGTATGTGGCTTTATAGAATTAGGTACACGGTGTACCTACTTGGATTCATTTTGTGTCAGAAGAAGTTGGCAGTTCATTTTATCTAGTAAGCAGTTTTAGTGCATTGAACACTTCCGGTTGAAGGAGTAGTTCATTCAGAAATGGAATTTGTCATCTTTTTTTCAACCTAATGTCATTACATTTATGATTTTTATTTTTTCATAAATGTATATCCTTCTTTCTGGTAAGTTGTGTTTGTGTTAAGTTACTAAGTTAAGCTTGAGATCTGGATCAGTCTGATTCATGAGCAAATCTTTTGGATTAGCTTTGTGAATAGTGGTTGACCGATATATCGGCAAGGCCGATATTATTATTTATTTATAAATCGTCATCGGCGATAAGTTTCGTTTGGCGATGGTGTTATTTTGAGGACGGATGGACTTTTATTTTTGACGGCGCTGAGAACGGCAGCGCCTGAGCACATAGTGCTCACATTCTCCCTCTTGTTCCCTGTCGTCATTCAGTTCTGTCTTATATGGATATAAGTCTATCTAATAATCATATAGAACTGTTAAACAAAGGAATTAATGTATACAAAAAGTCTTATAACGACAGCTTTTATATTATTAGTAATAGTAAGGCAAACGTTATAATACTTTCTTGTTTGCCGTCAGCATTCAGCAAATACGAATTTATATCATTTAAACAAATCTTTGAAAGACTAATAAACATCCATTTAAACAACTTGCAAGTTAGTGAGGAGCAGTTGTGGATCTTGTGAGGTGTGTATGTGACTGCGATGATCGCGTGTTCTTCTCCGGACGGAGGGGCCGGGAATTGAAGAGACGGTGGAGAGTTCTGCTTGACTGGGACGCGCAATCGATAAAAATTTAAACTGATTTCACATATGCTGCGCTCTGTATGCATTGCCCACTGTCATATCATGTCTATTCACGGGGTGCTATATGTAAATGAGGTGTTACTGGCTTTATTTGCAAAAAATATGATTTAATGCTCCAAACTTCCAGAATTCTGAGCGCCCTGTTGGTTACAGTTTACTTCTTTTTTTATTATATTTTTTATTTGTGAAAAATACTTTGCCATCTGAAGCATATGTATGTTTATTTAACACATTTATTTTTTTAATCAATTTTCAAATTATTTAAAATTTCTTAAACATTAATTAAAATAAAACAAATTGGGCCAGGGCACCCATGCTTCAGATATGGCATCAGACGGCTGTCAAAAAACCAAGATCGGTCGACCACTATTTGTGAATGCAAATCAACTAAGAAACAATGCGTTGTGAAACTAATGTATGCTACTGGGTCTCTTTAAAACTGATAAACGCAGTATTTAGTGTATTATTTATTTTATTTTTGCAAAGAATAAAGGTTCAAAAGGTGAGTTGGAAGCAGCGCTCATAAAAAGATAATTTTTGGTATCCCCAAAAAACCTTTTATGAGAACAAAAAGTCTAAAGAACATGATTTTCTATTTTAAAGAAACTTTGTAATAATCCAAAAGAGTCTTTCTTCCGCTATAAAGAAAGTTTTGTCTCATTGGAATCATCAATGCTAATATAGAACCTTTATTTTTTTAAGAGTGGTAATAAAGACTTTGTGTTATGTTGGTTCTGATTTTTTAGTGTAGTTAACATTTGGATTTGATTTGGTGAGGATGCTCAAAGATGAGCCTGCCAAGAGCATACTTGTCAGTATCTTGTGTGCTTTTCTGTTGGCCAGAAAAGTTATTGCTGAGATCTGATTGGCTGTGGTGAGTTTGGCTGATGGTCCAGTTTTGGGGGGGGGGATCAGGAGGGCATGAGACTGATGCTCAGGCATAATGGAGTCCATTGTGTTACCACAGCTCCAGATCGTATTCACCATTGACTTCATGTTGTGCTCTTTCGCCACACCCTCACCCTATTTACTGACCCCTGCTAGTGTGTGTGCTGACGACTCGCTGCTGTCATGTTGTGTTGGCCTCCTGGCGCAGTTTTAAGTCATTGTTTAAGCCTCAGAATGGGCTAACTTGTATACATCAGTGCATCGCTGCACTTCCACTATCTCCAGTGACGAGAATACCAGTGTATTCCTGCCTTTAAGCTGATCAACAGCTGGTTTAATACTCTGACAGGAGGTTTAGAAACTTGATCGCTTCCCTCCCCATTTTTCCCCAAGTGTAAAACAGCTGCATTTTCTCATGACCTCATAAAGGCAAACTCTGGCCATGTGTTCCATAGCCTTGTTTCCATTGCAGCTCCTCCCCTCTGTGACATCATCAGTTCTGTTGCCATGATGAGTTCTGCTCATTATCCAGCATTCTGTAGTATTAGAGCAGCTTGCATAACTGTTCTATAATCCATTACTAAAACCAAGCTTCCATTATTTAAATGCATTGGGCTAGTTCTTCATACATTGATCTTGATGTAAAGTACTCAGTTACTTAGTAAATGCTCTCTGTCTCTTTCCTTCAATTTATCTAATTGTTCATTGTGGTTTAATTGCTTGATTTGTTAATCAGGATGAAATGTCACTAATGTGCACTATCAAACTTTGTCCTCTATGTGTGTGTTTTAAATTAAAGTTCTATCAGTATGTTAATCTCCGATTTTTATAAAGCACTTAAAAACCACAGTTTCCTGGTTCAATGCAGGAATTTCAATTTGACTTGCCCCGTGAAATCATTTATTTGGAAGCCATCCTGTTAATACATCCCAAAGCGATGAATATTTAATGCTGTGAAAGCTAGCATACTCTGCAGAAAGACACATCCTCCCCTCCCATCCACACTGCCCTGTTGCTCTTTGTCTGCGAGAGCATGCAACAGTTAGGGTGTTGTAAACTGAACCGCAGGGTGTAGTAGCCGTTGTAATATCTCTCTCTCTCTGCTTCTGTCTCTCTCTCTTCCCCCCTTCCTCTTTGTGAAACAACAGCTGCTCTGCTTTTCCGCCTCCTTTACTCCAAAATTCCCCTCTCTGTCTGTCTCTCCCTTTATCATACAGGTCAGCTCTCCATCACTCCCCCGGCTCTCTTAGATTTCCAGGCTCAATTTAGGATTCAGGCACTCTCTTTGGAGATCGGATTGCTCTGAGAGAATAAGCTGAATTTGAGCCTGAATTTAGGGGGTTTTCCCTGTTTTGTGTCCATGTCAAAATATCATCATTGTAGCTTCAGGGATGACTGTGTCACATGATTGTGTTTGTGTTTATGGTTAGAACTTAGAAAATTTAGAAAACTTCAAATATTTTCACTAGCCTCACTATGATTTCATTTTACTTTATTTTCAAAATGACACTATTATTTTTTTTATCCCATATTCCTCACCATACAGGCAGAGTTGGGTATACCGTGTTACACAGTAACGTGTTACTGTAATCTAATTACTTTTTCTGGTAACGCAGTAATGTAACGCATTACTTTTTAAATTTGTGTAATTTGATTACAGTTACTAAAGTAAATATAGGCCTAATTACGTTACTTTACAAATGTAGTGTTAAGAAAAAATCTATATTTATATGCCTTTTAAAATCACGTTTTGCGCGGGGTCGACGGAGGCGCCGGCGCGATCACTTGCATTTTTTCCTGATAACAGCGAAAAGAACTTAAAATGCTCCGCTATTTTTGATTATCGTATAAAAAAGTGTAATACATCATTTGAATCTGTGAAGGTTCTACTTTTATTTGTGTACACTCACAATATCAACAAAAGATTGTGCTTTTGTAAAATAAGAAAACAAACCGGGTGCGCTTTCTGCCGTCTCATTCTCCGCAAACGTCTTTCTGAAACGTGTCACTAAAATGAACCAAAACCCAGCGAATACTTCACACACAGACATGAGAAACATATCTATGGAAAGCTTGAAATGTCTACTTTTAAATGAAGTAAGTATTATCTAAAACAAATGTTCTCTGATGAAGTAATCCATATGAAACCAATGTGAGGTCCAGTCTTTCCCGTCTGAAGTCATTATCTGTAATGTGATCACGCCCACAAGCAGCGCATGCTATTCATACGGTAATCATCCACGTGAGACGCGCGAACCTGTAAACGCCCACATCACCTCCATAAACAAAGAAGCAAGATTCATTTTTAGCATTCAAATATGCACTTCAGTAAAGTTCATCAATACGGTTTTCAAATGTTATCAGAACCGTTATCAATTTATTAAAGTTTTTTCTGTCTTTAATGCTCACACAGTTTAGGCACAGTTAAGCCAGAATACACATATACACTACACTCAGCAGGCAATGTTGTATATAAAACACTGTATATGCACATTTAAAGATACATTTTTCAATGTTAGGCAGGTTTATACTAAGAATGTTAAGTTTTAGAAATGGATTAAATCTTTAAGTCAAGTTGCTGTTTTCATACCTTTGTAATATTTTTCAGTCAATATTAAATTACTGAAAGAACTACAATTTTCACTTTGAAGTATATTTTTTAAGGTTTGATATGTTTTCAAAGTAACTTTAAAGTAAAGTAATTAGTAATCTGATTAATTTTACATGCAGTAATCAGTAATGTAAACAAATTACAATTTTCAAGTAGTAATAAGTAATTTGTAATCAATTACTTTTTTTGAGTAACTTACCCAACACTGCATACAGGTATATGATCATTGAATATTTACATGTGTATGAGGATAACTAAGGATCACTAAGAAAAATTTGTTACTTGAAATATTAACATCTATCTAATATATCGATTTACAAGTACGTTTTGTTAGTTATCATGATAAGAACACGGATCTATATTGTTATATATAGTTATATATAAATGTGACGAGAGAAATATATTTTTGTTGAACAATAGACAACAACAAATAATTTATTCGGTATTTAATGTCCAATAATAGCTGAAAATTATACAGCTATAGTGTAACTCTGTGGCAGCTAGGAATTAATGTTTGCTTGCAAGACTATTACAAGTCATTCTCACAATTTCAACAAAACCTTTTCTTTTTTTATCCAGCAAGATACCAGTACTTCGGAAACATATTTAAATGAGAATGTGCAACAATAATATTCAGTACATGACAGAAAAAAAAGCATGCAAATCTTAACCAGGACATGATCAATGAATGTAAGCTAAAGAGACAAAATAGGGACAATAGGGCAAGTAACCGTTCCATCAGATGGCCTAAAACTCTCCCCGGGTCATCGGGACATCCATTGTTTACCACAGACTATTTAGCACATGGCTGATCTAGTGCCTACAAATAAAATAATTTAATGATAGCACATTAGACCTACACAGTGAATACTAATTATCAAAGACATATCATATCATATTTGAAAACCGCAAAATGATCATTATACATTAACAAAGCTGCTAATAGATTTTGGAACTGTTACACAAGCAGTTTATGCAAATATTTGTTTTATATATTTGGTGAGGAGAAATGCCTTCCTGTAGTCA
>JADLZN010010398.1:0-43898 GCA_018155175.1 Sinocyclocheilus anophthalmus | reverse complement strand
GTGCAAAACGTTTTTTAAAAGGAAACGGTGGTGCGTTGAACACCCTCTTCTGATGACGCAAGAGTTGCAACTAGCTGAGAAGGCCATTCTTTGTGTTCTTTTGAAGAATTTTCGAAGCCTGATGAAATCAGTATAAATACGCGTTTAATACTGCAAAATACACTCGATGTTACAGTCACTGCCCTTGCCCTCCAGAATAAAAGAGAACATTCCAATAAAATGAAGGGATTTGTGGAAACTGTGCTTCCTAATTATTGTGATCCAACATCTACCTCGCATTTCAGGATGAATATGCAGATTTAATGTAGTTTTTCCTAGGGGTAAAATGAGCAACATTGTTAGAAAACTAGCAAAGTCTATGGATATTAAATATGGCGTTTTAAACTATGTATGTTGTAGTCTTTAGAGATTCTGGGCACTTTTGTGGAATAAGACCTCGGACATAAAGTATTTCGAATATGGTTAGGTTTAGTTTAAAGTAAAAAGTTTTTTCTAAGGTAGGTTGTTTGTTGAGAATTGTATTAAGTAGTGGTTATTTGTGGACTGTACATTTTTTGTTCGAGTGGAATTTTATTGTAATTTTGTATGTTAGATGCAGTGCCAGGTGTCCTGTTACGGGAGGACGTTTGTGTTTAATCAAGGGCACAAGGATAAGTTGTGTTTAAACTGTATTGTGATCCTTGACGACATAGAGTGTATTCACTACCTTTTTGTCAATAAACAAAATATATAAATATGTATAGTTTTTTTATGTTACATTAATCAGTGTCTATAGCACACCTTCCTTTGGAAAGGATATGGACCAGAAGACATTTCAATTACTAAATGATATTTAGACAGAGATTTAAAGAAGTTCCAGATCTATATTTGTGCTCTTATTATTTCAGTTATTTGCCTTTAATGTAAATAAACATGTACAAACAATATACTTGCTCTTCTAAATTTATTTGGATGTTAATTACATTGATGCGAGCTGTCTCTTTAATACCGCGTTGTTTATATACATGCTGCTGCTGATTGGCTGACATGTTTGACACACCCACCAAAAAAGAGAAAACGCACCCGTTGCCCCCCGTTTACAGGAAACATGTCGTTCAAACCGGAAACCAGAGCAAAACAGTGCACACCGGTTTGAGCTTGAACTCGCCCCAAGACTGCCTGGCATCTGATCACACTCACCAAACTGATAATCACTTTAACGCCTTACAATCTCCTGAACTGCATTACCTATCCAACACAGACTACAATACATGCTTCATTTTTAATCTGACAGCAGATATCTTACACCACTGATCAAAAGTATGGGGTTGGCACGATTTTTCAAATGGTCTTTTAAACAGCTATTACAAAAAGTACAGTAAAAACAGTAATACTGGGAAACATTACTACAATTTAAAACAACTATTTTATATATTTTAAAATGTAATTTAATCCTGTTTTGGCTAAGCTGAATTTTCAGCAGCCATTACTTCAGTCTTCAGTGTCAAATGATCCTTAAAAATCAAGTGATTGATGCCAAGACATCGTTTTCGATTTATTACGGTGAAAACAGTTGTTCTGCATAAGATTTTTATGAAAGCTATGATAAATTTTTTCACGATTCTTGGGAAAAGAAAAGTTCAAAGAACAGCATCATTGAAATAGCAATTTCTCTAACATTGTAAATGGGTATTTACTGTTACTTTAATGTCAATTTAATGTATCCTTGCTGAATATAAGTATTAATTCCTTAAAAAAAATCGTATCCCAAACATTTGAAAAGTAGTGTACATATATAGCTTTCTTCAGGTATTAGACCTCCATAAAAAAAAACATAAAAATGTGTACAAGCATCTCTAAATAAAGCTGTTACTGCTATCTAGTGGTACACTTTTAATATATCATCTGCATGATTAAGACCTCTTTTTTCCCCAAGAAATACAAACAAGCAAATGCAAAAAAATAAATGGAAAAAAATAAAAATAAAATGGAAGGATGCTTTGCACCTGTGTGTGCAGGAGGATGTCTGTGCTCTGTTGTGTGAAGATTAGATGTTGAGTGAACATTGTTCCCTCAAAATCATTAAGAACTACTGTGATAGGAATTGACCTGAAATAATAATAAAAAAACACTTAAACTAATAAAGCTTTCAAAATCCAAAATCTTCTAGAAGGTACAATTTAAACTTCTCAATAGGGCTGTGATCTTCATATTAACAAGACTGCTACATTTTGCAACATACTAAACACCTAGAAGAAAATTATATTGCTCTTTCATTCAAGTATGAAATACATTTTGTGGTCAAAATTTTACATAAATGCAAAATGTTAATTATTTTACCAAAAAAAAGAGGGCTCATACAAAATGCATGTTATTTTTTAGAAAAATGAATTACAGTCCAAAGAGAATAATAGTAAAAATGACACGTTCAAATGTTCGAAAAAGTTCAAAGTCTCACAAACGCTTGAGTTGGTAATACGGTGTTGTTACCTGGAGATCACAGCGTATTTCTTTGTGTGAAGTTTTATGAGTCCCTTGTTTGTCCTGAACAGGTCAACTGCTTGTTGTTCTTCAGAAAAATCCTCCAGCTCCTGCCCATTCTTTGGTTTTCCAGCATCTTTTGAACCTGTATTTGAACGCTTTCTAACAATGACTGTATGACAAACCAAAACGGCAGGGATCTTCCAGGTAACAACCCCCAGTATGAGAATCAAACTATGAATTATTTCTCTTGTGGGCGATTATGTTTTTGATGTGAAATATCTTAGTTAGGTCAGTAATAAATAAAAAATAACATGCATTTTGTTGAACCCTCTTATTTTGGTAAAATAATGAACATTTTGCAGAAACTGCAAAGTGTATGTAAAATTTTGACCACACCTGTATTTGTTGAGATTTTTCCAGAAACTTGTGCAATCACTAATCTCTTTTTCTCTGAAGGAAAAAAAAACAGAGAAGCAGAACCTACACAAAAGATGTAGACGAAATAAGTCTGTTTAGTGGTGTATGAGTATAGAAAAACTGTTACCTGAGTCTTCAGCAATCCAGACAGGTAAGTTAGTGAAGTGCTTCCTCTGGGGTGGTCCCTCACTGACATGAACTGCTGTTACATAAGGTTGTTCTCTGACAATACTGTAATACTGTTTACATGCCATCAGGGGGACAGGCGTCTGTCAAAATCGCTTTTTGTTCAGTGTGGCTTTTCACACTAACCCCGAGTTATCGTGTTTTTCACCGCGCATACCACGTTAAACTCTGGGTAAAACAACAATCTATACTTCATTTTGAAAGAGAGTTACCACATTTTTGTAGCACAAAATCTAGTTGCGTGCTAAAAGTGTTGGCGACAACGGTGACTGAGACGCTCATTCTGCTTTTCTAACTAGCAAACTACCTCAGAATCGCCATCGACTGGATAAATGAACTGTATAAATCTACCCTGCACCTATACTGGCCATATATCATAATAAGAATGTTAATTCCACCTACCTATAAGTCCTATATTACTATTATTATTCAGCCTATATTACTTTTTATTTCTTGTCATGGCCATATCATTAGATTAACGACCATTTGATGTACTAAGGCTAGCCAGGCATCTCATAACCCCCCCCCCCCCAACAGTACATTTTAAATAAATGTATACCAATCTAGTGTGCTATGTAACGCTTGAAGGATTTCTGTGTATATTTTATTTGCGCAGAACGCAGCAATGCATTGAGTTTTACAAAACGCGAAAGCACTTGTCCCTCTTCGCTCCCTGTAGTTGCCGGTCTGACGGCGCTGCGCGGGTTTATATGTTTCGCTGGAGCAGGCAGCTCACAATAACATAATATTGTTCAATTTTTGCAGAGGCGCGATATTCTCGTCACTCAGGGAGGAAAATGAGTTTATGGGTGGATAAATACAGACCATCGTCCTTGGCTAAACTCGACTACCACAAGGAGCAAGCAAACCAGCTCAAAAATCTGGTAAAAAGCAGACTACTGTATATAACTTAGGCCGCTAACTGGTGTTGGTGGTGTTTATGTCAGACTCGGTAAACAACTAAATATGAATTACATTTTAATCACATCATTACGATCTCTTCTGGAAGAAAACACTTTAAATGATGTGTTTACCATTGCAGCAACAGTAGTTTGCAATAGCTGTGATATAACGTTAGATTGAAATGTGCTTATGCTGTCTTTAATTAGGCATTAGATAATACAGTGATCTCTCACTGTTACATTTGACAGGTCCAGTGTGGTGATTTTCCACACTTGTTGGTTTATGGACCGACTGGTGCTGGTAAGAAAACCCGGATCATGTGTTTGCTCAGAGAGCTGTACGGACCCGGGGTCGAGAAACTTAGGATTGAACACCAGTCCATCACGGTATTAAAGAAATAAATACAACTATTAAGCTTTAAACGATTGTCTAATGATATAGCTTATTAACTATCACTGTTCGTCTCTTGCAGACTCCATCTAAAAAGAAGCTTGAAATCAACACAGTTGCCAGCAACTACCATCTAGAGCTGAATCCAAGGTAATGAAGAGATTTACTCGACTCTGTGTATGTTGGGTGCCTTTACTAGCAGAATCTCATGTCTGATCTGTTTTCCTCAGTGATGCTGGAAACAGTGATCGTGTGGTCATTCAGGAGCTGATCAAAACTGTTGCCCAGTCTCAGCAGATTCAGTCCAGTGCTCAGAGGGAGTTCAAAGGTTTGGCTTTGTTCTTTCATTGGGTTAAATCATTAATCTGTATGTTAAATAGCTAAGAGCTGCGTCTGGATTTGATCATCTTATATTAATGATCCGGACACTTCTATAACCGTAATATAAGAGTAGTGGCAATGATCAAATGTATTTACAGTGGTGCTGCTGACGGAGGTGGACCGTCTCACTAAAGATGCCCAGCATGCCTTGCGCCGTACGATGGAGAAGTACATGTCCACTTGTCGATTGATCCTGTGCTGTAACTCCACCTCAAAAGTGATTGGCCCCATTAGGAGCAGGTGTCTGGCTGTGAGAGTCCCCCTGCCAAGTGTGGAAGAGGTGAAGCAGGTTTTTTTTAAAGAAATTACTATTATTCAGCAAGCATGCATTTTTAAGTTATTTAAAAGTGGCGTTAAAGACATTTATAATGTTACAAAAAATGATGTTTCAAATAAATGCAATTCTTTTGACATTATTTGCCATTCATTAAAGAATCCTGAAAAAAAGCATCACGATTTCCACAAAAATTTTACGCAGTACAAACTGTTTTCAACATTGAAAATATTGAGAAATGTTTCTTGAGCTCCAAATCAACAAATTAATATAATTTCTGAAGGATCATGTGACAATGAAGACTGGAGTAATGGCTGCAGAAAATTCAGCTTTGCTATCAAAGGAATAAACAACATTTTAAAATGTATTAAAATAGAAAAATTGTTCTTTCCTAAAAAGGTAATAATATTTCACCCAATATATCAGCTTTTTAATCTTAAATCAATAAATGCCTCCAGTTTTCCATATTACACTAAAGGACCATGTTCTACTTGAAGGGAATCCAGTGACTCTTAGTTGTCTTTCAGCTGGTAGTCCTGAGCCAAAAATATTATGGAGAAAAGGTATTTTTTCATTTATTTGTTTTCTTTTAATTATGAAAACAGTAGTGCTCCAACAATGAACTTTTCTCCTGTGTTCATAGATAAAATAACCTTTGGAGATCAATGACAGAATGAGCTTAGTGGCCTACCCAGATGGAAAGCAACTTTTGATGATCATGAAGACCTTTAAGAAGGATGCAGGAATATATGAATGTGTAGCCTCTAATAACCTGGCCTCTGCTACTACTTCTTGTATACTCTCAATAGCATGTAAGCTCTGAAAGGTTGCTTATTATTCAGTATAGCATTAATGCCCAGTGTTTGGGTGTTCTCACATTTTGTTCATATATGCCAAACTTGCAAAAGTTATTTTCTGATCCATATTTTGTGTTTATATCACATTTTAAGGTGTTCCAAAACAGCCAGGAACCCCGGAGATTCCACAGATATATAATAACACTGCTCTGGTGCAATGGAAACCATCAGACTCCAAAGTTCCTTGCACATACACACTTGAGAGAAAATGTGATGGTAGGGAATGTCTAATACATCTGGCATATACTGATTTATCATGTACTACTGTGTTAAATATTATTATCTTTTTAAAAGTTTTCTCCTTGTCATTCAGTGTGTGCAGTGATTTAAAATTTGACATGTTATCTGTAGGTGATGATAAGTGGGTGACTGAAGCTACAGGAGTGACTGATTGTTTCTACAATTCCTCTGAACTTCCAACGGGTTCTGCCATCCGATTCCGTGTGGGATGTGTAAATATAGCTGGCCAAGGTCCATACAGTAATGTATCAGAGGGAGTGAGAATTAACGTTGACGGTATTAAGCATGCAGTTCAGTTGTACACCATTAAAACTTATTGTTCTTTTGGTAATATTAGCTTTTGTTACAAGATTTTGAATATTTTAATTAGCTGGATTTTTTTCTCATATTTCTTTTCTGGATTAGCTAAATCAATTTGTGTGTACATAACTCCTACCTCTGTTCTGCAGTGGCACCACTCCATCAGCCTGCTGAAATGAAGACACACCCCTCATCTTCTTTTCCTGTTGTTGCTGTGACTGCATCTGCTTTTACATTAGCAGAGCCAAGTGTTCGTCAGCCCATTAGTCCTAGTCCTGCACAGTCTGGTGATGTCACAAATACTTCCTCTGAGGTGTCTGTTTCTCACTCTTGCCCAAAGACATCTATCCCTCCTCTTGTTCACCCCAAGCCAACAAGTATTATCAGCACGGTTTCCCCTGTTACCCAAAACCAGACTGTATCTCCAAGGTCATACACAGCTCCACCCTCAATAGGCAGATCAATTTCTCCTGTCTCTTCGTATGTTCCAGCCACATGCTCAGTTACTCCCAACTCTATCTCTCCTCCTGTGATCCCGGTCAGCAGTATCAGTCCAATAGGAGAAGGAGCAAGCTCACCCACACCAGAGATGGGAAGAGTGGTATCCTCCACCAAAACTGAGACCACTTTGAGGAAAGGAGTTACTCAGAAACCATACAGCTTTTTGGACGAGAAAGCCAGGTGAGAAAATAAAATTTCTTTTTTTCCCCCTTTATTGAATAATTCTCTATCTAATTATACAGTTCACAAATCAATTCTGCAAGCATTTCCACACAACTCGTCCGTTTTTTGACAGGGGTCGTTTTGGAGTGATAAGGGATTGCAGAGAAAACTCAACAGGCAAGATGTTTATAGCAAAGATTATTTCCTATGATCAGCAGACCAAGCAAGCGGTCATAAAAGAGTATGAGATCCTCAAGTCCCTCCGTTGTGAAAGAATCATGGCCCTACATGAAGCCTATATCACACATCGCTACCTTGTACTCATAACAGAGTACTGCACAGGCAAAGAGATCCTGTATAGTCTCGTTGACAGGTGTGTAATAGTCTAGTATGGTCAAGTTTTTATAGATTATCTATTATATTTTAACTGGGCTTTGAAAATTAAGTTCAGTGTTCTCAGATAACTCTTGTTTTCTCTTCCAGATTGTGTTACTCTGAAGATGATGTAGTGGGTTTCATTGTCCAGATTCTTCAGGGTTTAGAATATCTCCACAACTGCCAGATTCTTCATCTGGACATTAAGCCAGACAACATCATGGTCACCAACCTCAATGTGATTAAGATCATAGATTTTGGCAGTGCTCAAAGGTTTAACCCTCTCTCCCTCCAACCATACAGCAGAGAACTTGGGACTCTGGAGCACATGGGTATGCGCAACATACAATTCTTATCCTGTAACGGTTCTCTACATAATGATTCAAAATATCTATTAGTGTCTTGTTGACAATAATGACATGTTTCCTGCCTTCTTCAAGCTCCAGAATTGCTGAAAGGCGATCTAGTAGGACCCCCAGCTGACATCTGGAGTTTAGGAGTTCTTTCCTATATTATGTAAGTCCAGTCTATAAAGGAATTAATGTTGGCATGAAACTTGTTGCAACCAACTTTACAGTTGTATTATGGTGTATTTTTGAGAGAAGAGGTAACATGCAATACAAAAATAAACAGTGTTCACTTTGATCTAAACTTTAATAAATAGATTTTTTAATGCTTTTCAATTTTAGAGTGTGAAACAGCAATGTAAGCATTCCTGCTTGAGAAATATTTAACCTTACAAAAGGCAAAAATATTTTCCTTCCAAACAACAGTATTTATTAAAGCAGCACTTCACACAGTCAGGGTTCTGTCAATTCGGTTTAGTGTAATTCATAGTTTTGTGACAGAGCCTTGACACTCGTGTCATGTCATTGTTCTGTCTGTTGTGGGAGTGTGCAGTCTCGAGTTCGCTCGGCCGTGCGCTCTTCTGTCCACGTGTGTTGTGTTTTGTGTAGCAAGCGGTTTGTGTTCACCCGCGTGCTTTTCTTGTTGTCTTGTGTTAACACGCGGCTTATGAGTTTTCTTTTATAGCTGAAGTGTTTTCATGTCTTTTTTTTTTTTTGGTGTTTTTCAAACTATCAGCATATATTGGTTGGGCATTGTTTTGGTTTGGCCATGTGCTGTGTTTTATTGTTTTGTGTGAGCAACATGGCTTTTGTCTTGTTTCATGCTGTGCAAATGACAAATTTTTTCGACATGGTGGCTCCTCCTTCCAACACGCCAGATACACCTCTCAATTGTCAATTGTCTGACCCTCACGACCCACCATCGTGTTTTTGTAACACCTTGATATTTTGGTGTTTGTTAATTTTTGGCATCACAGGGTTGTTCCCTCTGTGGTACCCAGCCGCATTTTGGTCTTTATTCTTGTCATTGTGTTTTGCAGTCCTGGAGGTGGGGAAATGTTGTAGTTCGATCTCCCTGGATGTTGTCGTGTCGAGCGACTGCATGCGCCTGCCAGACTGTTTTTCCCCAGGGGGTAGCGTGTGTTTGTTTTTGGGGTTTAATTTTTTGCTTTATTTTGAAATTTAAAAAGCCCTGATTTTCTGGCAATATGCGTCTTGCCTCACCCCAAACCTGACAGCCACTGGTTTGAAATTTTTCTGTGTTCAAATTTGCAAAATGTATATAATGAGCAAGTACATCATAAATTAATCTTCCAAACCGCGTTTTTGTCTTATCCCGAATCACTACAGTACACTTATAATATATTTGGACTATTGTAGCATGGTCGGACCGCTGCGGAGTAACACGTACCTGCGTGAATCGCCATAAACTTAGAGAAGTAGCTCCGGTAGGAATGTTCTTCCGCGGGATGTGTGCAACTCTGTTTATTAACCGCTAGAGCGCCAAAAATTACATAGTGCTGCTTTAATTGGAGTTAATTTTAAGTTATTGTTGATTAGTGTAGGCTCAGGGTAGACTTCCTTTCATAACAAAGACCCACAAAACTGAAAGAGACCAAAAATCCATCCGCAAAGTGTGACTCAACTAAGCTCTAACCAACAGGTGTCCCCAAAGTGCCTCACTTTTTAAAGAAGAAGATATTAAATGGTAGCAATGGTACAGTATTAATAAAACAACCCTGGAGCCAATTGCAACTTCATTTTAAAACTAACCCTTACAATACAGGGATTTTACAAACTGTCCTGGAGCCTTCAAAGCATTGCATATTTTCCAAGCTTTTCCATATGGAATTCTAACCCTATTCAAACACACCTGAACCATTAGTCAAGGTCTTCAGGATTACTCAAAACTTGGTGTGTGTTGGTGCTAAACTCCACAGGACTTTGGCCCTCAGGTGCAGGAATGGACACCCCTCTGTGGCTCTACCATTTGAGAAAGCGTAACAGTCATCTTGGATCATGTGTGCCTTAAAAACCAGTCACATTATAGCCTTGATGTCATTTAATTATTTTCTGAGTTTTTAAACTGTCAATAACTGAATGAATGAGTATTCTGTAAACTAAATACAAGCACTGAAAACAGTTAGAAAAATGTTGGATGTTTAAATTAGGCACTGCCTATATTTTTGCTTTTTTAATTAAAATTTATATACTAGATATTTTGCACGAACCAGTATTTTGTTTTGTTCTGTCCTGAAGACAGAACAAAAAGAGTAAAGATAGTAGATATTCCAATAACCTAACTGATTGTCTGGACTTTTTCCTCAGGTGTCGACCCACCATTAAAGACTGCCTCAATCATTCATGGCTTCATGACTCATATCTAAAGAAGCTTCGTCGACAGACCTTGACTTTCAGTACCACACGGATCAAAGAATTCCTGGAGGAGCATCAGCGCAGATGTGCAGAGATAGCTACTAAACACAAGGTCCTCTTGAGAGTCTACCAGAGTGGGTATTCATCCCCAGCCTCACCGACCACGCCTAGCTCACCAAGTAAAGAAAAACATGGACTTTGACATGTGTTCCTGTGGCTCGGTGGTAGAGCATTGTGTTAGCAGTGCATAAGGTTGTGGGTTCAGTTCCCAGGGAACACACGTACTGGTAAAAAATTTATAGCCTGAATAAAATGTAAGTAACGAGCTTAGAACAAAATAGACCTATTTACAAAAGAAAAAAAACATTGAGTTAGTCATGGTGTTGATAATAGGAAAGTTGGTTGATAGCTGTAGATGATAGCTTGTTTCAAGGTGATGGACATTATATAAGGTGCAATACTGGATTCAGTTCACTTTGGATCAGTGAATGTACCCAAATTAATATTTTTATAAAAGCATTGTCATTCTGTTTTTTATGTAGTTTGCTACATGTGATGCATCCATTTGGACTCAAATTTGAACTGAGAACCATTTTAAGAATTACAGAAGCGGGTAATAAGACCTGCCCATGATGAAGAATACATTAATACTGTATTTTACGTTTCATGAAAACAGATGGCCTAATGTTTAGAGAGTCAGATTTGAAACCCAAAGGTTGCAGGTTTGAATCTCGGTTCCGGCAGGGATTGTCGGTGGGGGAAGTGAATGTACAGTTCTCTCGTGTGTGTGTGTTCACTGCTTGCTGCTGTGTGTATGCACTTGGATGGGTTAAATGCAGAGCTCAAATTCCAAATGTGGGACACCATACTTGGCTACACGTTCTCACTTAAAGTTTAGAAACACATTATGCACTGGTGTTCCAACTTGTTTCAAATTTTATGAAAACACTGTAAAACCAAGAATGAAAATGTTCTCCTTTGTCTGCTCATTATGTCACTACGACTATGTAAATCTGGTAGATATATGTATACATTTGATTTTATATTTTGAACTCTGTACATCACACTTTTTGGCATGCCTTTCAATACATTGAGTTTTATTATAGATTTGTGTTGCTGTTTTTGTAAAAAAACAAACAAAACAAACAAAAAACAGTGGGTAAGGGTACTGTGATAACATGTATATTTACAAAATGTGTTTCTGATTATTGTGAGAGACTTTTTCCTTTCTAATGAAGTATTCTTTCAGCAGAATTCCAAATAAAACATTAATTGAAGACACAAAATGGACAATTTTTAGACAGATGGGCATCTTCTGACTTTTTTTTAACTTTATTTTTTTACAGGACATCATGTTTACAGCTATAAGATCATCAGTAACTTGAAAAAAGTTTCATATGACATTAGCTTTAATAGTATTGCTGATTTTGAATTTAAATTCAGAAAATTCTAAACACATTACATTTTTGGCATCTATAAAATAGAACATTCTGTTATTTTATTCTGCAAAATATTAAAGATTATAAATACTATAAAAAGTGTTCCATCCACATAACATACAACTTTCTCTTATTTATCAACATTCATGAGTGAGTTGTATAACATTCATAAATGGTTGTACTGCAAAAAAAAAAAAATCATAACACTACATAACACTTTCAATGTCCATCTTGAGTTTAAAATGACACTTGCTTCCTACTGCATTCTGTTCCAACCTAGCTGGATATTCCATACCAACAACCATCAGGTTTAAATCATGACCTTTTTCACACATCCAATATATAATTATATATATAGTATTAACCTTTTTATATACTGTCCTCATGTATGTGATAATTTCTACAGCACTGTCAGTTTGGCACTAGTCTTGGCTTTCCCTGTGGTAAACTTGACTGTCCCACTCATGTCAGAGCTGTTTTTTTTTAATGTCAGTTTGTGGACAGTCCCTTGGTTCTCTATTCGGACATTGGGCCCTGACTGCAAGGTCTCTCCGTTCAAAGTCCAGATGGGAGGCTTGATGAGGGTCACGGACACTTCACACTGGAAGCAAGCTGTTTCAGGAGCTCTCACTTCCACATCCTCCAAATCCTTCACCACTAGGATAGACTGGGCTGTGAAGTTGAACAGAAAAAAAGCTTGAACTACGACTATTAATGCTATGTGTATCTCGTTAATTTTGCTGTCTATTTATAAGTAAAATTACTAAATCATTGGTCCGATCCTATTAGCATATAAAGGATTGATACAGACATATATAGGGGGTACGGAAAGTATTCAGACCCCCTTAAAATTTTTCACTCTTTGGTATATTGCAGCCATTTGCTAAAAATTCATTTAAGTAAATTTTGTTCCTCATTAATGTACACACAACACCACATATTGACAGAAAAACACAGAATTTGTTGACATTTTTGCAGATTTATAGATTTATTAAAAAAGAAAAACTGATATTTCACATGGTCCTAAGTATTCAGACCTTTGCTGTGACACTCATATATTTAAACTCAGGTGCTGTCCATTTCTTCTGATCATCCTTGAGATGGTTCTACACGTTCATTTGAGTCCAGCCGTGTTTGATTATACTGATTGGACTTGAATAGGAAAGCCACACACCTGTCTATATAAGACCTTACAGCACACAGTGCATGTCAGAGCAAATGAGAATCATGAGGTCAAAGGAACTGCCTGAAGAGCTCAGAGACAGATTTGTGGCAAGGCACAGATATGGCCAAGGTTACAAAAAAAATTCTGCTGCATAAGGTTCCTAAGAGCACAGTGGCCTCCATAATCCTTAAATGGAAGACGTTTGGGACGATCAGAACCCTTCCTAGAGCTGGCCGTCGGCCAAACTGAGCTATCAGGGGAGAAGAGCCTTGGTGAGAGAGGTAAAGAAAAACCCAAAGATCACTGTGGCTGAGCTCAGAGATGCAGTCGGGAGCTGGGGAGCAAGTTGTAGAAAGTCAACCATCACTGCAGCCCTCCACCGTCGGGGATTTCTGGCAGAGTGGCCCGACGGAAGCCTTTCCTCAGTGCAAGACACATGAAAGTTTGCTAAAAATCACCTGAAGGACTCCAAGATGGTGAGAAATAGATTCTCTGGTCTGATGAGACCAAGATTGAACTTTTTGGCCTTAATTTAAGCGGTATGTGTGGAGAAAACCAGCCACTGCTCATCACCTGTCCAATACAGTTCCCAACAGTGAAGCATGGTGGTGGCAACATAATGCTGTGGGGGTGTTTTTCAGCTGCAAAGACAGGACGACTGGTTGCAATCGAGGAAAAGATAAATGCGGCCAAGTACAGGGATATCCTGGACGAAAAACTTCTCCGGAGTGCTCAGGACCTCAGACTGGGCCAAAAGTTTACCTTCCAACAAGACAATTACCACACAGCTAAAATAACGAAGGAGTGCTTCACAACAACTCTGTGACTGTTCTTGAATGGCACAGCCAGAGCCCTGACTTAAACCCAAATGAGCATCTCTGGAGAGACCCTAAAAATGGCTGTCCACCAACGTTTACCGTCCAACCTGACAGAACTGGAGAGGATCTCCAAGGAGGAATGGCAGAGGATCCCCAAATCCAGGTGTTGCACTTTCCCAAAAAGACTCATGGCTGTATAGATCAAAAGGGTGCTTCTACTAAATACTGAGCAAAGGGTCGGAATACTTAGGACCATGTAATATTTCAGTTTTTCTTTTTTAATAAATCTGCAAAAAATGTCAACAATTCTGTGTTTTTATGTCAATATGGGGTGATGTGTGTACATTAATGGGGAAAAAAAATTAACTTAAATTATTTTAACAAATGGCTGCAATATAACAAAAAGAGAAAAATTTAAGGGGGTCTGAATAATTTCCGTACCCACTGTACATATATATATATACACACACACACAAAATTTAGTGTTTCTCTCTTAGCGCCACCTGGTGGATGACAAGTTTATGATAACAGCCTTCTTGTATTATTTCCATGTGCTCTGTAGACTCCCAACTCTTGGTCCCCTTTGTACCAGGTGGCATCACAATTTGTGGATGAGACAGTGCATTCTAGAATGACTCTATGTCTTTCCAGTGCTGTACGATCCCTGAGGGGACGGACAATACTTACTGGAAGCTCTGTAAAAATAGATATGGACAAAGGATTTATGGTGGGATCAAATAATCTTTTAAATCACTATGAATGTAGAATCATATTCAATTTAAGTACATCTTTTGTACAGTACCTTCAACCTCAAGATAAGCAACTGACTCCACCTGTTTGGAAACAAACTTGATTTCTCCAGAATCTTCTGGCTTGACATTGCATATAAGCAGGAAGTGCTTTGTGCCGGTTTAAAAGGTAAAAGAAAAATAACTAATTTATTTTTCAAGTATAATTTAAAACTCTGATACTGTACACAGAAGCACTTCATAAGTACAGTGATAAAGGATAACAAAGGATCAGTTCGATGTACAAACCCGATTCCAAAAAAAGTTGGGACACTGTACAAATTGTGAATAAAAACAGAATGCAATGAAGTTTCAAATTTCATTCAGAATACAACACAGATGACATATAAAATGTTTAAACTGAGAAAATTTATAAATTTTAAGGGAAAAATAAGTTGATTTTAAATTTCATGGCATCAACACATCTCAAAAAAGTTGGGACAAGGCCATGTTTACCACTGTGTGGCATCCCATCTACTTTTTATAACAGTCTGCAAACATCTTGGGACTAAGGAGACAAGTTGCTCAAGTTTAGGAAAAGGAATGTTGTCCCATTCTTGTCTAAAACAGGCTTCTAGTTGCTCAACTGTCTAAGGTCTTCTTTGTCGCATCTTCCTCTTTATGATGCGCAAAATGTTTTCTATGGGTGAAAGATCTAAACTGCAGGCTGGCCATTTCAGTACCCATATCCTTCTACGCAGCCATGATGTTGTAATTGATGCAGTATGTGGTCTGGCATTGTCATGTTGGAAAACGCAAGGTCTTCCCTGAAAGAGACGATGTCTGGATGGGAGCATATGTTGTTCTAGAACTTGGATATACCTTTCAGCATTGCTGGTGCCTTTCCAGATGTGTAAGCTGCCCATGCCACACGCACTCATGCAACCCCAAACCATCAAGAGATGCAGGCTTCTGAACTGAGCGATGATAACAACTTGGGTTGTCCTTGTCATCTTTAGTCCGGATGACATGGCGTCCAAGTTTTCCAAAAAGAACTTCAAATTTTGATTCGTATGACCACAGAACAGTTTTCCACTTTGGCACAGTCCATTTTAAATTAGCCTTGGCCCAGAGAAAACGCCTGCGCTTCTGGATCATGTTTAGATATGGCTTCTTTTTTGACCTATAGAGTTTTAGCCGGCAACGGCGAATGGCACGGTGGATTGTGTTCACCGACAATGTTTTCTGGAAGTATTCCTGAGCCCATGTTGTGATTTACATTACAGTAGCATTCCTGTATGTGAAGCAGTGCCGTCTAAGGGCCCGAAGATAACGGGCATCCAGTATGGTTTTCCGGCATTGACCCTTACGCACAGAGATTGTTCCAGATTCTATGAATCTTTGGATGATATTATGCACTGTAGATGATGATAACTTCAAACTCTTTGCAATTTTTCTCTGAGAAACTCCTTTCTGATATTGCTCCACTATTTTTCGCCGCAGCATTGGGGTAATTGGTGATCCTCTGCCCATCTTGAATTTTGAGAGACACTGCCACTCTGAGAGGCTTTTTATACCCAATCATGTTGCCAAATTGACCTAATAAGTTGCAAATTGTTCCTCCAGCTGTTCCTTATATGTACATTAACTTTTCCGGCCTCTTATTGCTACCTGTCCAAACTTTTTTTGGAATGTGTAGCTCTCATGAAATCCTAAATGAGCCAATATTTGGCATGACATTTTCAAAATGTCTCACTTTCAACATTTGATATGTTATCTATATTCTATTGTGAATAAAATATAAGTTTATGAGATTTGTAAATTATTCCATTCCTTTTTTACTTACAATTTGTACAGTGTCCCAACTTTTGTGGAATTGGGTGTGGCGATATCTATATATTTTAATATAGATATAGCTATATATATATATATATAATTTATATATAATTATGTGTGTGTGGTGTGTGTGTGTGTGTGTGTGTGTGTGTGTGCTTTATAGACAGATAAGTTGAGAGTGACTTGAAGGACCAGCACCACATCCTCTTCTACCACTGAAGAATTTATCTTCCAGAATATGGCAGTAAATTTTGGGAGTTCATTTTTAGTCCATCTCAAGATTTTATCTGTAGACGATAACCTGCTTAATAATTATGCACACCTGCATATAAGACATTTTTCACTTCCAGCCTTCATGAATAATAATATATAAATTATAAGTGATTAAATACAAGATTAATTGTAGTTATTAAGATTGATGTTGTTTGTAATTGGTCAAATGTGCTTGGAAAAAATATAATCAGAATATCAACTTACATAATAATTATATTATTTTTCCTCTTCTGCTGTTGAGGTAATGCAAAGAATGTTGTGACTGGTTGTCAAGGCAGCCAATCAGAATTTAGCAGCCTATTCTCTGATTGGCTGGAATTATGGCATATTGTAACACTGGGTTGTGTTGAGAAAGCGAGCCGTTGGCATTTAGAGAGCACTGAGGGCGGGCATCAAGGGAGCAAGCTAGTGAAACGTTGCACGCGCAAAAGAGAAGGTCTGCACAAATCCAAAAACGTATTTTAAATGCAAAATTGATTTTCGCACCCTCTAAATACTTTTTTCTTTGCGAAACGAACATTATCTCAACAAAACTCAGATCGCGTGCGTGCAAAATGCACTTTTGTGCGCTCAAAATATGATATTTTGCGCGCAGAATTGTGGCAGAGATCTAAGCCTATAATGGCGCGGCGCACCGTTTTGTTTACTACACACATACAAAATCGCGGATGACACTCCCACAATATATATCTCAACGCTCGGTGTTTTCAGCTTATGCCGTCTCACTATATGATGATATGAACACGAATGTCATCTCCAGCTGCTCTGAGAGCCTCATTAGCCATTGTACCGTTCATTTGAGTAAAACTATCATCATATCATACACACACAGAAATGTAAATGTATTCACGGCAACCCGTCAAAATAAATGTTTCGTTTAACGTTAAGAAACTGTCAGAATGTATTACTATTTAGCAGTCTTAAGACTCAATGCTACTACTGCTAATAAATATTAATACATCTTTATTTTTAAAGGATCAGATCTGTTTTCTTTTTAATTTTAACAGTAAGCCTCTGTAGTGCAGCACTTTGTTTGGGTTTAATTTTCATTTGATTAGGATAAATTAAATTAATGTTTTATGCCTTCATCTGATTACCAGAAAAATTAAGAACATTTTATAGGGCCATATTATTGTTTAAAAAAGGACCCTATAAAAAAAAAAAAAAGAATAGGTTTAAAATAAAGGCATGTGGTTCTTAATTTCTTTTTAATAATTCACCATTTGTAAACTGATGTTAACGGTTAATTTTTTAGAAATATCAATAGCAATTTGTATTAAAACTATATTCACTGAATGTAATAAAAAAATAGAGAATCGAATCGAATCGAGAGCTTGCAAATCGAAATCGAATCGAATTGGGACATCTGCATCGATACCCAGCCCTACACTCTTAAAAATAAAGGTGCTTCACGATGCCATAGAATAACCTTTTGTCTAAAGGGTCATAAAAGGAACTTTAACATATGAAGAAAATTTCTGTTTCACAAAAGGTTCTTTGTGGGAAAAGAAGGTTCTTCAGATTATAAAAAAATAAGAAAGAGATGGTTCTTTAAAGAACCGTTGACTGAATGGTTCTTTGTGGAACCAAAAATTGTTATTCTATGGTATCGCTGTGAAGAACCTTTTGAAGCACCTTTATTTTTAAGAGTGTACCTGAGAGTCCTTTCTATTCTCAGCTTATTTACCTATTTCTCATGAAAAAAGTAATGTGTCAGGCAGTGAGTCGAAGGTGAAGGAGTTTTGAAATGTTCATGCAACCATGTGATAAGTCTAGTCTAAGTCAGGTGGCTTTAGAAAGCCAGTGTTACAAGACTACGCATAATTACAAGAATTACGCAAACTAAGATGTTGCATTATCTAAAACACATTGCTAAGCAAAATATAGAATTTAGTTGTCAACACATGCATAAAGGACACATTATTTTTCCTTTTTCAGAGACACCTTCCAGGTCAGAAGAAAGTAGAAAGGGTAAGTGTGAAGAATGGAGTGAACCTCCTTAAAGCATATCTCATTTCAAGTGATTTTTATTGTCATTTCTCTCGTGTATTGCGAGAAAAAGAAAAAACACGGACTCTGGGAGTACAGTGCAGAAACATTTAACATATAGGCTCTTTTCCAAAGCCTGCATTAGTTAGATTCCTTTCTCTCTTCTGCCTCCTTAGAAACCTTTTTAAAGGTTATGGTACATCACAAGTGATCAATCTGGAATGCTCTACATAGGCAGCATCTCAGTCATGTGACCTTTGCATGTTCCTAGGCAACCAGCGCATGCTCCTCAGGAACAGATCAAGGTTTTCATATTGAATTTCAGACATGACATGGATGAAACCGTTTATGATTTTGTGAATCATCTTTATGATAATACACCAGATCAAAAATGAAAATCAAAGAGTAGCACAGAGAACACAGAGTTAAGGCCTGAGGTTAATCGCTGCCCTTGAACAAACAAACGAAAAAAATAGATACAGTACAGATATATTGGTGGCAAATGTTGTTATTGTTTGAATATAGATACTTATATTTATAAATAATACTCATCTTGACGCCATCCCAGCAAAGGATATATTCAATGGTTCCATAGAAATTTTCTTAGGAGACAGAATATTTTAGATACCTACCTTTTGGAACGACCTTTGCATAGTGCACATACAGTGCCTTAGAATCCTGCCTCTGAAAGCAGCTCACTTTTGGAACAGATCCATATTATTTACTTACAAGACCAACAATTATTTCTAATAATAATACTGGACCAGCTTCCTTCACAATACTGGTTGCTCTTTTTAAGGCACTTTCATGCCAAATGCGAAAAAGTGAACGAATCACAGACAACTGGTCATTTTTCAAAATGAGTATGCATCATGCTGATAGAAAAGCAAATTTACAGCAAGAGAAACAATTTCAACACTCTTCCCAATAAATGTATTTTCAAAAGTGGTCATGACTGATCTAAATACCAGGGAATACAACCAAGACCTAACAAAGCACAATGGGATTCAAGGGCTAAATGAAGGAAACAAGGAACACCTGCAGACATTCAAGGAACTAATCAACAAATAAACTACAACCTGACTACAAAATTAAAAAAAGGAAGTTAACAGATCAAAATTTCATCATAAAAGTCCCCGCCCCCACCCCCGTATCCTTTTCCAAAATGTACAACATTTAAGTAAAATCTTGTTTTTCTCTCTCTCTCTCCATATCCTTACTACACAGAAACATAATACCAAGAGTGGTCCTGGATGTGGCTGGAAAAAGTCAAGGAAAGATGTTGCCAAACTGACCATTGATCTCTACAAAAACCACCCACAGGATTTTATTGGCTGCCTAAATGTGCAGGCAACATTGTATGGAATGTACTCTGTGTCATATGATTTGCAGTGCTATAAGGCAAAAAGAATGCTAAGGTAAGTGTGTTTGTGCATGTGTGTCCATGTGTGTCATTAGAAGCTCTAGTCTGTAGTTTAAGATAGGGAGAGAATGAAATAATATAATAATATAACAATTAAAGTATGTAAGCCAGCACAGGCCATTGGCCAGGACTCCCTGGAAGAAGACATTTTTTTTTTAATCTCAATGGGACCTTCCTGGAAAAATAAAGCATAAATAAATGAGATAATATCAACATTAACAAAAACGCTTTCTCGAGATCGCTATTTTATTCATGATTCCAACAGTAGTTCGAGCTGCCAAACAAACTTGTGAGATCAATTAATTAAAATAAATGTAAACTAAAAACATTTAACCAAACTAAATTAATAATGTTAAAAAGGTATTCTATCACTTATAATCATTTCATTTTGTTTTTGTACCTATTCACTCATCTGGTATATAAATACAGTCTTGTACAAAGTGTATGTATAAAGTGCAGTCAATAATAAATTATACAAAACTACAGATCATAAATTATTTTTTAAAAAGGTCATTTACATTAATATATTATAGAAAGTAAACATAAAAGGCTTATGTCTTACTGATCCTTTCTCTCCGCTAAAAGGGAAGCCTTAAAATGGACTCTCTTCACTATGCAGACTACTGGCCATGTTTTAGTAGGAACTTTATGTTATATTCAGCATCTTATTGATGAGGACGAGAAAACGGAGGACCAACTGATATCGCCTGCATGTATCATCAAGCAGTTAGAACATTAAATGATGGTGGTTCATGGCTTGGGTAAACTTACAAGAGTGCACTGCTTGTAGATTTAATGCTTGATAAAAAGCATATTTGTGAGTTATTTACTTCTGTGCAAACAGTAATATGTACAGTTAAACTGTGCTTGTAATTTTATATTTTTCTCCTGATATCTCCTGTATTTCTACATACAAGTTCTTAATTAAACATTTTATGTGTTAAAATTAGAGTTGTCAAAGTTAACGATGTTAACACACACAGTATATATAACTAAACATGTTTTATGTTATTTCATTTAATTTGGCTTTAAATTATAATTGCCATCCTCTCAAAATTGTTAACCCAACTCTTGCGTATACTGTGTTTTGTTTTGTTGCATTTAAAATGTAATGAATGCAACTAAACTACAATAAATCAAGATATTAGTTGTTTAATTGTTTTAGTCAACTGACAGCCCTATTAAAACTTTTTTAACCTTTTAAACTTCTTTTAACCTTGTTAATCTTTGTCTAAAATTGCAGAGAATATTGCATGTTCTTTAACAATGTTAACAGAATAAAATTACTTTTATCCTGTGAGGATTCTATTACCACACAATTCCACAAGAGGGCAAATGGCACAGTGGGTCTTGTCTATGTTCTGTTAGTAGTGCAGTACCTTTTCTTTACCAGACAGCATCAGTGGTGGTAAACACACTAAGTAACCCTGAAACCAAACTCTGTGGTATTACAAGTAAAGACCGTAACATAAATAAATTTTGCTGGGAGCCACAGCCATTCAGCTGAAACATAGTTGAGAATTTAAAGATAAGTGATATTAATGAAATTATCTCTGAAGAACAGTATTTTACCCTTTCTTCTATATTTACATTTAGTTTCAAGGCACAAGTCCTGTTTTAATTATCATGATAATCAAATCTTCCTTGATCTTTCAACATATAACAGTTCATTGTACTCTAAGAACAACCTGTAATTTTTAGAACATAAAACTTCTCCCTCAATGCAAAACGAGTTGAAACCAAGCTGCAACAAAGACTTGCTCTACTTCCTCACTCCTTCCACACTGTGGAATACGTCAGCGTAGGACTGTTTCGACAGTAACACATTAAACGGTTGCTTCCTTCCTGCCATACCTATTGGAGCCCAGTAGAAATAAGAAACACTAGGGGTATGCTTAAGGGTTGTTCCCACAGGACATGCTCTACCTCTGTTTTTAATTGTAAAAATTATATTGATTTCTCTGACCATTGGGTTACACCTTTGACATTATTAGACACTGTTCTAAGTTCTGAGAGTTTGGCAATCCCATATAGCACTCTTCTGGCCCAGCTCCAGTCTATCTAGTCTGCACAACTAGTTCCCTTTCAAGGGAACTTCGAACAGCATCCTCTAGGGGTCGCTATGGGGAAAACCTCATCGTGACTCGTGTCTGAAGCATTACATTGAAAAACACCAACAACACGTTGGCCGGCGACAGCCATTACGTCACTACCGGTGCGACTATAGTAGGCGCCGGGAGCACACATCATTCATTCTCTTCTTCGTCTTCATTGACCGTTTTGTTTGAAGCTTGCATTTCCGAATGGTAAGAGCGATCTATATTCCTATCATTATGGCAAGCACTAGCAAAGCGTTTAGAGGGTGTGTGCATCCGCGTCGTCGTTATTTGACACCTGATGACACACACGATCTCTGCGTTGCTTGTTTGGGCAAAGAGCACGCACGCGAAGTCTCCGAGGGGGCAATCGGCGTGCACCACGAGCGTTTTTTAAGGAAAAAGCTCCGCTCTCGTTTGTCTCTTTTTTCGAGGAAAGGGGGGCAGCCATCTGCTTCCCGCAGCTCAGGACCCACCGCTGCTGAGGCACGGAGGAGGATGGGCTTGTGGGGATCACAGGTGGATCCGGCTGAGGAGTTTAAAAAGGGGTTTTCCCTCTTGCGCTCGTCGGCTGTGGAATAGAGTGAGCCACTGGAGGATGATGTTATTCCATTAACATTGTCTGATTCAGGGGCCAGTGCTCTGCTGGGTTTGGCCCAGAAAGAGCAGGAGATGTCTAAGGAGGGCAAAGAAGCTGAGGCTGAGCCTTCCCAATCTCTGCTTGCGTGATGTTATGGTAAGTTTGAGGCTGTTTTTTCTTCAAGCATCCATCGATTTCAGCATACGAGTTATGCCAACATCGATGCGGGCGATGAGCGGGGGGAAGCCTATGAGAGGATGCCCCTGTAAAAAAGACGACTGGCTAGCTATCTTTCTATGGGTGAGGCGTTCTCTCTTAAGACTCCCTCCTTGACATCTCACTCTAATGCCAGGGCATACGCAGCAGCAGCAGGTCAGGCTGTTGCTTCGTTACGCATGATGCGGTGCTCCAAGCATATTAGGCTGACCTGCTGGAAGACCTGGATAAAGGCCTGATGAGGTAGCTGAGTTTCGCCGCACCACAGATCTCACTCTCTGTGCTACTAAGCATGCCAGCTATAGTAGGTATTGAGAGACATCTTTGGGTGAACCTGGCAGATATCGGGAAAAAAGAGAGGGGATTTCTTCTCGATGCGCCGGTTTCACCTTCCGAATATTTTTGGTTACCTCCATTGAGACGGTGGTCCAGAAGTTCAGGGAGGCAAAGGCGCGCTCAGCAGCCTTCAGTCCTTCATTTCACGATGGTCCAGGTCTAAGCCTGAACAAGCATAGGGGTCCTGGTCCGTCTCGGTCTGAGAATCAAAGACGGCCACAGAAGGCTAGTGTCGCGGCTTGCGCTCCTCCCCCACCTGCGGATAGGGGTAGAAGGAATCGTGGGTCAAAGGGAGGTAGACAAGACCTAAGGGATGTGATCCAGACAATGCGTCAGCGCTTTCGTCCGGATCAGAGTGATACATCAGTATCCACTCATTTCCTTCGGGGGTATTACATCTGCCCTTATCTTCCCTAATTCCACTATACCCAACAGCTCTCCACCGGACCAAGGTTAGTAGGATTTCCTGCATTTCTGTCTCCTATTGAGGCCCTATATGTTTGGTGGTTTCATATGGATTTCATAGTGAACGCCGTGCTGAGTCTGGACTAGAGGCTTGAACGGGGTCCAGCGCGGGAACCGTGGTGGGGGAGTATGATCCATTATAATCAGATTATAATATTATATAATATATATATATCTATTATATATATATTATGTATTTAGGGCTGGTGGTAGTGTGATAATCCTTCTGTGAGATTTCTTTGCAGTGTTTTTCCGGGACCTGGGTGTTTCTGTCCTTTTTCTAGGGTAGGTCCTCGGTGGGCACCCCCGCTGCTGGGTTCAGGAACCGGGTGCTCGACTTGCAGTGTTACCTCACTCATTGATATTGTGTTCAGCCGGTATGATAGCCCTGGTTCCGGCTTCATGCTTCCTGGACCATGCGGCCAGGTCAGAGGCTTCTGCGGGAGCCTTCTTGATCATCAGGCCCCCGGCACGACACTGCAAAAAAGTCCTGGATGTCCACCTTTCCCCCCCCTCCCCCCCCCGGCTACCAGGATATCCCTCTTGCTGAGGCATCGAGCGGGAGGTATAGGTGGTATTACGAGAACCTTCCTGTGTAAATGTTGTCTCGGGCAGTGCTCCCCTCACCTTAGAGGGTCATATTTGAGCTTGCCTCTCCCGTTTGGCCCAGTACCTCAGGGTATCTGTGATCAGATGCCTGGAAATTACCATGCTATGGTAAGTGCACACACTAAGCTCTGTGAACTTTTTGAAATCCACATAGTGGTAAGTGTGCACGTTGAACACTTTGCGTACTTTCTAAAATCCACATAGTGGTAAATGGGCATGCTGAGCATTTTGCGCACTTTCTAAAATCCACATAAGTGGTAAGTGTAAACACTAGACTTAGCGCACTTTCTGAAATCCTGTACGGTAAAGGTTACGCATTATAACTCTGTTCCCTTTGGTTAGACCTCGGTACCTTGGGCTCCACTCAACCAGTGTGTCTCTATTTTTGACACACTTGGAAGTATGGCTCCCCTCACCATTGAGGGTTACTAAGAGCATTCTGCTTCCTATCGAGCACCCGGGTTCGCTCCGTGGGCTGTTCTCATGGTAGTATTAGCAGTGCTCCCCTTTACCAAAGGGTTGCCTATGAGCACGCTATTCTTTCTGAATTCGGAGTTCTCCTTTCACGTGAGAGTTGAGTTCTCTGTTTTGCCAGAGCACCTGGAACCAGTAGCATCACGTGGACTAGGCCCTTCCAAATCCGCCTCTCCGATGCGCTGAGATTTTGGCTAGCTTGCAGTGCACTTACCCTTCTGATTCTACAATCACGCTGTAGTTCGAGCCCACTCTCGTTGAGAGCTGGGTTTGTGCTCCCTCAGCTAGGTAACTTACTGCTGGCAGTTCCAGTATTGGAACATGATGTAGGTCCGAGCCCCCCTCTCGATTGAGAACTGGGAGTGTTGCTCCCTCAGCTAAGTAAATTACTTATATCTTAGATTGAGTTGATGACTTCTCAAACATAGCGTTTTGGGATGCGCCTTTCCATCTATGAGCTGCTCTTTCAGAGTGCCACGAGAGCCCCTTAGAACAGTATCCTAAAATCCATGTTATGGTAAGTGTGCACGAAAAGTCTTTGTACACTTTCTGAAATCCACATGGTGGTAAGAGTGCACGCTGAGTTCTTGGCAGTCTTTTTTAAATCCTGTATGTTGAGTGGCTTAGCGCGTTTGCTTCGTGCCCTTTCTTGAGCTGTTTTAAGCCCCGTTCACCTTGGGCACCACTCCACTTAGGTGTGCTAGAGGTCTGTTGAGACAGTTCCTTTCAGAGCTTATGCAAGAGCAAGCAGTAGCCCCTGCGTGACAGGCCAAGACTTAGTGTGATACTAGGTTCTTGGTCGTATCCCCTTAAAGGAATCCATTATGATTTCCAGGAGTCTGGCCCTAACAGGTAAGTTGGGTATGTAGCCATATGTAGGGATAAAGTCACGGACAGCCGTCTGACGTCCCAGGGGCAACTCACCATGAAAATGGAAAAGTTGGTACTTAGTGCTCGCCATGATTCTGGAATGCACTCCCCTCAGCATGGTGGCGTGGGTATACCGTTTCCCCATAGCGACCCCTAGAGGACACAGTTTGAAGTTCCCTTGAAAGGGAACGTCTCAGGTTACTTATGTAACCATGGTTCCCTGAGTAGGGAACGAGGACACTGCATCTCTAGGATTCCTGCATGCTCGAAACGCAAGATTCAGACGAAGAAGAGGATGATGTGTTCTACCGGCGCCTATTTATACTATAGTCGAACCGGTAGTGACGTCATGGGCTGTCGCCGGCCAACGTGTTGTTGGTGTTTTTTCAATGTATGCTTCAGACACGGGTCACGACGAGGCGTTCCCCATAGCGACCCCTAGAGGACGCAGTGTCTCGTTCCCTACTCAGGGAACCAAATAACCTGAGACGTTTTCCCTCAACTCACAAAGAATGACAGCACTGCATTGACCAGAAGACAAGGGCCTAAAGTGGGCCAAAGCTGGTCCAAGTCTCAGTTGTAATATTTGTTACATTGAATTTCTTTTTGTAATAAGTTGTAATTTAAATAATAACTATTATTATTAAGTACAAAATGCTATAAATAATGATAGTACCATGGGTGCAGCAGGCGCAATGCTATTACGCAGCGCCTGAAAATAGTCCACAGCACACTCCCTGTGCAAGCAGGTGGTCACATTGATTATGTTGACGGAAGTTAGCCTATTTCAGGCGCTGCGTAATATCATTGCGCATGCTGCACCCATGGTATGGCAGCAAAGTTCCTTGATTATTACCCGGAATGAGAGTATAGTTCCTAGCCATATCGCCCTAGAAAATCGCAACTTTTCATTTTCCGTAGGTCTTAGTACACGATGTAACTACAGAAGAGTCAAGTTTTAAATAGGGAAAAAAATAGAAACTCTTTGGTCATTTTGGATCTTTTATTCCATGAAAATTTAAACAAACCCTTAATTTTTGTAATTCAAACATGAGACACAACAGAAGTTACTAAGTTAAAAACAAGCAAGCACAGAATTTTTCTTAAGGAGGGCTTTTACCCCGGTGTACACTGATATATATATATAATTATATATACTTATATACAGTGGGTACGGAAAGTATTCAGACCCCTTTAAATTTTTAACTCTTTGTTATATTGCAGCAATTTGCTAAAATCATTAAGTTATTTTTTTTCCTCATTAATATGTACACACAGCACCCCATATTGACATAAAAACACAGAATTGTTGACATTTTTGCTGATTTATTAAAAAAGAAAAACTGAAAATATCACATGGTCCTAAGTATTCCCTTTGCTCAGTATTTAGTAGAAGCAAACTTTTGATCTAATACAGCCATGAGTCTTTTGGGAAAGATGCAACAAGTTTTCCACACCTGGATTTGGGGATCCTCTGCCATTCCTCCTTGCAGATCATCTCCAGTTCTGTCAGGTTGGATGGTAACGTTGGTGGACAGCCATTTTTAGGACTCTCCAGAGATTTTAAGTCAGGGCTCTGGCTGGGCCAATCAAGAACAGTCACAGAGTTGTTGTGAAAACACTCCTTCGTTATTTTAGCTGTCTGCTTAAGGTCATTGTCTTGTTGGAAGGTAAACCTTAGGCCCAGTCTGAGGTCCTGAGCACTCTGGAGAAGGTTTTCGTCCCATCCCTGTACTTGGCCGCATTCATCTTCCCTCGATTGCAACCAGTCGTCCTGTCCCTGAAGCTGAAAAACATCCCCACAGCATGATGCTGCCTCCACCATGCTTCACTGTTGGGACTGTTTTGTACAGGTGATGAGCAGTGCCTGGTTTTATCCACATATACCGCTTAGAATTAAGGCCAAAATGTTCTATCTTGGTCTCATCGGACCAGATAATCTTATTTCTCACCATTTTGGAGTTCTTCAGGTGTTTTTTTTTTAGCAAACTCCATGTGGGCTTTCATTTGTCTTGCACTGAGGAGAGGCTTCCGGCGGGCCACTCTGCCATAAAGCCCCGACTTGTGGAGGGCTGCAGTGATGGTTGACTTTCTACAACTTTCTCCCATCTCACGACTGAATCTCTGGAGCTCAGCCACAGTGATCTTTGGTTCTTCTTTACCTCTCTCACCAAGGCTCTTCCTCTCCGATAGCTCAATTTGGCCAGATGGCCAGCTCTAGGAAGGATTCTGGTCATCCCAAACGTCTTCCATATAAGGATTATGGAGGCCACTGTGCTCAAGGGACCTTAAGTGCAGCAGAAATTTTTTTAACCTTGGCCAGGTCTGTGCCTTGCCACAATTCTGTCTCTGAGCTCTTCAGGAAGTTCCTTTGACCTCAATGATTCTCATTTGCTCTGACATGCAATGTGAACTGTAAGGTCTTATATAGACAGGTGTGTGTGGCTTTCCTAATCAAGTCCAATAAGTATAATCAAACACAACTGGACTCAAATGAAGGAGTAGAACCATCTCAAGGATTATCAGAAGAAATGGACAGCACCTGAGTTAATATATGAGTGTCACAGCAAAGGGTATGAATACTTAGGACCATGTGATATTTCAGTTTTCTTTTTTAATAAATATGCAAAAATGTAAACAATTCTGTGTTTTTCTGTCAATATGGGGTGCTGGTTGTACATTAATGAGGAAAAAAAATTAAATTAAATGATTTTAGCAAATGCTGCAATATAACAAAGAGTGAAAAAAATAAGGGGGTCTGAATACTTTCCGTACCACTGTATATTTATATATATATATTATATTAAATGATTATATATATATATTAATTATATATATATATATGGGGTACAACGGGGCTAAAGGCACCCCTTAAGAAAAAAAATTCGTGACATTGTGGTACACATAGTAAACTTCTGTTGTGTAGCATTTTGAAAGTACAAAAATTAAAGGGTTTGTTTAATTTGCATTGGAATTTAAAAGATAGATTCATGTTTTTGCCTTAATCTGATTACCAGAAAAATGAAAATACACAAAACAGAATTTCTAAAAAATAAGTAAATAAAATTTTAATTTCATAGGGTCCTATTATTGTATACAAACTAATAAATTAAGTTGTTTTTATGAGTTCAATTAATTAGATATGTTTTTGATTTAAACCATTAAAATGGAATACAGAAAAATTAAAATGGAAAGCACAGGATTTGGGCCCTAAGAATGTAATTTTTATTAAACTTTTAATGGGCCTAAACTGCTGTTAAACAAGTTTCATGATTTTAATTAATTAGACATGTTTTTTGTTAAAATTTAATATAATCATCCAGAAAAATTTAAACGAAAAAAAAAAACTGAATAAAAAAAAATTTAATCGAAAAAATTAAATTTTCAAAATGGGCCCCCAAATCACTAAATCCGCCCCTGTACACCCAACATAATATATGATATTTACCATCTGAATCTAACCATGTCATGTCAACAAATGGAAAAGTCAGCCATATATTAATTATCATGTTAGTTACTGTGCGCCTTTAGCCCCAACAGCAGGGGGCTAAAATACCATACTTTTACATATTCTTTCGTTATTTAAAAACTGTTGCTTTAATTATCTAAAATAAAACTGAAACTCATAAAGAAGACCTTTCTCTCAAAATATATGCATTAATTTTAGCGATTCTCATTTGCTACTTAAATCTACAACATTCTAAAAAACATAAAATATTAGATCAAGTAAGCACAGAATCAACTTTGCACTGCTGCATGCGATCGCGTCAAAGATCAGACAAATATACACGTGCATCTTGAAAAACGAATGTTTTGGAAAGTGCTACGCCACGTTTTTTTGCCATCTAGTGGTTTAGATGAAAATAATATCAAAGGCGCCTTTTACCCCAGGGTGCCTTTAGCCCTGTTGTACCCTATATATACAGTGGGTACGGAAAGAATTCAGACCCCCTTAAATTTTTCACTCTTTGTTATATTGCAGCCATTGCTAAAAATCATTTAAGTAAAATTTTTTTCCTCATTAATGTACCCCCCCCAACACACACACAGCACCCCATATTGACAGAAGAACACAGAATTGTTGACATTTTTGCAGATTTATTAAAAAAGAACACCTGAAAATATCACATGGTCCTCAGTATTCAGACCCTTTGCTCAGCATTTAGTAGAAGCACCCTTTTGATCTAATACAGCCTCTGCCAGTATTTTGCGGGCCACCAAGATGCAAAAAGTTTTTCACACCTGGATTTGGGGAGCCTCTGCCATTCCTCCTTGCAGATCCTCTCCAGTTCTGTCAGGTTGGATGGTAAACGTTGGTGGACAGCCATTTTTAGGTCTCTCCAGAGATGCTCAATTGGGTTAAAGTCAGGGCTCTGGCTGGGCCATTCAAGAACAGTCACAGAGTTGTTGTGAAGCCACTCCTTCGTTATTTTACCTGTGTGCTTAGGGTCATTGTCTTGTTGGAAGGTAAACCTTCGGCCCAGTCTGAGGTCCACTCTGAGAGCACTCTGGAGAAGGTTTTCGTCCAGGATATCCCTGTACTTGGCCGCATTCATCTTTCCCTCGATTGCAACCAGTCGTCCTGTCCCTGCAGCTGAAAAACACCCCCACAGCATGATGCTGCCACCACCATGCTTCACTGTTGGGACTGTATTGGACAGGTGATGAGCAGTGCCTGGTTTTCTCCACACATACCGCTTAGAATTAAGGCCAAAAAGTTCTATCTTGGTCTCATCAGACCAGTGAATCTTATTTCTCACCATCTTGGATTCCCTTGGAGTAAAGATTTTTATACCATTTTATCAAAATTCTTGATGCACTGAAATTTCATAATTTGTGTTACCAATTTCAATATCAATAAAAAAGAATACTAGCCTAAGTAAAAATAAGCTTACTGAAGACAAGTAAACAGTCACAAATTAGGCTACAGCAGAACAAAGATCATTAAAATATGGCCTACTTGAAAAACTTAAAGCACTGAATAATAAATATATTGTATAAAGAAAATGTGCAAATAGACTGAATAATCTTCACTGTATAAATTCAATATACATTCATTCTTATTTATTTTACAAAAGTGATTCAGTCAAGGACAGTAAGTTATTTTCTTTCTGATGTTTGATTTACATTATTGACACAAATGGTAACAGCAGCTATATGCTGCATTATAGTTCACCCAAAAATGAAAATTCTGTTGATGTTCTAAACCTGTATGAGATTCCTTCATGCTGTTGAACACAAAATAATATATTTGGAACAATATTGGTAACCAAACAGTTGCTGGGCCCTCACTACTTCCATATATGAAAAGAAAAAGAAAAAAACACTATGAGTCAGTTGGGACCAGAAACTGGTTACATCATTCTTCAAAATATCTTTTATGTTGAGGAGGAAAAGGAAATTCATAGAGGTTTAGAACAATTTGAGGGTAAGTATATGATGACAATATCTTCATTTTGGGGTGAATATCCTTTTAAGATCTCATCATAGGCTAAGGATCTCATATAGCCTAACACATGCTTTATCTTTAACTATTAACATTCATTTAAGACAAAAATAACTGTGTTTACGAGGATACTCGCAAAGACGGGCATTTTGACACATAACTATGTGTATTTGACCGTTTAAGCACAAGGAGCGAAAGTTTAGTCAGTAATACGAGCAGGTGTATCAGGTAGAAACCGTTTTAACGCACGCATTTACCAGAATGAATTCTGTAATGTCCATGAACAGTAGCCTATAAACCATTTGTTTTAAAACCTGCTTAAAACGCCTTGAAATGATAAGCTTAGACTACATCATGACGCGCTTCAATCAACGATTGATATATTTCTACCGGATTATCTCCCAACCCTTAAATGAATATAGTTTGTTCAAACACAAAAACAATATAAATCCAGTTAATAATCAAACTAACCTAAATCTGTGTGGATGATGACACTGTTTTTATCTGCTCCATATGTCCAGTCCATTTGCTGTTCCACAACTCCCACTCCATCATCAGCTTTAGTAAAATAACCTGATAGCTGGGGAATTTAAGTCATGTTTTTTATGTTGTTTGTATTTGAAGTTTTGAGCCCTCTCTCTTTTAGAATTGCTGACATTTTTACTTATTGAATGTTGTTCTTTGCGCGTCCATTTCCAGATTACTCCAGAACAAAATGAAGAGTGAAGGTGAATGCAGACATACTGGGCAGCAATCACCTGATAGGTACGTGCGCATATCGTTCAAAAGTAAAATATAGAATACATGCATTTGATTGGTAAACCAAATTCAGACTTTACGTTTCAATCTCAAATGGTAATGCATGGAATTTACGGAAAAGCTCAACTAAATAACAGCGCTAATAAGTGGGGGCGTGGTGGCTTTAGCGATCGGCCCTCCAGTCAATCTACTCCACAGCCAATCACGGGCCCCCTCCTTGCTCGGCCCCGGGGCTTCAGCCTCGCCTAGCCCAATGGTTAAAACGGCCCTGGCAGCATCCAGTGTAGACCATAGATATGATTTATTTACAAAAGTTTACTTATTGCATAACCCTATTTATCTATATGAAAGCATAGACTTTTTGCAAGCCACAAAAAGACAATGTATTGCTGAAATAATGCACAACATTCATTATTCTAGTTTAGGATGAAGTCAGTATGTCCATTAACAATGATTATGAACAAATAATTTAAAACTGTAGGTGGCGCAGTCATAGCTGGGTGCTTGCCTCATTTCTTGTGACTCTAGTGAGATGGCTTCAGCTGTAGTCATGTGCTCTTCTGTAGTCTCTGAGTGTTGTTTTCAGTTAGAGCACATGGCTTATGATTTTCTCCCCCATTTTTCATGTGCTCTTCTGTCAGTTTCTTGTCTTAGCTCTGTTCCCCTTGTTACATTGTTCTCAGTTCATTTGCCCCGTGCACTTGCTCTCCCTGGTTACCCTCCTTATTAATTTCTGTGTGATCTGTCCTTTTCTAGTTTGTTGTGGATGTTTTCACTTTTTAAGTGTTTGTGTCCTGTCATGTACAAGCCTGCCTGCCGTACCTGTGTGTGACTGTGTTTTCCCCTACGGGGGTGATTTTTGTCATTTTGTTTGTTTTTTGAAACTTAAACATTCTGCCCGAATCCTCTTCTCTCTCTACTACCCTCACCTGACATGCGAGTGTGTGTTAACACTCAAGAACATGTTTAAATTTTTAAATGAACTCTTAACATTAACCATAATGTTAGCTACTTGTGCTTGACTTGAACCTGCTAGCTAACCAAATGGTAAATGGACTGGAAAAAGCTTAATGCACCCACACACTGGTCGCCGTGATTTTGCCAAGTAAGACATGTTCCTGGATCAACATCTTTTGTTGATCCTGGATCAGCATTACTGTCCAAAATACAGACTTAACCCAATCCCCAACCCTATAAACCTAACCTTACCCATTATTTATTCCTAAAATCAGAGGGAAATTATAGCTTATTAACAAGGGTGTAGAAGCACCTAATCCAGATTATAAGCCTAAAACTGACATTTTCTGAAAAGTTATCTCTCAATTCTGATTCGTTGATTGGAATGTTGTTCCATGATCAACAAGGATGTTGATCCAGAAGCATGTTGCACTTGGTCAAATCACGCTCACCCCCACACACTACATGATTTTAGTCCTGATTTTCCACAAACAGACATTTAATGGAGATCGCTGACAAAAGCCCACAATCTGAGGCAAATTGGTGCTTGTTCACATGAGTGCCTAGCTCATAACCAAGCAACACAACTGCAGCTGTACAACTTTACAACAGCAACAGTGCTTTAACAAAAAAGCAAAACAGAAAGATTTATTTGACATCAAAACAAACCTTCGAAAATGCTCTCGCTGTACTTTGATGTCTGTGCAGTGCTGCTTCAAGTCAAATGCCTATTGTGTTTTGTTAGGAGACGAACGACAGTTCTTCTGTGGCTTTATTTCATTTACACAATTTAGAAAAATCAGACAATATTGTGTCTAATATATACCACAATATTAACATCTTATTAAAATTTTGTAAATTAATATCACATTTGGAACTGGTCAGTGATCAAAAAATGCTGGAAATCCCTTCATGTAGCCCCACAAGAGTGATTACTGATAAACCGTCTGAAAAAAAGAAAGTAAAAAAAAAAGTCACCCTGAACTTTCAAAAGCCCGTAAACATATAAAAGATTTCTGGCTCGAGGACTTTAAAAATGTAGTGCAGTGAAAATACGATATTGTTTTCAAATGCAGTGAGGTAAAGGGATACTCCAGCCCAAAATGAAAATTTTCATTAATCACTTACCCCATGTCGTTCCAAACCTGTAAAAACTTTGTTCATCTTCGGAACACAAACTAAGATATTTGTGATGAAAACCGGGAGGTTGTGACTGTCCCATTGACTGCCAAGTAAAAAAACACTGTCAAGGCCCAGAAAAGTATGAAACACCTCGTCAAAATAGTCCATCTGCCATCAATGGTTCAACCGTAATGTTATGAAGCTACGAGAATACTTTTTTACGCAAAGAAAACAAAAATAACAACTTAATTCAACAATTCGTCTCCTCCGCATCACCGTAGCACCATTTTGAAGAATATCCTCTGAACGCAAGCAGCGTACGCTATTCTGTGTCAGCCGCGAAACAAGGATTCCGCGTTTGTTCAAATCAAAGTGTAAATAAACGTAGAAAACGTATCCATGTGGTGCGTCTGACACATACAAGTAAAACAGCATACGCAGTTTACGTTCAGTGAATACTCTCCAAAATGGCGCTATTGGTGGACACAGAGGAGACGACTTGTTGAATAAAGTCGTTATTTTAGTATTCTTCGCGTACAAAAAGTATTCTCGACGCTTCATAAAATTCAGATTGAACCACAGATGGACTATTTTGACGATGTCTTTCCTATTTTTCCTGGGCCTTGATAGAGTTATTTACTTGGCAGTCAATGGGACATGTCACAAGCCTCCCGGTTTTCATCCAAAACATCTTAAATTGTGTTCTGAAGACGAACAAAGCTTTTACGGGCTTGGAACGACATGGGGGTAAGTGATTAATGACAAAATTGTCATTTTGGGGTGAAGTAGTAAAGTAACCCTTTAAAGTCATACGTTTTCAGAAAAAATAATATTCAAGTAAAGTACAGATACTCAAAAAGGTCACTAAGTACAGTACCAAGTAAATGTACTTCGTTACTGTCCACCTCCGGGCTGTGAAGAGACTTTCAACCAGTATAACAAAAATGTTCATGAAAAACATTGCCCAATCAAAAGAGTACCTCCCAGCAGGCAATAAAACACAATGCATTTGAATTATAACGTTTGAATTTGAATTACATTGGAACGATCATTAATATGGCAACCTGTCCAACCATTAAGAAAGTCAAAATATAGTACATTCTCCATATCTAACAATTATGTTTATTCTCATTGTTCATTCATGTTCGTTCCAGTTTACCGTAACCCTTAATAATGCAATGAAATATACTTAATGTAATAAAGAAAAAAAGCTAACTAAAATGTGTTTCCCACAATTTCACTTATTCAGTTGTAGGATAAGTGGTAGGTCTACAAGTTTAGCCTAACACCTCTCTGTCATGTAAAATTGTGTTGTGTAGTCTACACCTATAGCTTTGCTTTTTTACTAAGCCTTTTACTTAGACTGGTGGTCTGTCAGTATAGTGATTTTGTGTTGACACTTGATCAAGGATGTCTTGCTGGGCTAGGCGAATTAAGAAGCAAATGAAGAGCTAGTGGAGACTGGGGACATCATGGTGAAGACCAGCCTCCACAGCACAACACTCAGCAGGGCACGTAGATATGGAACTGAACTATAGGTGTGAAAGGAAGAGCAACCAAACGAAGTTCCAAACTTGTCACAAAAGTCTTGGACGATTATCTTGTGGGTTTGCACACTGGTTACTTTCTTGACCGCCGGATGACGCTCATTGCACGGGACTCGTGATCCAGTGGCGAGTGTTGTTATCCACTCCCAGCACAAGGACACTTCAGTGACGTCACCTCGAGCGAGAAGGAAGCGGAGCGCTCGCTGGAAGCTGTCACACAGTAGTTGTGGCAAAGCAAGAGAAACCCTTTCCGCACGCGCGCACCCAACTGTTGCGCTACCAGGACAAACGACACGGCAGAAAAACAACGTTATATTTATCTGACAGCAACTTCCACATACTCTACGGATAATTGTTCTCTCCTGTTTGTGCAATGGCTGATATCATACAAAGCAACGAGCAGTCCTCATCTGACGTTGCAAATCGATTCGCCCGTAAAGGTGCTTTGAGGCAGAAAAACGTCCATGAAGTGAAAAACCACAAATTTATTGCGAGGTTTTTCAAGCAGCCGACTTTCTGCAGCCACTGCACTGACTTTATTTGGTGAGTAGATCATTTCACACACGAATTATTGCAATATTGGTATACGTTTAAAGATTATTACAGTGTTACTGTAGATCTTGCAGCTGGCCTGTTACCAGGAGTACACCTTGGAACAGACACCGGTTTAAGAATTTAGAAACTCACTGTTTCCATTTCAGCTGTGTTCAGAACGCACATGAATAAAACACATGTTTAGAGTTTATTGGACTGTAAGACAGAACTCTAGTTTCACAAGGCTCACGCGCTTTAACTTGCCTTCGTAAAAGAAATGTATTTTGTTTTTGGACACAACTAAAGCTAAAGTTGCTTAAGTTTCGGACTTATGCCATATTCTGCATGCCTCACGTTTACTGGGCTTGCCATGATTTGGGCGTGATCGGTTTGTCCAGGCTTACAGTGGGGCATTTAGCTGCTCAGTCAAGTCATTGCTTCACACGTGTTGCTAGTTTATTTAGTAACCTATACAATTTAAAATAGGAATTAGGGGTTCAGATATGCAGTTCTGCTTTAATGATCAAATGTATGGCTCCCTGTGAAAGTCACTGTGAAAGGGCATGCCTTTTTATGGTTTTCCTATATGTGCATTGATACAAATCAAACATTAGATACCATAGCTGTCCATGTACTTTTTTTAATTAAGGGAATGCATGTTCAGTGGAAGAGAACTGATAGCTAAAAGCCCATTAAAGGATTTAGAGAGGCAGATCTCTAATGCATTGTTTTTCTCTCTCTCTCTTGATCAGGGGGTTTGGGAAGCAAGGATTTCAGTGCCAAGGTAAGCAGCCATAGATGGATTTGCATGTCCTGCTTATTCTCTGAAGAGATAATGCCGTGGTCCTCAACACAAGACATCATCTTGAATCAGTTTCCTTTTCACTCATGATCAGCTCAGTTCAGTGCCACAGAACAAGCAAATGTTGCAGATTGTAGTTGTAGTTAGTAGTCACTGTTTGTGGTGATTGAGGCTGAAATTAGCAGGGAAAATATCTCTTAGCTGGCCTTGAGCTAAATAACTCTTGTCTTAAAGACAAAAACCCAGTAGCTGTTTGGTACCTCAGTGAAAAGCCTCACACACAGAGGGGCAGTTCATCTACGGTGGCTACTTATAAGAACCACCTATTTTGAGTAGCATGCCCTTTTAAACTGAATGGATTGTTTTTTTGTTTTTTTTTGTGCCTATATTTTACATTTAATGTGTGGTCACATTTGCTGTTGCTTTGAAAAATTTCCAGTAGGAATTTGCACGATCAGTTTCCCGTGAGGGCAAGAAAGCACCATGCAGATTTCAAAATGGTCACACAAATTTGCTACACTGACCAACAAAAAAAGCTGCTTCGTTTGAAAGTGACTTCTGTGTGTGTTGTTCTTAATACTTTACATCTCAACCATGTTGTCTTTTTGAATGCGCAATGTCGCTGAAATTTAAATCTGAAATTTAAATGAAATGCTAATATATAGAAGGAGCATACTATACACACAAATATGGCCCTCATTTCCACCTGTATTTATCGCTGAACATTTGTGATTAGACCACCAAAAATCCATCTACCAGGTGTAAAGAGGCATTGGTATGCTAGTCCAGTTAGTCCATGTTATTTCAGTCAGTCTAAAGCTTTTACATGCCATTTTAAAAGAACTCTTGCTTTAGTGTGACTGCAGTGAAACTTTTAAAGTGCATTTAAATATATAACTTTACTATTGTAACATTCTGATCATTAACGCCCATGTATACTGAAGTTCTTTTTCCATGTTCTGCTCCAAGCCTTTACAAATATACTTTAATGAAGGTGAGTGTGAATGGTTATGTTCACTGTATACTCACTAACTAGCGGACCCTTCTGTTTGAATCAATATGAAGGCCAGAACATGAGAAAAAATTCTAAAAGTCTTTCAAAGGCTACTGATTTTAACTGTATATACTTTGGTCAGCGTTTTGCTCAACTGATAATGACCCAGATAATTAATATATTTTAATTCATTCAAATGATAAGGATAAAGATACGATTATCATGAATGTATTACTCTTCTCTTGGGCCAGGTTCTGTCAGCAACCTAAGTTGCCAGTGCCCTCATAATTCTGGTGCTTTGGTTGTAGCCATCTCTAGATGTGTGGAGCATTATCCTCAGGAGTCCACATTTCACCTGAAAGCTAAGCTCTTGACATAAGATCATCAGCTGTGATCCAGCTGCCAATACTTGCTTGGCAAAACTCATTTCGATTCCAGCCCTCTGCCCCTGCAGGTCTCTTTTCACATTGTTTGAATTATCAGTGTGAGTAACACTGGCAATAGTGCCAAATATTTAACTTAAAATGCAAAGAGTAACATGTGTTCTTCTGCTGCAAGAGACAGAAAGAAGGTGAGCTGCTCATTCAAGCTATTTTTTCCCAGAGACATATCCAAATGACAAATGTGTATTCCATTATGCTTGCTGGGCATCAGCCCCAACTGTCATTGGTCCAGCGTAATAGTGGTTCTGCAGATTATACAGATGTCCATATGAACCATATACCAATCTTTATTTTTAAGTAAACTCAAGAGCCGTTCCCACATCCAGGCGCAGAATAAAGCTTTCATACTAAAAAGAAATTAAATCTGATGTCAAAAACACGTTTTCAACTAATAACTTGGGTAAAAACTGGTTAAACTAAACATGGACTTCTGTGTTGCTTTGATGTGTTCTGATGGTTTCTTCATATTGATTACAATATTGCACTAAAGAAGCTTTCATTGGAAAGCTACTCTGTTTGTGGTGTTCTGCAGAGGTAAACTGAAAGCAAAGACAGCTTCAGGTTTAAGACGGGTGGAAAAAGATTTGTTCCAACTCTCCAATTATTAGTTCTATGACATTGTTAGCAGACGTCTTTCTCAGTCCCACTATCTCTCTCTTTCTTTCTTTTTCACTCTTATTTAAAGGTCCCATATTTTACACCTTTCCGGAGTTTTATTTTAGGTTTTGATGTCATTAAGAATATATATATATATATATTTGCGGTATAAGTACCAAAAACCATCTCAATATATTTTTACAGCTCCTCTCTCAGGAGCTCTGCTGAGAACAGGTCGATTTTGGCCTGTCTAATTAATATTCATGAGCCTCTCTTCTGATTGGCCTGTTGTTTTCTGAGTGACTCATGGCCAGGCCAACCACAGGTAACTTGGGTCAGCCGACGTCACAGCGCTAGCTTGAGGCAGAGGCAGCAAAACAAAGCGGAAATTTGAGTCGGCCAATTTAAACCAGCGCAGATTCGGATACATAAGGAGCTTAAAATATCATCTAGTTGTGATGCTGGGTGCCAGAATCGACGTAATACAGCCTCAAATTAGAAATTTTATCACATACCTGCTGCCACTGCCAGACAAAAAACCGACGACAGCTGTGGTTAAACGCGATAAAACGAGCAGACTGGACAGAAACGATCGTCAAAAATGCACACGTTTGCAGCGCACACTTCATATCAGAAAATGTTCAATAAAGTATTGTCTTTTGTTGTTATGGGCACGTCTGCAGATTATTGCCATATGTCTATGTTTCTTGCATCTCACGATTATGTCGTGTATGAAATAATGTCTGTGTGCATGTGTGTAAAACAACAAACTGACAATTTATATATAATCATTTGTAATTGTATATACATTGTTGTGATTAATTGTGGCTGGAACAATAATGTAGCTGTAAAAATAGTTGCCTGCTGAAATTGAAAAATATATACATCTTCATCATGACTAGACACGGTGAGTTTGTCTACAGGTTAGATGTGATCCACCTCATAATAATAATCCTGTCAGATCGTCCATCCTTTGAATGAGAGTGTAACATTACAGGTCGGGCGATCTGGTTTTGTGGTTAAAGTTAACCTCTTCTACATGTTTCCGTGTTGTTGTTGCTCAGCAATAGCATGGACTTGATGTTGTCTGGGGGTTTGGCAAAAGGAGAGTGGGACGGTGGGCAGTGCTCGGGGTGGTGACTGAAGGCGGTGACTGTGTAGTTCTGACGTCAACTTTTTATGGAAGTCACAGCGGTTCGTGAAAAATCACAGCTACTTTAAGCAGGCTGTGTGAATTTTACTGTGGACTGATTGTTTTGAAACTTATAAGGTAGTTACATAGCACCTAGACCTCAGTCATCATGAAAAAAGCCAGGAAATTTCAGTTTGACAATATGGGACCTTAGGGGAAACGTGGTTAATAATGAGCATCCGGGATTAACACAAATACTGTAAATGTATGCAGTGTATAAGGTCTATGTTTTATGAATTCCATGAACAATGAAAATTCTGTTTTGTAGGTCTGGTTTGGGTCTAGCTTTTATCTGCTTCTTGGAGGGAGAACTTGTTTGCGCTCTCATTTTCTCACGTTCATGGCTGTTGCTGGTTATAAAATCAGAGCTGTTTAGCAATTGTCCAAGTAAACAAAAAAGTTAAATGCAAGAGTCTAAACCATATTTGTCAAAACTAGATGCTTTGCTGTAATGATAGTATAGGGTGAATGTCAAATAAGTGTCCAAGATAGAGAAAAGGAAAATATCGTTATAGAAATGTAGTTTAAAATGCATGCCCTAAGTTCCTAAAAATAATTTTTTTTGTATCCGTGTTAGTTTTAATGGCTTTGAAAACTTTTACTATTTTCTCAAATGTGTTATAAAGTAAAAAGTTATTTTCCACACATCTGGATTAGCCTACTTAATATATTTTTCAGTATACGTATATTACAAATGTCATGAATTGTGTAAGGAATAGTTGACGGTGGGCTGTTGAATTATTAGAAAATAATGCACACCCGAGGCGGTGATACCGTTACACCTTGGGTTTGCATTATTTTCTTGTCAGGTTTTTGTCATTAAAACACTCTTGTGGGTAGGATTAATTTCCTATGTGTCTCATCCCACACCTCTGTTGCTAAATCCAAAACGTAATTTTAGACCTAAATGGAGACTTGAGCAGTTGATAGGAGAATGCCGTTATTAATTCAAATTCAGTTATTAGAGAGGTAGAGAGAGAGAGAGAGAAATCTCAAGTTATTGTTTTAAACATTATGTTCATGTTTTCATGTAATAACTTGTGTAATTCATGACTCACTGTGATTCAAATATTATTTTTAGTAGTCGCCTTCTTTTCAGATAGTTAGTTATTAAATCCTTGGCTCCGTAAACGCTGCAGGTGTCACGATGGTCACAAATATGGAGGTGTACCTACACCAAGCTGAGTGTTCAAAAAAAAAAAAAAAAAAATTTCTTGCTCACAGATAACAGAATGTCTGAGTGGGTGAGTTGTTTAAGTTGTAATTAGTCCATCTATTTCCCCAGCCTGACCCATTATTGGCCAATTTCCAGAATATTCACAAAAATGGACAGCCAAATAAGACAGTCCTAGAAAAGTGGAGTCATTGCTTCCTCTCATGTGACTTTTCCCTAGTTATCCACAATTACCCCCATCAAACGCATGCCATGCCATGCCATGCCATGCTATGCCATTGGGCTCTTGTACAACTTACTGAGCTGAAGGGAGATAAGAAAGATTCTTGCCTCCCTCTGAAACTTTACCTGCCTGTGTCACTGTTTGACACACCTTAAAAAATGAGTGATTTATATACAGCTGATCTCATAATTTGAGCCAGCACTGGGTCTGAGCCAACTCCACTCTGATGACTGCTACATTAACTGCTTTCCCATATCTATTTCATATCGGTTTATGTTTTAAATATGCATTGCATTCAGCACAGTGCACTTAGATTTCTATTCTATAGTCATGCATCCCTCTTATGTGCTCGAAAACTTTAAAATTTTAATTTTGAAACGTGCAGTGCTCAGTTTACTTCAACGAAGTAGAATCCTTTTGGAAAATCTATTTGTGGTGGTCAGTTTTGATACTGTGATAGGCCGCCACAAATAACTCAATGTATGGGAAACACTGGACACTGCTATAAGTCAAATGGCCACGTGATAACAAAAATAAAAGTTCACACATATTACACAGTCCTCTGCTCATAACTGCGAGTGCACTGGCCACGTTGGACCTACACACACATTTCATGAGGAAATTAACGTTCACGTTATAATCAGCCCAGAAGTTTCAACTGAATTGCATGTGTTTCTACTTTCACATGCAAATGACTTGTTGCACTTATGATATGAATATGATAACTTTCCGGCATCAATTCTAATAGGGTAAAACATAATTATGCTTTCGAAACGGTCTGTTTTGCCCTCCCATTATTAGCTGAAGCTGTGTGTGAACAAGAAGCGGCTGCAGGGTGCGAGTTGCTCCGTCTCTCACGCAGCCAGAGAGACATTCTCTGGCGTTCCGCAACAATGCTTAGCTGCCCACAGATGCACCTGCCTATAAATCGGCCTAATTTGCAACACAATCGGCCGATGCCGATTAATTAAAAAATGCCACAAATCGGGTATATTCATAGGACGGCCGATCAATCGGTCGCCTTTCCTTATAATGTGCTAATTAGCAAGTTTAACGATGAATGCGGCTAAAGTAAACAGACCCTCAGAGAGCGGCTCGGAAAAGAGGGGCGGGGTCAGCAGAGCTCATTAACATTTAAAGGAAAGTTCTACAAAACGGCTTGATCTGAAAAGAGCTGATTTTGACAGGGTAAAAAAGGTGTTTTACACTACCATTGAGAAATTTTAACCAAAACTATGTTACAGACTTTTCATTAAGACCCTAAAGAAGTCTCTAGGTTACGTATGTAACCATGGGTCCCCGAGGGAACGAGACGCTGCGTCGAAGTCACTTTGGGAACGCCCCTGCGTGACCGCGTTCTGAAGCATGTGTCAAATCAGTCCAATGGAGCAGCGAGATGTCACGAGCAAGGGGACGTAAGCACCAGAAAGCATAAAAACCCATCCAGCCGGGCGCCACCCAGCTTCGATGAAGTAACGCCTGCAGGGATGCAGGGAGTATGGCAAGAGACGCAGCGTCTCGTTCCCTCGGGGAAACCATGGTTACATACGTAAACTAGAGACGTTCCCCTTCCGGAACTCGAGCTGCGTCGAGTCGCTTTGGGAACGAGAATACCCACAGCGCCATACTACCAAGTCCCTGCCTGTTTGTGTGTTCCTATGGAGCAAATCACGAAGAGAGAACTTGGGAACCTGGGGTGGAAGCCAGGTCTAGGTTGTAAAAGCGAACAAAAGTGTGCGGAGAGGACCAGCCCACCACAGCACAAATGTCCTGCAAGGCCACACCCAAGCTTAAAGCCTTGTGGGCGCCATACTCCTGGTCGAGTGCGCTCTGACCCCATAGGTGATGGGAGGCTAGAGGACTCGTAGGCTAGTGAGATGGTCTCGACCACCCACTTACTCATAGTCTGCTTGGTCGCAGGAAATCCCTTCTTTGGCAGACCAAAAACAAACAAAAATCTGATCTGCCTTACGCCACGGGCAGCTCCGTGTGCGTAAGCGTCCAGTGCTCGAACTAGACAGAGCAGATTAAGCCTTTCTTGGCCTACTTCCTGGTACGTAGGAGGACAGAATGCCTTAAGTACTACGGGCCCTGGTGAAGAAGTGGGCACCTTAGGGAAATACATGGCCTCGCGGCTTTTAAAGGAATGCCCTAACCATGCCTGGAGAAAATTCCAGGCACGAAACAGAAATTGCCTGAAGATCCCGATCCTTTTTAGTGAGGAAATAGCGAGGAGGAAGATAGTCTTGAGCGTGAGCAACTTGAATGAAACTTCTTATATGGGTTCAAAGGGGGAAGTTGAATGGAGCACAGCAAGAAAAAAAGCCAGGGTCATATGAGGGCCAGGGGTGCGATTGTTGTGTGTGTAACGGCCTAAGACTCAGGGTTGCAACGGAGGGGGGGGAAAACGAGTGGCACACTGGGGGTACGTCACACTGATTGACCACCCAGAAGGGCGTGGTAAGCAGCGAAGGCCGCCACGTATACCTTCAGAGTAGAGGGAGATAACCCTGCGGAGAATCGATCCTGCAGAAACTCCAGTACTGTACCAATTGGGCAGTTGACTGGGTCCTGTAGTCGCTGTCTGCACCATGAAGCGAAAAAGTTTCCACTTCAAGG
>JADLZN010010397.1:0-101094 GCA_018155175.1 Sinocyclocheilus anophthalmus | reverse complement strand
CACAGTAGATGGATCCAACATGACAGCTGTATTCTGGTTATTTTTGTAAACTGAGATAAACACTATTGATTTAAAAAAATTATGTAAACTTAAAATAATAAAAATAAATAATGGAGAAAAATAAACCTATAATAAGAAAAATAACTGAAATGACAATCAACAAAAACGGAAGTGTATGTCTGTTGGGTAGAACACATCACACTGATGCAGATAATATGGCTGAAACTAGCGTGCCAGCATGAAACCATAACTAGAACATCACCATTTGTGTAGGTCAGCTGCGCACTAAAATAAACAAGCAACACATTGAGCTGATACATTGTTTCCTGTGATTGTGATTCTTGTGTAAATACAGATGCAGCTTCTTTCCTCAGAGATCTTGTTTACTTCAGATGTAAATCTAAATTCTGGCAATGTTCTGTTGATTCCACAACAGACTTCTTAGCTGGAAATAATAAAAATAAAGATAAATTACATAGAACCAATTTAGAAATATGTCCACAAAATAAAACGAAAAGGTTTACCTAGAAAGTGAAATGTAAAGTACATTTTTAAAATAGTATTTAACAAATTTTTAAAATGCAAAATAATAATAACCTTGTTCTGTGTGTCCACAAGAAAGAAAATGTTATGATGATATGAGCTTCATGTTTTATGCTAATTTAGAATTTTGATTGGCTCTTTTTCTCTGGCAGTGGAGAAAACAACCCCCTCAGGTCCTGCCACAAGAGATCAGTCTCACATTGAAGAGACGCTGCGTCTGGCAACAGCTGAACCTTCAAAGGAATTTGTTGGTGAGTCATATAATGAAAATAAAAAAAATGTATATGGAAAAAAAAGGAAGAAAGTATTACCTTTCTGGGCAATACAGTATGTACCATACAAGGCCAGTTATTTCATTAACCAATCGCAATTTAGCTTCACCAAAATCTCCGAATGGTAAATAGGTAACTTTTGAAGTAGCAGAATGAGTCAGTTTCTAACATAATTTCATCAACTCTACCTCTCATAGATGCTCTGAAGAAGCTGCAGCATGTCTACAACACTGCAATTAAACCCTTGGACAAGGCCTACAAATACAATGAGCTCAGGCAGCATGAAGTGTCAGGTAACGTCTTTTGATATTGGATTCAGTTTTAAAACGTCATTCCAGACTACTGCTCTTCTACCATGAAAAGGATCTAAATGAACTATCCTCAGTTGAACTCTCTGTTTTCTTCACATTGTTCAGATGCAGAGATCACATCTAAGCCCATGGTCCTGTTCCTGGGTCCTTGGAGCGTTGGCAAGTCTTCCATGATCAATTATCTTCTGGGTCTCGATGACACTTCACAACAGCTTTACACTGGTAAGCAATCAATCATCAAATGAATGATTGTAAAATTAAATGAGCTGTTATACAATTAAATATTAATTCTATGTTCCTTCATCTCACTCTCTTTTGCCTTCTCTCAGGAGCTGAGCCCACAACCTCAGAATACACTGTATTGATGCATGGTGAGAAGTTTCGTACCATTGAGGGCATTGTCATGGCGGCAGACAGTTCCCGCTCTTTCTCACCACTGGAGAGGTTTGGTCAGGGGTTTCTGGAAAAGCTGGTTGGAATTGAGATGCCGCACAAACTCTTGGAGCGCGTCACCTTTGTGGACACGCCTGGAATCATTGAGAACCGCAAACAACAAGAGAGAGGTGAGAATACAATATTCACAAAGACTCGAAAAAAGAGTTTGGTATGAACAAATTGATCAAAAGTGAAAGTAAAGAAATGTATAATGTTACAAAAAATTTATATTTCAAACAAATGCTCTTCTTTTGAACCTTCTATTCATCAAAAAATCCTGAAAAAAATAATCACAGTTTCCAAAATATTACGGCACAACTGATGTAAACATGCTAATAATAAAATTTTCGTGGCATCAGATCAGCATATTAGAATGATTTCCTGAAGGATCATGCAACAGTAAGAGCTGAGTATTGATGCTGAATTTAATTTTACCATCATTTTAAAAATAGAAAAACAAAACCATACTTCACCTGTCAGCTTTTTGTTATTACACTTAGATTCACTATGTTCTGTAGCACCACGAATAAGTAGTTTTTTAATGTATAAGCATTTTCCCCAGAATTTGCTAGTGCATAGCTTAGGGGTGCTCTGATTGATCGGCTACCGATCATTATCGGCTGATAATCACGTTGGGATGTTTGATCAGCGGTATCTAAAAAGGTCGATCTCAAAAAAACTGATCTCAAGCTGATGACGCTGCCGTGAGAGGTTTGGCACGACATGCAGCGGCACCGTCTCTGTCCGGCCGAGTGAAATAATTATAATATTTCTTAATTAAATAACTTATAAAGTAATTTGAAAACCTTGTGAGACGTAATTTCACAAACCGCGCGAGTGAATCACCGCACGCGCCTCTCTCTCGCCTTCTCTCTGAAATCCGCCAAATGGCTTCAATCACAACATGTCTTCTTTCTAGAAGCTACTCCACAATCGAGGCAGTGTCAAATCGTCACTAAAGTTTATAAATTGCATTTCCTTTTAATTCTTGCCAGTGTTTTTACAACGCCAGTTCATTCGCTACCTCGCGGGGGCGCTCTTCTGGAGACTGTGCGCTCATGCACACTTGCAGTGCACACACATAATGCCAGGTTCACATTTCTCCGTTTGCAGTGCACACGTGGTGCGTATTTTTTCCACGCTCATTAAGGGATTAAAGCGTTCACGCACACGGTTGCGGTCTGGCAGGCTTTCAGTAGCGGCAATCTGCTGCAGTGGCAAATCGTTGTTAGGCACGAGTCTAATTTTGCATTGAGCTTCAACCTACATTAAAGCGCATTGTTTGCAGTAAATATTAACATGGATTGACACGGAAATTTAGTAATTACATCATAAATGCATATTATTAAAGTCTAATGTGTTTCAGTCAACACGTATGGCTTTTTGGCTAGTTTTAAAGGGAAAGAGCCCTTTTAGATAAACAAGGCAAAAATAGATGGCACTCATGGAGATAGAAAAAACAAATCTTAATGAACCACAGGATTGCTTGTAATAAATATTTAAATGCAAAAGGAAAGGCAGTAGAGCTGACCATTTCTGTCAATGGTAAGTTTTTGATAACGTAAGAAAAAAAAATAGTCCTGTGTGAAAGCTGCTTCCCCTCTCAAAAGAGACACCTGAGAGGGGAATTCCCCCCCATTTTCAAAAATAAAAATTCAGGTCCATTGGAGTATCACTATAAATAGTTATACATGATAAAAAGAAGGCTTTAAAAGATCGGTATCGGTGATCGGTATATACTGCTTTCTGTGATCGGCGATCGGCATCAAAAATCCTGATCAGAGCACCCCTAATAAGAATCAGTTTCAACCCTAACATATAAGAACAAATATTTAGTATAACTAAAACATTCTGGCTTTGTACACATTTAAAACTCTGTTGTTGTATTTTAGGGTACCCCTACAGCGAAGTCTGCCAGTGGTTTATCGACCGTGCTGATCTCATCTTCCTGGTGTTTGACCCAACCAAACTGGATGTCGGTTTAGAACTTGAAATGCTGTTCAGACAGATGAAGGGACGCGAGTCACAGATCCGTATCATCCTCAACAAGGCTGACAGTTTAACAACCCAGGACCTAATGCGCGTGTACGGCGCCCTCTTCTGGAGCATGGCACCCTTGATTAACGTGACAGAACCACCACGCGTCTACGTGAGCTCATTTTGGCTGCAGGATTACGCTCCGGACACCAACAGAGACCTTTTTAAACGTGAAGAGATCTCTCTGCTGGAGGACCTAAATCAGGTAATCGAGAATCGGCTAGAAAACAAAATCGCCTTCATTCGGCAACATGGCATCCGCGTGCGCATCCACGCCCTCCTGGTCGACCGCTACCTGCAGACGTATTATGAGAAGCTGGGCTGGTTTAGTGACCCACATGAGGTTTTCACCGATATTGTCAGTGACCCTGACAAATTCTACATCTTCAAGTCCATTCTGGCCAAGACCAATGTGAGTAAGTTCGACTTGCCAGAACCTGAGGCGTATCGGGACTTCTTTGGAGTCAATCCTCCCAGTGGCTTCAAGCTCCTCTCCTCATACTGCAGCTGGTCAGGCGGATGCCTGCTGGAGAAGATCGAGAAGGCCATCACAGATGACCTGCCAGCTTTGCTCAGCAGTCTGGCAGAGAAACGGGAAGCCAAGGCAGAGGCAGCTGTAGAAACCAAGGAGAAACCCCAAAACCGCTGGAGGAGACCGTAATAGAAGAATGGTGGGAAATATGGAAGAGTGGCACCAAAGCAATGAATGGATGGATGAGAGACTATAAGTGATACTTAGATGAGATTCAAATCAATGGAAAGCCAGTTAAACACAGTGTGTGTACAGAGACTTTTACCACTCTGTATAAAACAGACCTGAATGAAGGGAAGCAGTGCCCTATTTTTCTTCCTTTTGTGTTATTCATTTCAGAAAAGAGAGAAAAAAAAAAAAAGTGTTTTGTTCCAATTTAAATCAGCTTGCAAACATTTTACTTATTTATACTGTTCAAAAGAAATAATCGTATTTATTTATTGTTTGAATGTCGTTTTAAAAGTGTGAATTATGGAAGCTTGTTTCTGCCACAGGATTTTTACCTCACAATTCTTATATACTTGTATACACAATTCTTATAAATACTTCTGAGAAAAAAAGTCAGAACTGGTAGATAAAAACCCAGAATTGAAAAAAAGTCTTCATATCTTCGATGTCTATGTTGCAGATCTGAATTTTTTTTCTCAGAATTGAGTTTATATCTCTGAAATGTGAGCTCAAATGTCAAAATTACCTTTTTTATTTTATTTTTTCTTTATGCCGTGGTAGAAACCGGCTTCCATCGTGAATATGCCGTATGTGGTAGAACGTTTATCTTGACTTCATTACTTCAGTTCCATATTGATCATATTCCTTTGTACAATTTACTGGTGTATGAGTTGTTGGTAAATGAGATGATACATTTTGTTGCGTTTGTTCACATTCTTGCATGTTTCAACTGTGGTGACATTAAATTGTTTTTGTGACTCTTGAGTTACCCAATATGGAAATTAAACGTTCAACTGGATATTTAAGTCAATAAAAAAAGTAGAATAAATACGTGGATGAATTGTGAGACAAATGATAACGATTTTGCAGCTGCAGTTGATTCACTTCAACATGAGGATCTAAAATGTCCACTAGATGGCGCAGCATATCATTTAACTCCCTGCGATAAAAATAGTGATCACCGTTCAATGATGTAACCTTTGGTCTCATAAAAAGTACAGTTTATGTCAGCTATCTGTTTATCTATTTTGATAGCAGCAATCTATGCATTTATCTATACAAAATACAGTTTCAAACAGGGCAATTTGTGTAAAACATTTTATAGAGCTACACCACATGAAAGCTCACTTCTTTTAAGTATTTATGATTCTTAGAAGGGTTAGAAGTGTGAATGTTGTAATATCTGCAATAAAGTAGTAGCCCGAGTACACAACCGATAAGAGATTTGCGCTAAATACTGTGCAGCTAGTTATACTCTTGTTTGTTTAATAATCCACAGCTCTGTTTTTTTGAGTCAGAGACCACAAGTAGCCACTAAGAAATAAAAGCTGTACACGTATGCATGACGACTCCACAGGCTGGTGTCGGTCAAATTCCTGAACGCACTCTTGTGTTATAACTTTTCCCGTCTGACACAACACAACGTCTCAGAAACTGGACATGATGAACATCTGACACAGGAAGCGTGGGAGGATTATCACTTGGATGTGATTTATCTGATAGATCAAAGGTCAAGACGCACCCAGAATCTCAGGTATGTTCCTAGATGAAGAAACACATACACACTTATGCTTCTCTAAATGGGAACATACCATTCAACCATTTACACTTCTATTGTTTTTAAATGAAGTCAATTATAAATACGACAGACTAAGAATAACCCTGAAGAAAATAGCTTTTGCTTTTTTGAAAGTCAGGATTTACTCTTTATTTTATTATGGGGCAATGTGCATGTTGTAATAGTAATAATTGTGTGTGTGTGTGTGTGTGTGTGTGTGTGTGTATATATCTAATTACCTCGAGTACTTTTGAGGATGGTCAGATTTGATGCCACATTCTGAAAGGAATACAATGAAAAAAAAAAAACATTGTTACATAGACATTTTAGTACACTCAAGTTTATTTACTTTCTTATTTTATACTAACTTCTATAACAGTTATGAATTACACAGAGAATAAATAGAGCCACAATTATACTAAACGTACCTGTTCTTTTGATGACAACATGAACTCCACGCCAAGACGTTCTCATGCGTGCGCGCCGCCGTTAAAGAGCCCTGCGTGCGCGCTCCCCAGCGACTTGCCCCCTCCTCCCTTAATTTCAACATTGTAGTCAAGTTGTCCACCCCACCGCACGCCCACAACCATCTTTTCCGAGTGTGCTCAGAACATGGTGGTGGTGCTCGTGAACGCAGCGCCCGGGTAAAGCGCCAACCAGCGGTGTTCAACTCCTACCTGAAGCCGCCCGGCTCTCGCGACACCGCCGTCCCCTTCAACAGGCTCGTGCAGACGGGGAGGAGAACCGAGAGCGAACGCAAAGAGGACTGTGCGGTGCGTTCGCCTGGCATGAGCTTGCCCATGAAAACTAGCGGACTTGAACGGAGTTTTGGAGGAATGCTAAACGGACAAAGTGGGGATTAAAGAAGCGGACAGTGTTGGAGCGCTGGCTTGCGATTTTAAGCATTGGAGTGTGAGCGCTCATTCTTCCTCTGAACTCCGCGAGTGTTGAACTGCCAGCCCGATCAAACGACTTGAGGCCTGGGGGAAAAAACCCCCAAAAACTTTAGTCTTCATTTTGAACACTGCACTGAAATGTTTTGAGATTACCTCCAAGCAACTGGTTAAAAGGGATTACACACAAACAAGGATATACTTTCCCTCAGCACACTTTGACTTGTCAGAGTGCCTCGATGCCATCAGTATTTTCTTCTTGGAAGTTGAAATCTTCAGTATTGGTCTTCTGGAGTCGGCAGATATGCTCGCGAACGGCTGATGCCATTTGAGGTTGTCACGTCCACCCGAGTGTTTGAATGCGCTTGAGAGCTGGAGTACTCACGGTTGACATCCGGAGCGGGTGTTCAGGAAAGGACGGGGCTCCTCCGTGGGAATAGGCCGTCTTCTGACCCTCGACGGGGCAGGGACGGAGTCTGCCTTGAGTTTTGACGAAAAAAACACGGGCAGCTTTAACGTCTTACCGTCTCAGGCGTTTGTTTTCCTTTAGTTTACGCAGTATAAGGACGATTCTCGCTACTTCCTGATGTCAGAACCTAAAGGAATACATGGTTAGTTATTTTTGAATACGTTTTCTGTGTTCTTTGACCACATAAAGAGAAAAGTGGCGCATTTACAAAAATTCTCTCAGAAACTGGCGCCTTTTTAGCAGCTATACTCTTTGAAAAACAGCGACCGTTAAGTTTGGTGTTTGCCGAGTTCAACCTGAAACCGAGTACAAGAAATGTGTGAAATCTGGCATTTGGAAATATGAAATATAAACTTGTATTACCTTTGCATGTCATTTGGGAAGGGAAAGTAAATTCAAACATTGTCGAGCATTGGAGAGGGTGCTTGAGGGACAGCGTTGACTGGATAAAAAAAAACTAATTTAAAAGCCGTTTCAGAACACACCCTATGTGAACTCACCTCCCTAATTTTTTTTTCTGATTCTAACGATACATGCTCACGTGGTGTTGAATTCGTGTTTAAAGCGATGTGCTCAAAAAAGCAGGATCGAGCGGATGACGGTGCGTCAGTGTCGGCCGCGCGTACGGAGCAAAAGTACACGCATGCGCATTCAGGCGCCACTGAGCCTTAGATTAGAATGGAATCCGAGTGCTGAAGTAATCTCAGCACGGATAAGGAATTGCTCAAGAGTCCAAGACGGTTCATCTTCATAGTGAATGCACTTGGAATTTACTTCTGGCTGGACTCTTTTTCTAATACAAACTGTGCTTTTTGTTCTCATTCGAATCCATGTCAAGTGCCACTCCCTCTGTACTGTCAGCAGTAGGTGATATGTGTTAAATAACAGTCAGTTGTTGTCTCATCACCATGTCATTGCCAGAGAAGCACCAGCCACTGCACGAGACGGAGGTGAGGTGTGATAGCGAAGGTGGAGCTGTTACTGTGCGGATAACCGACAGCCGTAATCAACAGGTGGGTCCAGGCAAGGAGGGTGACCCTGTCAACATGGTTTCCTCCAAACCTTGCAAATACAGTATCTCGTCAAGCTGCAGCTCGGGGGAGTTGGGTGTTCCCAGGGGTATGATGACTCGTCTGAGCAGTCCGAGGAGAGTGCCGCCGCTGTTTGAGAGGTCTGCCGCACAGTGCTGGGACCCCAAGTTTAACTCGTCCATCCTGGAGGAGGCGTGCAGGGAACGTTGCTTCCCGCAGATGCAGAGAAGGTTCCGCTACATCCTGTTTTACCTGGCCACCACTGCGCTCCTGTGGGGGATATACTTTGGGATCAATAGCACCAGGTGTGACCCTACAAACTTCCTGGTCCCCACGGCAGGTTTTCTTGTACTGTGCCTCCTCCTCCTCTGGTTTACGTTCTCAAGGCCATATGCACGTTACTACAACCACACATCCTTCCTACTTACAGTGATCATGTTTGGGATCACCCTGGCGCCTCAAACGCACACTGCTCACTTTGCTCATTTTGATGTCCAAAAAACAAGCAATCAGTCACTACTACCTACGTCTCAAAATGCTCCATGTATATCACCCGTTGGGACGTTCTCCCTCTGTATAGAGGTGCTGCTTTTGCTGTACAGTGTGCTGCATTTGCCCCTGTATGTGTCGGTGCTTCTCGGCCTGCTGTATTCTGTCCTCTATGAGGCTTTAGGCTGGCTGCACCTTGCTCAGATGGACGATAGCTATGTAGGGTCGGACTTGCATACTCTGAGCTGGCTTGGCCTAGGTAAAGTTCTGCTGCACCTGTGCGCGCATATCATTGGCATCCACATATTCATCATGTCTGAAGTGCGCTCTCGGAGTACCTTTCTCAAGGTAGGTCAGGCAATCATGCACGGGAAGGGCTTGGAGGTCGAGAAGGCGCTTAAGGAGCGGATGATCCACTCCGTGATGCCCCGGCTGGTGGCAGACGAGCTCATGAAGCAAGGAGACGAGGAAAGTGAGAGCTCTGGGAAACGATACAGTGCAGGTACCTGCTCCGTCGCCCCCGCATCTGCCACGACCTCGTCCAGCCCCAAAAGCAACAAACGTAAGAAGAACTCTATCCCTCGCGGACAAATTATTTTCAGGCCCTTCAACATGAAGCGCATGGAGCCGGTGAGCATCCTCTTTGCGGACATCGTGGGATTCACCAAAATGAGTGCCAACAAGTCCGCCCCTGCACTGGTAGGACTGCTAAACGACCTCTTTGGTCGATTTGACCGTCTGTGTGAGTTGACCCGCTGTGAGAAGATCAGCACTCTTGGGGATTGCTACTATTGCGTGGCGGGCTGCCCTGAGCCACACACCGATCATGCGTACTGCTGTGTGGACATGGGGCTCGGGATGATCCAGGCCATCGAGCAGTTCTGCCAGGAGACGTCGGAGACTGTGGACATGCGTGTCGGCGTGCACACCGGCACCGTGCTCTGTGGTATTCTGGGAATGAAGCGCTTTAAGTTTGACGTTTGGTCCAATGATGTCAACTTGGCCAATCTTATGGAACAGCTGGGTGTGGCAGGAAAGGTGCACTTGTCGGAGGTCACAGCAAGTTTTTTGGATGACCGTTATGAGAGGGAGGATGGACGAGTGATGGAACGTGTCGGGCACAGTGTTACTGATCAGCTAAAAGGTAAGACACAAGAATAATATATCAATTTGTGTTTGTTTGTTTGAACCCCTTTGAACTCATGCATTAGGAAGCAAAAGTCTGAGACCACTAGAGAAAATGCTTCTGTTTTGCCTTTTTATCGAATTGAAAATGAACATAAATTTCAGAATGTCTTACTATTTAGTTTGTCCCTTTTTGCTTTATTGACAGCAGCACTACAGTTTCATGAGCTCCACAAAACCTGATGATCATGTTATCCAGTGTGATTTTAAAAATGATCCAAAGAGCATCTTGTGCTTCATTAAAGGGGTCATATGATGCAATTTCAAGTTTTCTTTTCTCTTTGGAGTATTACAAGCTCTTGTTGCAAAAAGAAGATCTGAAATGTTGCAAAGACTAAAGTCTCAAACCCAAAGAGATATGCTTTATAAAAGTTAAGAATCAACCACACCCTCCTAAAACGGCTCATTCTAACACGCCCCCACGTCTACGTCACGATGTGGGAAGATTTGCATAACGCCGCATAATGTTCACGCAAAGAAAGAAGGTGTAACTTTATTGTTGCTGCCCCCGTCGCCGCCATGTTGTGAAGACTCTGTGTTTCGCTGTGAAAGCGAAACTACTTTGTTTGGCCTTGTAGGACACAACCACTAATCAGTGGTTAATTTTTATTTACAACACTTTTCCAGAACAGTTTAACCCAAATATTAAGATGTGTGTAGCGCATTTTATGGAGGACGAGGACTTTTTCCTGGGAGAGTAGCCTACAATGCCGTTGTTCTTACCTCACATACTGCAAGTATGTTTTCATATTTAAAGTATTTGCCACTGATGATTCAAATGCGATTTTTGAGCAGTGTAGAGTAGCGCGTGTCCATATCATTTTTCCCTCCGATCCCAGATGCAGACATGGTTTTTAAATTCATGTACGCGCACGATGCCACACGTAAAAGACAGTATAGTCATTAAATCCGTAATTAGTCCCCACTTGATGCAACAAATGGCCTCGTTTATAATGGGATTTTCATGTTTTTTTTCCTCGTCCGCTCGGCCGACATGCCATCACAGTCTGGTAAGGGTCATAAAATTCGGTCACAGGCTGAGTTTCGGCCAATCCAACGCACTGGATAGCTAGGCCAATCAGAGCACACCTCACTTTTCAGACCGTTGAGCTTGTAAAAAATCGATGCGTTTCAGAAATGTGGAAAATAATGTGTTTTTTTAATCTTAAACCACATAAAATATTTCATTACACAAATACAAAAATACTTTTCCGTTCCCCATCATATGACCCCTTTAAAAGCAAATGACATGATGTCATCCATTTACTTAAATTTACTTCATTTTACATTGTAACATTTCCATTTTTCCAAATCTTAAAGCCGTTTATTTTTTTAGGTTTAAATTTCATTTTGAGTCCCTGATTTTCAATGTCAGACTTTTGGACTTTACTGTATGTCAGTTACGTTACATAGTTATGCTTGCACTAATACAATTTAGCCATGTACATTTTTGGTGTTTCTGTTCTATTGACTGCTGTTACCATGTGAAGATAGAAAAAGATGATTGTGTTTTATTGTGCACCCTGTAGTCATGTCCCCTCAGGACTCTGTACAAAGGGCTGCAACTCTTCTCTACTTTTATTGCGCACTCATATAATACTGTTAGTAACTAAGCTGTAGAAAAACTGGAAAATGATGATCGTTTTTGACATTTTTATACGGCCTGTAGCAATGTCCTCTCAGTACCCTGTATAAAAAGCTCCAACCTGGTCCAAAATTAACACTCACCAAGTCTCAAATGCTAAAAAAAAGTTGCTTTGTTGCATAATTAAACCCAGTTCGGATTTATTAGGAACTGCAGTGTAGTTATTATATGAAATTGTAAGAATTAAAATTATTATTTTTTTTGGATTAAAAATGAAAAACAACAAAAATTAGAGTTGGTAATACATATCCAGTCGATTTTTGACCCTGGCTACAGATCTTTTTCACTTTTATTGCTCCCTTATCTCATTTGTATCTTAACTGTAGACTCGCTGTCATTGAAGGCTCGTTGTTGGTCATCTGTAGCTCTATTGTATTTCTGTTGTAGCTCTTTTATTGTGGCCTCCCTTTGACACAGTTGCTTTCATGCTTCTGCTTTCTCAGTAGCATCAGTGGCTGTTTGAACGGCCACATCCAGAAGAGCTGTTGATTTAAAGTTGTAGTGACAGACACAAGCAGAGGTGCCTCTTTTTTCTTTCTCCTTGTCCTTCTCTTGGGCCTCTCTCCTGCCCGTGTCCTTAATCTGATCCCTGATTTTGTTCTCTAACTGAACCTCTTTATCAGCTATATCACTTCAGACGTCCTCTTGTCAGTCAGAGATAGGTGGCGGCTATAATGATAGACCTATGGCAATGAATCATGACAGTATTTGTAAACCCGTGTGTCATCTTTATGGTCTACAAAACTGGTCTTGTATTTGTTGCAGCATGTTTAGATCAGTTCCTCAATGATGAATTCTGTTGAGAATTAGTAAAATCAAATTAGCTATTGTTGGTCGCTTTAGTACACCAATTAGCGCACTTGTTGAAGTCCTTTCAGGCATATCTCAAGCTCAAAGTAGACCGTTCTGTACTGTAAGTTGTAATGGAGTAAAGCTGGCGTTTGTGTCTCTAAGTGATGGACCGGGCAGTCTCGCAAATGGCCCTTTGCCCCAGTGCCAGTCTTGTCACCCCAAGTGACCGTCTGATTCCGGTGGGTGCGAACTATGACACGCTAGTAGCCCAGATGTGTGAGAGATGCTTCACTGTTTATCTCACTGCGAGCGTTTCTATTTCGAGCATTTTACCCGGACGGCACCTGGCTGTAGTCTGACCCCGCTGTACACCCTTAATTTGTGTTTTCTGTTTTCAGACAGATTAGACACAAGCCACAAGCTATGCAAGTATTTTTAATACGTATAGAGTTAAAAGCCCATGATACCAATAATAATAACTATTTAAAAAAACTAAACACAAAGATTATTATTTAAAAATATATTTTTGTTGTTATATTATTATTATTGATGTTGTTGCCTTTGTATTCGTTGCATATTATTATATAAATGCAGCATATCCATTGGGGTTAGTGAGATTTTTTTAACATAATATTAAAGTTTCTTATGCCACCAAGCTGCATTTTCTGATCAAAAATACGGTAAAAAAAAAAAAAGTATATTTGAAAATGAGTACGACTTAAAAGAACTATTTTGCATTTAAGGATGTTTCAAATTGTAATTGATTCCTGTGATGAATCGGCATCGTTACTCCAGTCTTCAGTGTCAAATGAACCTTCAGAAATCATTCTAACATGCTGATTTGCTGCTTAAATTAACATTTATTATTATCAATGTTGAGGACCGTTGTGTTGTGAATTTTTTTTTTTTCTTTAAGGATTCTTTGCTAAATAGAAAAAAATATTTATTTGAAATAGAAATCTTTATAAATGTATTTACTGCCACATTTGATCAATTGAATGCATTCCTTACTGAATATTACTCTCTCTCTTCTTCTGCCTTCTCTCTCTCTATATATATATATCATCGTACTATATATATATAATAATATATATTAGGGGTAAATGGTTCGTGGAAAAAAATCTAACCATATGGTTCGCCACAAACGGTTCGCCATGCGCTAGGACCGTGGTTCAACTTAAATCTGACAATGCATCTGTAATATGGTTTGCTCTAAATAACACATAAAACAAACAGTGTTCGGCTAATGTATGTTCTGGCTTCCCCAATACATTAAAACAACAGCGATGGAAAAAAAAAAAAAAAACGTGGACAAACCATTCACTCTTGTTCAATGCGAATGCCGTATGCTGGAATATGAGCCTGATGAGTCATTTATTCCATCATCACCTGGGTGCTGATAGTGCACTCGCACAGGTGAGACCTGAACAGCACACATTGATATCTGTGCTAAACTCGTTTAAGCTTTGCCAGTTTGAACATTTAAGAGCCAGAGGATGCGAGCTCGCGCGTGCAGTGAGAAGATTTGTGCATGCTCTCATCCGAAGCACGCAAACCCGCGCCTCAGAACGCGTGCAAATATTAAGCTCTCTCTGAAGTATTGTGTATAAATGGAGAAATTCACACAACAATTATGTCAAAATGCCCTTCTTGGTAAGTATCCTATAGCAGACATAGCCGGCTGAACATACTGGATCAGTGCATTCTCTTAAAGTGACGGCACTTTCTTAATATTAATCAAATAGCAACAACAAAGAAATCACTCATTGTTCTTGATTGAATAGCTTTTGTAACTTTAAAGGGGTCTTATGCGATTTCAATTTTTCCTTTCTCTTTGGAGTGTTACAATCTCTTGGTGCATAAAGAAGATCTGTAAATTTGCAAAAACTAAAGTCTCAAATCCAAAAAGATACAGTATTCTTTATAAAAGTTAAGAGTCAAACACACCTACCTAAAACGGCTCGTTCTAACACACCCCCACATACCTACGTGACGATCTGGGAAGATTTGCATAACGCCGCCCAAATGTTCACGCAAAGACAGAAGGCGTAACTTTTATTCTCGCTGTGTATTGTTGCCGCCGCTGCCAGGTCGTGAAGACGCTGTGTGCTTCGTTGTGAACGCGAAAACTACTTTGTTTGGTATTCCAAAAGAGGACGATATCCGCTTAATAATGCCTGGAGCTGATCCGTGCTGGTCACTGAGGAATACATCATTATAATACCATTCGTATTTTTACTTTTTTTTATAATTTAAAGAAGAAACCAATTCGATGTATATTTGACATTTGAGGCTTAAAGGTCACATATTGTACACCTTTCTGGAATTTTATTTTATGTTTTGATGTCCTTAAGAATATATATATTTGTGGTATAAGTACCAAAAACCATCTAAATATATTTTTACAGCTCCTCTCTCAAGAGCTCTGCTGAGAACAGGTCGATTTTTGCCTGTCTAATTAATATTCATGAGCCTCTCTTCTGATTGGCCTGTTGTTTTTTGAGTGACACACGACCAGGCCAACCACAGGTAACTAGGGTAAGCCGACGTCACAGCGCTAGCTGGAGGCAACCCATTCAAACCAGCGAAGATTCGGCTACATGAGCTTAAAATATCATCTTGTTGTGATGTTGGGTGCCAGAATACAGCCGTAATACAGCCTCAAATTAGAAATTAGATCGCATATCTGCTACCACTGCCAGACAAAAAAACGATAACAGCTGTGGTTAAACGAGATAAAATGAGCAGACTGGACAGATCGTCAGAAAATGCTTGTTTGCGCACCCACTCATCAGAAAAGGTTCAATAAAGGTTGTGTTTGTTTATGGGAGTGTTATAGATTTCTTTGCCATTGTCTATTGGAGCTTTTTCCACTGCATGGTTGGATGGTCGGTACACTTTTTGAGGGTTTGCACTGGGTTACAGTACCTGTACTTTTTTAGTACAACCTCGGTGTTTTGTGTGGTTCCAAGGTTCCGTACCGTTACCAAAACGTGACGTGTAAACTCTGCTGATCACGGATTGGCCAGAGAAAATCGTCACTACCTGCGTCACTGAACTTGCGACATGAGACACAAACAGACCCGCTAGATTTAAATCGGCACAGCCAGCGAAGGATCGAACGCAACTGTTTTGAACGAGCGCACCTTTTTTTAACAACCAAAAAAGTGGCCGGTTCACCCCCGTTGCGGAAGACACAGACGTTCCTCTCGTTGAAAGAAAGAAAGTATGGGATCCAGCCAGTGCTTGGGGGCGAGCGGAATAAAAACGGTTTTGGAGGAGCAGCAAGGAGAGCAGCGGCAACTATAACGACATTGCATAATCCCGCCACTAAAGCGGTACTAAACTGCAGGGGACACGCAAACGAGCCGAACCGGCCGTGGTACCGTACTGAGCTGTGGCCGAGTCGTACCACGCAGTGGAAACAAAAAAAACGCGCCATCTGTTTCTTGCATCTCTCGACTATGATGTGTATGAAATAATGTTTGTGTGCATGTGTGTGTAAAACAACAAACTGATGATTTACATATAATCACTTGTAATTGTATATACATTGTTGTGAATAATTGTGGCTGGAACAATAATGTAGACTAAAAATAGTTGCCTGCTGAAATTGAAAAATATATACATCTTCATCATGACTAGACAGACACGGTGAGTTTGTCTTCACTATACACGTTAGATGTGATCCACCTCATAGTAACAATCCTGTCAGATCGTCCATCTTTGAGTGAGAGTGTAATGTTACAGGTCGGTTGATCTGGTTTCGTGGTTAAAGTTAACGTTTTCGACATGTTTCTGTGTTGTTGTTGCTCAGAAATGGCATGGATGTGATGTTGTCTGGGGTTTGGCAAAAGGAGAGGGGGACTGTGGGCGGTGCTCGGGGTGGTTACTGAAGGCGGTGACTGAGTAGTTCTGAAGTCACCTTTTTTACGGAAGTCACAACGGTTCGTGAAAAGTCACAGCTACTTTATGCAGGCTGTGTAAATTTTACTGTGGACTGACTGTTTTGAAACATATATGGTAGTTAAAAAGCCCCTAGACCTCAGTTATCGTGAAAAAAAAAGCCCCAATATGGGACCTTTAATACTATAGAAAAGCATTAAAAGTTTTTCAGTTAGTGTTTTCAGCTTGTTTATTTTCATATAAAAATACGGCATGCAGTTGCATCAAACAATGGTATAAACATCATTCAGTGTAAATTGTGATAATCGTAATTAATAATCGCAATTACAATTCCAAGGGAATAATCAACAATTATGAGTTTTGTCATAATCGTGCAGCCCTACCATAAATTAACCAAAACAGAAACAGCAAACTGTTTAGTTTCCCACATTCGCAAAATAGCTTTTTATGTTCAACAGAAGACTCATTCAGGTTTAAAACAACTTGAGAGTGTGTAAATGATGACACAATTTTCATTTGTGGGTGAACTATTCCTTTAATGTTAATAAAATAAAACGCAAAGAGAAAAATAACTCGCTGCTCTTGACTGAAGAACTTTAATACAGTTGCTCAAGTTCAGCAGTAATAAAATAACTTAAAATTTTCAACAACTTTTCACTTCATATCTTTTTGCATGCACCAAATAGTATCGATAAGTAGTATCGGTATCGGTAAAATGTAAAGGATACCATCCCTATATATGAGCCAGCCATACTCCCAATGCAAGGTGTGTTGTTGATGGAGCAGATAGGAGTGTGTTCTTGTAGATAAGGAGCACCAACCCTGCTGGACACACTTGTGCCAGGAGATATAGACGAGCTCTTTATTTGGGAAAGAAATTCCCTTCCTCCATTTAGTCATGTAGACATGTGTAAACAGTCATATTTTTGTATAGTTTTTGTGTCTCATACATATACTCTCATTTAAACATTACATAAACATTAAGGGCACAGAGCTTGAGCCGGAGTTGTTGCACTGAATGCTAATGTCGTGGAGAGTCTATGTTGCCTGTCCTCATTCCTCTCTTTCTCATGCCATACTGTTACTCTGAGGTCATGAGTCTGGTTGAGATGGACGGGTTTGTCCAGTCGGTCGAGAAACTTTAGCCACAAAACACGTGTATGCGGGTGCAGATACACACAGCCTTGAGGCTTTAGACATCTGTCTTTCAACATCCATTATGTCTTGGTTTTGATTTATGAGGTGTAAAAGACTTTTTTGACGTGAATTTGAAATCACTAAAGAACCGAACAAGTAAACACACATCTGGTTCATCTTTCCCAAAATGAGTTCGTTCTATGTATAGAAGATGTTTGGAATGGAAAACTAGCTTGCTATATACTGCTGACTATTTTTTTAAAATATATTTTTAGGCTTTTTTGCCTTTACTTAGACAGGACAGTAGGAGGGAAAAATAGAAAACCATGAGAGAGGAGAGAAGGCAATTGGACCGGGACGAGAGCTGGGCCTAAAATACTAGACACCTAAAATGCAATCTTTAAAAAAAAAATTTTTTTATAACTACATGACCTTATTTCATTGCATGTTTAATTCAGTGAGTGGCATTTCCATGTGATCTCTGTAAGTTCAGGCTATCCTGTAGCTCAAACTGTAGAGCATGATGCAAGCAACACCAAGGTCATAGGTTCGATTCTCAGGGAAAACAGGAATTTATAAAAATGTGTACCTTGAATGTAGAGAGAAGCCAAAAGCTTTTCTTCATCCTAACTGAAATTATGCATTTTAAATTAGAATATAATTCAAATTTTGATCATATTTAAGTACAAAATTCCAGCTTCCCCTGGAACTTACGCGTTCGGCAACCGGCCGTGTTTTTGTTTTATTGCAGCTCGTCTCTGTTCTGGACTTGCACAAACTGCATTGCAATGCAGTCATTTTCCAAAATGTAATTTATGTGAAAATATGAAGTCTGTAAACACCCGTTAACACAGGCCAGAGACGCTGAAGACGGACGCACAGAGAAAAATACTGTAGCAGGCAGATCACTCACCGTTCATGATGCACAAACTATTGGAAGAAAATCCTCAATATTGATTTGGGGGGTTATATGAATGTGTTTCTGAGGGGAACTGACTTTCTTCAGAAAAGTTTAGGTGGTATTTTTTTTTCCATTCGTCTCTGTATAGTTTATATTAAAGCAGTGTTCAGCGCAGCACTGCTTTGTTTACAGCGGTAACCAATGAACACTGTATCGCAGCTGTTGCAGAAGCGCCTCCTGCTGTCAGAGAGTAAATCTGCGTCTCATTCAGAGCTTCTGCTGTTTGTTTTCGTCAGGCATGCAGTATAATTTCACCAAAGCTAGTTCAGAACATTCTGTTTTTACTTCAAATTGGGTTATTATTAAATCCAATTATGTATATGAAAGTATATAACAAAATTATATGAAATGATATAACTACTGCTATGGAATTATGTAACTAAAATTAAATGACTGTAATTACAGATTTAGGTTAAATAAATGTTAGTCTTGATTTTTCTTCTTTTTAGGGCAACAGTAGCTCTAGCAGCAAATCAACCATCCACGCAAAAAGCTGCAGGACAGCCCGCAACAAATCGAACAAAAAAAAAAAAAAACAAATACTAGGTTTTCCAAATATTGTATGATGCTCAAAATAAAATATCTTGGGTTCCCCCCGGGCACAATTTGCTTTTTTTTTTTATTTACCCAGACATTTAAAAATAACACATTTTAGAGCTGTAACGACAATACCATGATAACGTGAAACCGTGATATTTTTGCTTAAGGTTATCATACCGTCAAAATCGGTAAACTTTAAGAGATAGACACACACACACCCCTCATGTTTTAAGATTCCCATCTGCCCTGAGCTAAAGCTCTTTTTGGGTAACAGTCTTGTCAGGTGATGTCATGACCTGTTCTTGACTAATCTAAACAATCTAACTCTTTTTCTGGAGATTCATGCCCTGGCATGTTCGCTAACTCATGCTCTGAAACTGACGGCATATTTCAGTTCCAGATATTTGAGTTTTTCCTTTCCTTTTCACAGTTTCTCTAACGCTCAGCTTTTACATCACCGCAGCACTGTGAGTGCGTGTGTTGACACAGCTGGTTGGTTTTGTGTTTGCCAGGCTTTGGCCTTGCATTGCTTGTGAACAGGTCAGGGAATTACTTTGATAAGACACCTTCCTGAAGCCAGAGGCCAGAGTCATGTTGTGTGTGTGCGTGTGAAAGTGTGTGTATGGAGCATGCGCTGTGAGAGGTTTACTGCAGTCCACCGTGCTCTACACTTACATTTGTGTTTGTGTATACTTACTTTGTATATATACAGTGGGTACGGAAAGTATTCAGACCCCCTTAAATTTTTCACTCTTTGTTATATTGCAGCCATTTGCTAAAATCATTTAAGTAAATTTTTTTTCCTCATTAATGTACACACAGTACCCCATATTGACAGAAAAACACAGAATTGTTGACATTTTTTGCAGATTTATTAAAAAGAAAAACTGCAATATCATGGTCCTAAGTATTCAGACCCTTTGCTGTGACACTCATATATTTAACTCAGGTGCTGTCCATTTCTTCTGATCATCCTTGAGATGGTTCTACACCTTCATTTGAGTCCAGCTGTGTTTGATTATACTGATTGGACTTGATTAGGAAAGCCACACATCTGTCTATATAAGACCTTACAGCTCACAGTGCATGTCAGAGCAAATGAGAATCATGAGGTAAAAGGAACTGCCTGAAGAGCTCAGAGACAGAATTGTGGCAAGGCACAGATCTGGCCAAGGTTACAAAACATTTCTGCTGCACTTAAGGTTACTAAGAGCACAGGCCCCATAATCCTTAAATGGAAGACGTTGGGACGACCAGAAACCCTTTCTAGAGCTGGCCGTCCGGCCAAACTAGCTATCGGGGGAGAAGAGCCTTGGTGAGAGAAGTAAAGAATAACCCAAAGATCACTGTGGCTGAGCTCAGAGATGCAGTCGGGAGATGGGAGAAAAATGTAGAAAGTCAACCATCACTGCAGCCCACCAGTCGGGGCTTTATGGCAGAGTGGCCCGACGAAGCCTCTCCTCAGTGCAAGACACATGAAAGCCCGCATGGAGAACTCCAAGATGGTGAGAAATAAGATTCCTGGTCTGATGAGACCAAGATAGAACTTTTTGGCCTTAATTATAAGCAGTATGTGTGGAGAAAACCAGGCACTGCTCATCACCTGTCCACTACAGTCCCAACAGTGAAGCATGGTGGTTGTAGCATCATGCTGTGGGGGTGTTTTTCCGCTGCAGGGACAGGACGACTGGTTGCAAACGATGAATATCCCAAGTACAGGGATATCCTGGACCAAAACCTTCTCCAGAGTGCTCAGGACATCAGACTAGGCCGAAGGTTTACCTTCCAACAAGAAAATGACCCTAAGCACACAGCTAAAATAAAAAAGGAGTGGCTTCACAACAACTCTGACTGTTCTTAAATGGCCCAGCCAGAGCCGACTTAACCCATTGAGCCCATCTTGAGAAGAGACCTAAAAATGGCTGTCCTTCAACGTTTACCATCCAACCTGACAGAGTTGGAGAGGATCTGCAAGGAGGAATGGAAGAGGATCCACAAATCCAGGTGTGAAAAACTTGTTGAATCTTTCCCAAAAAGACTCATGGCTCTATTGGATCAAAAGGGTGCTTCTAATAAATACTGAGCAAAGGGTCTGAATAAAATCTTAGGACCATGTGATATTTCAGTTTAAATTTTTTAATAAATCTGCAAAAATGTAAAAAATTCTGTGTTTTTCTGTCAATATGGGGTGCTGTGTGGACATTAATGAGGGAAAAAAATTAACTTAAATGATTTTTCGCAAATGGCTGCAATATAACAAAGAAAAATTTAAGCGGGTCTGAATACTTTCCCGTTAACCAAGGTATTTACAGTATACTTATTATATGTATATTACTCTAAAACATTTTTTAGAATTGTGTAATTGTATTTTACTTTTTGTAATTTTTATTTAATTTATTTTATTTTCAGCTTTTACTTGTACGCAAAACAAAAGTGTGCACCTCACTGGCCAAATTGCTCAAAGTGGGTGCTGGACATAAAACAATAACTAAAAAAAGTTTCATCACAACAGCTCCAAAAAGATATAACTTTTTTTGATTCTCTACAGTGATCCGTAGTTGCACCACAGGGCCTTCATAAGGTGATATAGTATAAGGGGCCCTGAACGATATTGGAAAAAACTCACATTGCGATTTTTTTTTTTTCCCCCCTGCGTTATTGTTAAACTGTAAAAAAAAAAATCAGTGTGATTGGGGTGATTTTGTAGGCGAGTAAATCGGCATAGGAAATTAACAAATTACAAGCATAGATAAATATTATCGAACAAAGATACAAATTAATTAAACAGTGCTTTATATTTTTCAGGTCAGTCTAACAGTATTCAGGTACAGAAAATAAATAATCAAATGTAAAATAACACTGCATAGTTTTCACTATAAATTAAATCTAATAAATCTGTGTTAAAGCTACAAAAGTGATTTTTCTTTGTGTTTTGTTGTTTGATTAACGTTCATGACACAGAAAGCAACAGGAACGTTAAACTACTGTGAACCAATATACTGTTACACATCCGTTTACCTTCACCTAAGCCATAAGCAACTGTGTTTACAAGGATACTTGCAGAGCACAGTATTTCAGACACAAATAGACGCAGAAGTGAACAGAAATTAGTGTTCACGTGCATCTGCTTGGCTCTCACCGTGTCTACACCGGGTGCGACAAAATACAATAGAACCCATTATAATCAGTGATGCTGTGTGACTGTCTACACTGGATGCGGCGCGACACGACAAATCCCCGACAGTAAACTGATGCCTCGTTTTTGACGTACTGACACAAAGTTCAAATGATATGCAACGGTCACTGTGTCGCATCCGGTGTAGACAGACTTTGGGGCCATTCACATGTCGCGCCTAAAAACGTGTGGAAAACGCCAGCCACGCCACACTCTCCTTCTTTCCGAAGCGCTCGGGAGCTTGCGCTTTCGTGGCGTCTGCTGTTGCTAAGCGTCCGTGACCTGCGCTCTCCACGACGACACGGAAGTTTTAACAAGGGATAAACGGATTTCCAGCACTGAAAATAGCTTGCAGTAGCTCTGCTACTAAATTTATTTAAAATGGGTGTCTCTGTACAGTTGTCACGTTAGTTGTAGACGTGGTGTCTGTGTGTGAGCAAAGAAAACGTTTAGTATAAATATAACAATCAGTGTACTAAACATCGCACATCCTGCAATGTGACTATCGTGGATGCGCACATCGCGATATCGATGCTGAAACGATATATCGTGCAGCCCTAGTATGTGCGCGTGATCCCACGCCACTCGCCACTAGTGTCCTTGCTTTTAAAAACACACTCAAGCTTTATGTGTCACTGCTGGGAATCTGGCATACCAGATCTGATGCTGCAGCTCTGCGTATGTGGGCAGGTGTGTCAAGGTGCAAATGTGCAACGCACATTTTGGGAACTTTGGGAACATTTTTGGTATTCTGCTAAATGGATCTAGAATTGTATGTGTTAAACAGAGCTGAGAGTACTAAGATTTGAATGCAATATAAGTCTCTTTGGATAAAAGTGACTGCCAAATGCATAAATGTAAATTTGCCTAAATGCTTAATCAGTGAACATGGGGATAAGAGATATACAAGTTTATGAATCATATATGTTGCACTTCTGCAGTTACAACTCTTGATTTCAGAGTGGCTTCTTGGGGTGGTTATCAGGTACTGTGTGTGTGTGAGTGAGAGAAATGAGACCATAAGGCAGAATGCCCAATCATGCTATTGGATGATAATGTGCTCTTGGGACAGGATATGGTTTAATGTATCAGTGATTCAGCAAACCATTGTGTGCTTGTCGGAGGGAGAGAAACGAAGAGAAAAGTATGTGTCTCATTCATTTTGGTCACTGTTCATTTGAGGGACATTGCTGTAGGTCCATGTGTGTCAGTATGACGCAACTTGCTCACCCTGTGCGTCATTCTGTGTGCTTGACACCAGAGAGAATGAGAGGACATGATTGAGTCCAATGGAAAAGAGAGAGGGGACCCCCTTTGCACTCTCTGGGCTCATTTCAGTGTTGTAACCATAACAACAGAGTTTTAATGGAGGGAGAAAGAGCAAGAGGTACCTGCAAACATTTAATCACAACAGCTTCTATACCTATAAACAAAAAAATAAATAATTTTTAGACAAACAGAAATGGGAATGTTATCTGTCACTGATTTGAGAGTAGACAGTGTCAAACAACTTAAAATAAAAATTAAAATAAATAAAGGCATTAAAGGGGTCATATGACGTTGCTAAAAAGAACATTTTGTGTATTTGGTGTAATGCAATGTGTGTATGCTGTTTAAGGTTAAAAAAACAAATTATTTTCCATATAATGTACATTATTGTTTCTCCTCTGTCCCGCCTTTCTGAAAAGCGTCGATTTTTACAAAGCTCTTCGTTCTAAAAAAGCGAGGTGTGCTCTGATTGGCCAGCTATCCAGTGCGTTGTGATTGGCCGAATTCTCAAGCGTTTGATGGAAATGTTACGCCCCTTAGCATACTGTGATGCCATCTCCCAGCAGGACGAGACAAAACCAATAAAGCCCATTACAAATGAGGCATTTGTTGCGTCCAGTGGGGACAAAATTACAGATTATAATGACTTATACTATATTTTTACACGTTGCATTGCATCGCGCAGCATAAACATAAAAACCATGTCTGCATTTGTAATCGGAGAAATGACAAAAAACAAGCGCTACTCTACACTGCCCAAAACTCGCGTTTGAATCACCAGTGTCAAAATATTTAAAAATGAAAACGTACTTACAGTCTGAGAGTCAGAACAGCCAGCTGTCCTTGCAAAGTTGGAACTGCCCAATTTTATAGAAACAACCTTTGTGCCACAGACGCAGTGTAGGCTACTGGTTCAGGAAACCGTCCTCATCCTGCATAAAATGCGCAGCACACATTTGAATATTTGGGTTGAACTGTTCTGGAACAGTGATGTAAATACAACTTAACCACTGATTTCTAGTTGTGTCCTCTTTTGGAAGGTCAAACAAAGTAGTTTCGCTTTCACAACGAAACACACAGCGACTCCACAACATGGCAGCGGCGGCAACAGCGAGAATTAAAGTTACGCCTTCTTTCTTTGAGTGAACATTTGGGGTGGCGTTATGCAAATCTTCCCACATCATGACGTAGACATGTGGGGGCGTGTTAGAACAAGCCGTTTTAGGGGGATTGGCAGAGTCTTAACTTTGATAAAGTTGTTTTTTTGGATTTGAGACTTTAGTCTTTGCAACTTTACAGATCTTCTTTATGCACCAAGAACTTGTAACACTCAAAAAAGAGAAAGGAAAAATTGAAATCGCATCATATGACCCCTTTAATGATGTACGTTGTAGGGATGGGTCACAAGGGTTGATTATTATTGTTATTTTTATATAAACTCTCATGGGAAAATTAACTCTTAATTCATTCTCTTTAAAGCAGAACTTCTTCGGACGTCTTTGTTCTGCCACGTGCTTGTAAAGACCAGTGGTTTTGGGACACCACAAATGTTACATTTCATTATTCTATTATTTCTATATCTCAAAATTCATGTGCATATTGTATTTACGATTAATCACATAAGGCATTAAATTGACCATGCTAGATTAAGTAAATTGTTAATTTGTTCAGCAAATTAATTTATTATTGTGGCCTGTACTGGTTTAATATTTTATAGCTTCTCTTTTTTTTTTAATGTCATTTCTTTGGTAATACAAAACATATTTCATACCAGTAAAGCTTTAAATTGAATTGAGCGAGAGAGAGAATAAGCGAGTGAGATAGTGGGGGTGGGATTTGAGCAGTATCCTTGGGCTCATCACTGTGTCCTAATATGGTGTCATCAGAAACCACACTGGATGCACACTCTCTATTTCTCCCATCCTCTTCTACTTGTCTCTTCATTCTCCGCCCATCTCTGAGAAAGCAAGAGAAATGGAAACAGAATTATCAGCAGAACAGCAAGGACACAGTTCACAGAAGACATGCGGAAAGAGAGCTGGAGACAGGAAGTCCGAAAGAAGAAAGAACGGGGCTAATGGACGAGTGGAAAAATCTGAGACACATTCATAAAGAGAAAACCAAAGATATGCAAACAGGAAACTGTGTGAAAACATCTGGCCTAGAGCCGACGAGCATCTTTCCATTCAGCTCGGAACATAATGTGATCAGGTTTTGCGAGACGAACCCCAAAACGATGGCACCCTCCCCAAAAATAACTGAAAGGTCATTTAATGCTTCACACACTGTTGATTGTCACTTTATCATCTCTTGCATCTTTTGTTCCTCTCTGCTCCCCTTCCCTCTGTTTTTGTCTGCACTACGGAGGTTGGCAGAACGAGTGGAAACATTGTGGTTAGACAGGAGAGGAAGAGAGAGAGTGGGAGTAAGTTACTACTGTCTTTCAGAGAAAGAGACGCATTGAGAGTATGGGACAGGTTGTCCTCGCATTGCGCTAATTAGCTTGTTAAATATCCACTGGGTATTTTTGTCAGCCAAAAGATATGTTTTGGGATAAACCCAGGCACTCTAGATGCGTAAAGTTGTCTCTTCTGGAGTTCAGTTGGGGCATGTGACCCAGCAGGGCATAGACCACAGTTGCTTGGGTCAAAGGTCATGTGACAGGAAGTGAATGCAGGGCAAGCTTCCTGCAGTCGGTTAACAGTACAGACCTCACTATTAAGATGCTCTGAAGTATTGCAGGAAAATTGTAAGGTAATCTCTAACATTTCAAAGGGTGCTTCCTAGGGCAAACTATTGGTCATACTTAAGACTTAGGGATTGGAACAAACCCCTAACCCTTAAGTATTAAACCTTTTTGGCAGTCGGACTTGCTAGAAAATCCTGTAGATTTGCGTAGGAGGAGGAACCTGAGCCATATCTAAGGACCAGAATATCTCAGAGTCTGGACTAGTTAGATAAAATGAAAAATTACTTTGACCTCATTTTCAGGAGGGTCCCTGTTCTTTCTTCCTTCATTTCTGCAATGAATGGAGTAATACGAAGCGATTGACTCTGGAGACTTTGGATGCTTTGGAGACTTTGGATGCTCATGAGGAATGTCACAGTCGGTCCATGTGAAGAGGCAGTCCCTCAATCTCTTTTACCCGACCTGCCGTGGGCATCCTGCCCTGACAAGACTAGGCTTATCTTTGGTCTTCCGTGGAAAAGCACACTAAAAACGAAGAGAGCGTGACAGTGAAACAGTGGTTGATAGCAGCTTAGAAGGGAGATAAGTGCACTTGCAGTAAAAAAAAAAAAAAAAAAAAAAAAAAAAAAGAGAATCGCCATACCTGCGTCATTGAACTTGCGACACGAGACACTAGACACGCTAGATTAAATCAGGACAGTCAGCGAGGATCGAACGCAACTTTTTTTGAATGAACGCAGTAGTTTCGAATGAGAACCTTTTTTTAAACAACAAAATAATGGCTGTTTCGTGGTCTGTTGAGGAAGTACAGATGTTCCTCTCATTGATAGCCGAGGAGCGGATCCAGCGAGAGCATGATTGAACGACGTGGAAAGAAAAAGGTTTTCAGGAGGTCGCTCAGCACAGCAGTAGAGGCGGCGCAACTATAACGACATGTCTATAATCCTGCCCACTCTAAAGCGGTACTAAACTGCAGTGGCAACACAAACCGAGCCGAGCCGTACCATGCAGTGGAAAAGCACCAATATAGGCCTAACCTAGCTCTGACAGATGTGATGACAAAACCCTGGCTAGCCTTCACATTTATTCCCAAAAGCCTCAGTTTATTCCTTCTTGACCTGTTGTCTAGGTCTTTGCTTTTTGATTGCCCTTCTATTTGAGTTTTATGAATACCCACCTGTTCCTTCCAGTAAGGTCAGAACTTTGCTAATCAAGACTTGATTGCTCTCAGCCTCTTGCTGTGTGATTTTTAGAGATTGTTGCCGAGTTGCAACATTTGTTATCGGCTCCTTATTTTTTATAGTGGCAACATCTGCCTGCAAGCTACAAACTTCACTTCTGCTTCAATTGTGGTTCAGATGCTAGCTTTGTGGTTACTCTGTCAATCTGTACATGTCCACATTGAGTTTATCAGCTCCATTTGTATGCAAGTCAGTTGAGCTAACCAGTTTGGTGATGGAAACGTCACCTTTTAGAGAACCCTGGAAACAATCTCTTGTGTGCAACAGCAGGTTAGTTGCTAGTGAAGGGTTTGGTACTGTGAATGTTCTTGTGGTGCCATCAGCCAGTCCGTGATGGCAAGATGGCGAGGACATGGACTAGCCAAGCAACTGCCATTGAGATGAATAAGAATATTAACAGTTAGCTTCCTCCAGGTATGATCAATCTCCTTGTTTTGGCTACTGTACCTGTAAGACTTCTTTATAAAAGTGACTTCTGTGTAGTGTTAATTGTCAGCCGTTTTTAATTTAGTCTTAGTCTTAGTATTAGACCTGGTGTCAGATGGTATCCTTGATATCTGGCAACCGCACACATGAAAGCTCATGTAGTAGAGGTGTGTACAGCAATCCACAATTATATTTTGTCTGCTCTTTTTTTTTTTTCCGACAAAAATTAAAATACATTTTGGTATAGTGTTATTTTTAAAATACATTTTAGTCTCGTCTTTTTTCGTCAACGATATTGCATGTCAATATAGTCACAGTTATAGTTTGACCCTATTATTGTTACAATACAAAATCCCAAGCTGAACTTTGTGCTGAGGCATGCTGAGTGGATGCTTCACTATTAATGGCGATCGATAAAGTCCATCAAGAGATCATTCACTCTCGCTATCTCGCTTACATGCAGATGGTCTTTCCTCCTCTGATCAATGACCACATGCTTTTTATCAGATCTTCTGTATTAATATTTAAAGTCTTGTCTTTTTCTTCACCAGTTGTTGTTCATTGTGTGTGCTGCAGTGCACAACTGCTAATGAGCCAATGCTTTCATTTATCTTTTAGAGTAATGCGAGGAATCAAGGCTCCAGTTATGCTTGGTATGACACTCACACTTGCTTTGTATGGGGTCTTATGATACTTACGTCAGTTGTGATGCTGCTTCACAAGGTTCCCAACTGAACCCACAATAAACCCAGAACAGTTTCTATTGTCAATGACTAAACCAATAGATACTGCTAGAGAGGAAATGGCATCAGAGGCAAAGAACCTGCCTTTAGTTCCGCTTATTTTCCCCTTTGAATTCCACTGGTGTTAGTCAGTATTTCTTGTAGAAAAATTTGTACCAAGTTTTTACCCTCTCACTGACCCTTAGAATTAAATGTGCTCTCTATGCTACTGTATCTTTATGATTTCTATATGTAAATGACTTGTGTTATGATAAAAGCTCTTTGTGTCCTAGCTAAACAAATGTACATAAAGCAATGGATATGAACATGTTCATGTTCCATAAGTCACAGGACAGTTTTCACAAGACTTTTGTAGGATAAACTATAGATGCACCTTCTTGAATGTTTGCATGAGTCCGTTTCTTTGTGGGTCTGGGTGCTAATGTGCTTCAATGGAAATTCTAGTCCGGGGAACCTCACGGTTAAATCCCAGGCTGGGATTCCCAGCTATGTTGAATTATTTTATAGCAGTGCACTGGAAGACGGCAGTGCCTCCAGGGTTGCGTGTACTGCAAGAATATCCCCTGATCCCAGCTTGCTTTCAGTTCCCATGTTTGAGAGGTCAAAGGACTATTTATGACTTCCTTGAGTCCAGATCTCTTGGGAGGAGCGGGTCCACATTAGGACTGTGTGATATGTACAAAAAAAAAACCTATCGGGATTTCTTGATCAATTTTGTGATTTCGATTTTAATCACGATTTTGACACATGCAGACATGCTTTACAGTCATAAATGCATTCAGTGTGAATTTGAAACATATTTCCAAAAGAAAACCAATTAGAGCTTTATCAAGAAGCTGTAACGTGTCTCTAGAACAGACATAAGGCAAAATAATCACTAAGTAAAGGTGTAACAAAATGTCTCTAGAATAGACATATGGCAGGAAAAAAAAAATCCTGTGTCCAGGGATTTTTTTTGCCATGCATTGGTCATAGAGCTCTTTGTGGCGTTGCCTCAGATGTTGAACTAGATTTGTTGTGCCAAGTTCACAGTACTCCGTCTGCAGTGCGTATACAGTATGTGTATGTGGTGCAGAAGCAGCACGGACTCATTTTGCTTTCGCACAGGATGTGTTTGCAGTCCGCTCCTGATCCGCGGCTGTTTACCACAAACACGACATTTATCCATTATTTTGATTTCAAATCCAAACGTTGTTTCTGAAAATGCTTTTTCAGCATTGTGATTCTCTTTTATCACAGTACAGTAATACAATCTTTCATAGACATATTCACGTTTAAACTCAATAAATATAACTTTGTTTAACTACCACCACGAGTGCCATCTATTATTGCCTTGTTTATCTAAAAGTGCACTTTTAAATCTAGACATGTGTTGACTGTGAAACAGTAGACTTTAATTATATGCATTTATGGTGTAATTACTAAATTTCCGTGTCAATCCATGTAAATTTTTACCGCGAATAATGCGCTGTGCATGCAGCACAGCAGAAATTGACTCCATGCGGAAACGATCGCAGCATGACTCGTGCTATAAAGCGATTTAGAAATCGTGCATGCTCAAATTGCGATTTTATGACTATTTCGATTATTCGCACAGCCCTAGTCCACATGGCCATCCAGCTCAGACAGGTTCTGACCCAGAAGCTTATTAGCTCTGTTCTGGATTGTGGCTCAGGTCTTTATTAATCTGCGTCTCTAAGCACAAAGAGGCTAAAAGGGACTTGATGTTTGTGAATGGCTCATTGATGTGGCTTCTGCAGCCCGATTGTGTTTGGACGGCTGTCAATTTTATATGTACCGATCTGTGTGTACTTTGGCTCCAAGCTTGTTCAGAAACGGCCTTGTGTTAGTGGCTCATTGTGGCTGATCATGAAACAGTGGCTGAATATCAGTTTGCAAGCTTGCGATATGCACTGAAAGTATGTGCTGGTGACGGGAAAGTACATCATTTTGAGAGGGAAAATCGCCACATCCTGAAGTTGCATCTTAATACCACAGACTCTGTCATGCACTGTTAAAATTTGCACATCAGACACTTTTTATTATTCGACCAGTTTAATGTGTAAATAATAAGCCATTTGTAGGTTGACTTGTGAAGAGTATAAATGAAACATCAGAAAACTGGTCTTATTGTTTTATGTGATTCTTACTTATTTTCAAAAAATGACGGCAATATACAATTTAAATATAAAAATAAATGTAACAAATATTGCACATGGGTAGAATGACATTTTTGATTCAATTTTAAATATGAATATTTACTAATAATAGATGTTTTTGTTGTCGTGTTATCATTATAGAAATAAATAATAGTACTAATAGATAATATTATATAAATATAAGAGAAACAATAATAATGTTTCTCTTTTAGTATACCTACTACTAATTCTTAATATAATAAAAAATAATATATTAATAAAATAGTAATCTATTTTGTAAAAGATTTTTTAACTCTATAAATAAAATGTGCAATTTTACTAGATGTTTCTCTTATTAGTTAATAAAATGGATTGTTGTTAATATACTAATAACATAAAACATAAAAAATAATTGTATGAAGGTTTCTATCTATTTTATTCATGTAATATAAACTTAAACCTTTAATATTTGGTATAATAATAATAAAATGAAAAATTTAATATTTAAATAAAATAATATGTTTCTCAATAATACCAATAATAATGCTGTTATCAACATTGCACATTTGCTTGTTGCTTACATTTGTACATTTAATATTTATAATCATCAAATTATTTCTTTTTTTTTTTTTTTTTTTGCTGGCAGTATGTGACTGCATTTAAATTGCACAATAATGGTTATCACAATTATATGAACATTTTAAATAACTGCGTAGAGCAGGGGTCTTCAACTAAAATTGCTTGAGGTCCAGTAGTGAACCCTCTTCATCAGCCGAGGTCCGGACAATTATATAGAAAAACATAAATTGACTGGTTTTGCCAGACCAGGATATTTGCAGGATATTTACGCTCAAACTTAGTCATTTTATTTGTGCATGTCTTAAAAAGTCTTATGACTGTAAAAAGCATGATTTACAGTTCAGATACAGGTTTTCACAAAAAACAAAAAGTTTTATAAAACTATAAACTTCACATTTCAGCCTTAAAACGTCTGAACGTAGCAACAGTATCAGCCCGTGACGCTCTACTGAGCTGACTTTGATGTGCTTGATAGAAATTTTATTTTATTAGAAAACAGTGTTTGGCATTTATTTATTTCATTATGTCAAAAGGCTTCATGGTTCGGATTGGGACCGGAGTCTGCCTGTTGGCGACCCCTGGCGTAGACTATTGCATGGTTGTGCTGCTGTGTGTACAGTATGTGTGTGAGAAACAGCAGAGCTGATCTTTTGAGGGTTTGTTAGGCTGCTCGCTCACAAATCAGGTGAGTTATGACCGAGAGTACAGACCTGTTTATTCTCTGCCGCGTCTTTCATGTCTCCCAGAAGCTGCTCGAGGAACTCGCCTGAGCTTTTGAGAAAGTGTTCCTGCAGGCTACACAAAGTAGTTTATGTACAAATATGCACAAGCATTTCCCCGCAGCGGTGTTAGCGCTGACACTTAGTCTGTGTGTGTTTTCGAAGATTATATATGAGCGTAACGTGGTTAGCTCGTGAGCCGTATGTTTGAACAGGCTGATAATTGCTTTCTGTTTGTTTTCTCCTGTATTGGTACAACAGAGCCTCTCCATTGTGCACTCGAGAGTGTGTGTTGGTACAACAGAAGCACTCATCCTCGTGCTTAGTATTGTTTAATGTAAACACCAGCGCTGAAACAAACCTGCTCAGGTGCTTTTAAGCACTCGTTGTGTAGTATCAGTGCTGGATCAGATGTTGTTTGCCCTCACAGGGAGAGAAGATTTGCAGAAATGAGATCATCCAATTACAGTTCATTTTACAGTTATAAATCATTAATCTTGTAGCCTGAAGCCTCGTACACACTGGGACGATTATCGCGCTCGCTTATCGCCAACGTTTTTCAACGCGTCTTTTGTGTTCATACCCAAACTCGGATTTCGTTGCGATGAGCAGATGCGTGAACGGCAATTAACTCTAGTGATTTGATTAGATGGCGCTTAAAGGTCCCCTGAAATGCTTAGAAACACGCAGAGTTACTCTGTTGACGTCATTTCAACTGAAAAACAGAGAAGGGCGGGACATATGCACGCAGAACGCCACTTTTTTAAAATAGCCAATAGCGTTCGTTTATATCACAGTTTGGGTTAGATCCGTTCAGAGCCGTTGAGCTCCATAAAGCCGCATTTGACAGGATATACCAGCCACAATCTCATCCATATTGCTATAAAATATAGCATTCTGTGTAGAATTCAAATTGCTCCTATACATTTTGTGATCCGCTCCGTGCTATCGTGTTTCTGGACCGGAGCAGAGTGTGTGTGTGGTGCGGTGGTTAGCGTGACACAGCGCGAAACCAGACTTCTTTTTTCCTCAATGGAAAGCATATTTACACTGTTTAAATCGTTCCCTGTCCCCTATATAGTGCACTACGTGCCATTCACTGTACAGAAAATACTAATTCTGTGGACAATGCAGTCTGAGCCGGAAAGAGAATTGATTAGTTCATCTCGAGTCTTTGGGTTTTTCGAGGCGTTCGTTCATCACGTGACAGCCCCTTAAGCCCAAACCTGAAGACTTGTCAGATAAGAGGTGGTGAGCTAATCATAGACTGAAGACTCAGGTAAACAATTAATTAATCTTTTCTGTTTCTTATAGCAGTTTTGTATTGTTTGTAGTGTGATCAACGTTTGCTTAAGTAGTAGACATATTAGGGAAGTAACGCGTAACATTTTAATTATATTTTGTTAAAATGAACGAAATGACTCGAAAAAAGATTTGTTCATTTTGCTGAACGAGACTCAAAGGTCCGAGTTGGTAAAATGATCCGAAATTCCCATCACTATCTTCTTGGTCTACTTACTTCCTCTTCGTCGTTAGGTATCAATGTGTGCTCGGCAAAACCTTTTTGTGCTTGAGCGCCACTAAGTCGTGTTTTACTGTAACTTCAGCAGCTCCAGGCACGTGAACAAATGCGCCAATCTCATTGGTCGGCCAGTTTTTAACGTGGCGCGGCAAACCAAAAAAAACGAGCCCGAGTCGGTTTTTAAAAAATGGCGATTTTACGCCTCCCGTTTTGCGCTTCGGTGTGCACACTCACATTGGCGCCCTTTGTTTAGTCACGAGGCGTTAAACGTCGGCGATAATCGCGCGCGATATCATCCCGGTGTGAACAAGCCTTAAAGCTGTATGCTTTATGCCGACAATGTATTCCTAGTACATATTAAATGACAATTTTTTTTAACTGAACCTTCAAACCAGCAAGTCAATTCTTCTATACATCCTAATGATTGCTACTATTTTATAATGAACTAATACTTTTATTTAGCAAATATGAATTAAACTTATCAAAAGTGATATTTATAATATCCTTATAAGATGTCTAATTCAACTAAGCTTTTTGAAAGTTATATTCATCAAAGAGTCCTGAAAAAATACATCACGGTTTCCACAAAAGATTAAGCAGCCACAACTGTTCCACTCAAATGTTGATAACGAAAGCATATTTTAAAATGTATTGCATATCATGTGACATGAAGATGGCGTGTAGTAATGATGTGACATTCAGCTTTGTGTTCACACGGAATAAGTCTACATTTTAAAATAAATATTACAGAAGAAAACAGGGTAACTAATATTTAAAATTACTATTTTTATTGATTTTTGATCCAAAGAGAAATGTAGCCTTAGTGAGCAACATGGTTTTCAAAAACATTTACAAATCTTCCAACCCAAACCTTGAACAAATAAATATCCAAGTACAGCATGTCCGGATTTTTTAATCTCTTTTTACCATAAAGAAAAAAAAGAAAAAACAAAAAATATATATATCTATATATATAGATGTTGTTAAGTTTTAACTTTCAAAAAATCTTGATGTTTCTTTTTCATTTTGCTTTCTAAAGGACTGATCAGATTATTATTTGTTTTCCCCACAGCTATAGTTTTTAACGTAAAAAACAAACAAATATGTGCTATAGATTTGTGGAAAAACTTTCTAAGGACTGCTGGGAAATATGTAGATGAAAGACTTAAGGGATTTTCATACATTTGTACATGTGTCTTCTGTTTGTAGGTTTAAAGACGTATCTGATCTCGGGATGGAAGATGGGCTCGCAGTGTGGCTGTTCCCAGCTCAGTTTGGGCCGAGACTTCAGCGAGATGTTGAGTCCATCCTCAAACACACACACTCCAGATCTCTCACACTGCACCGTCGCTGAACCTCTCTCGCACGGCAAGGTACAGCCCTCTATACACACACACACACACACACACACAACACACACACACACACACACATACACATAAATGCGGTGTTTCAATTACACAAGTGATAGTGAATGATTAAATCAAACCAAAAAATTAAATAGTCATTTCAAAACTTTCTTCAGGTAATTTCTTTTTTTAATTTAGCTATTCTTTTTCTTTCTGTTATTTGCCTCTTTCTCTCCGCAGCCTATGTGTGCATCCTGTATCATCTCCGTAGATGTTGTTGACGATCCTGTAGCAGATGAAGCAACTCGAAATGGCTGCCAGGATGAACACAGAGACAACAGCAGCAGCAAGGTACAAAATAAAACTAACAATGAATGAAGACCAACAAAAAAGCCTCAGTAATTGCACAATGGAAGCACACACCCAAGAACCCAAAACTATTTCAGCTGGTGTTCATCAGCAGACACTGAAATGCCAGTCATTAGTGGCTGTTTATATAAATATAGTATGCAAGATTGATGTAATTAGTAGGAGAATTACACTTCAGCTAAGAGTTTTCATATACCTTTAGTCCTAAATAAACATTAGGAGATGGCAGATTTGATACGACTTTACCAAAACACTGCTCTTTTCCATACTAAATATTGAAGTTCAATCAATTAGTCAACCTTAAAAATGATTACTGGGCGAGTGGTGCTTTTCGATGATTCAGAAACCTACAGCATGACTAATGCAGTCCAGTTCATGAACAAGTGAATCTTTTGAACCATTTTTTGTTTAGTGAATGAATTAAAAAAATTTCCAGTGTGGCCATTGTAGTCAGATTCCCAAATAAATGACTCTTTTAAGCTAGTTCTTTATAGTGATCTGCATTAGAACAGATTCCGGAACAAATGAGTCTTTTGAATCAGTTCTTTTTAGTGAATCATAAACATACAGTGCGGACAGTGTAGTCTGATTCCCAGACAAATGACACTTTTGAGTGCATTAGAACTGATTCCCGAATGAATGATTCTTTTGAACTGGTTATTTTTAGTAAATCTAAATTATACAGTGTGGCCAGCGTAGTCTGATTCCCATGCGAATGACTCTTTTGAACTCGTTCATTTTGGTGATCGGCATTATAACTTATTTCTGGACGAATGGCTGTTTTGAACTGCTTCTTTTTGTGAAATCAAAAACCTAAACCTACATCACAACAAGTGTTGTCCAATTCCTAAATGAACTAAGTCTTTTAGTGATCTGCGTTGGAACCACTTCCTTTTATTTATTGCTTTGATTTATGTTGAGATAAGAATGGAACACACAGGCACAACCAGTCCTGTCCGATTCCTGAACAAATTAATCTTTTGAACTGATCCAGTGTCTGAATCCTAAACGAATGACTCTTTTGAGATAATTCTGTTTTTTTTGCGCAGTTTGCTGCAGGTCGTAGCCCTAAAACCCTGAACGGGCTGTTGAGTCCTCTGTGTGAGGAGCGGGTGCGAGTCAGCCAGTCGTCTCTGTGCGACAAACTCCAGGAGAAGAACAGGAGCTGGGTGGGAAGTCTGGCTGCAGAAGGAGGCAGCGCCAGCGGCATGGACCACTCAGCCATCCTCCCGCTGCGCTCCAAGAACTTTAGGGAAAAAAACGACGTGCACTTTGTGGAAGTGATAAAAGAAGACAGGTGAGTAAGAGAAGATTAGTTTGAATAGTAGTTTTGTAATTCAGTCATTAATTTTCACCTTGTTTTCTCCATAATGTCTTTGTTTCAGTCTGATGAAGGATTACTTCTTCAAGCCACCCATTAACAAGCTGAGCTTGAACTTCCTTGAAAAATCTCTGGAGTCAGCTTATCGCACCAGCTACCATGCAGAGGTACATACCTGGGTTATAGTTAACTAAAATTAATAAACAAATTAATATATATATAACCTAAAATAATATATCGATATAATCTCTCTATCTATATATAAACTTTTCTTTTTTTTAGCTACTTCCCAAGGCACATTCTTCCAAGTTTCTAATTTTATTTGTTTAACTTAAGCTTAAAAACTAAACCTGAAAAAAAATGAATCAAATCTGTACAGAGTATATTAAAAAACTCCAAAAACAATGATAAAATTACACAAATAAAACATTAACTAAAAATAAAGCTGACATTATCAACATAAAAATACTTGAAAATATCTATAAACAATATTTCAACATTTCTCATTTTCGTTGATGTACCTTGATGTACTAAAAAACACCAATAAAATGAAAAAAATGATTTCAAAACTAATCGACATAATTTAAAAAAAAAAAAAAAAAAAAAATAAAAAACTAAACCACCACAAGAAAAAACTAGAAAATGACATAACACACAAAAATTTACACACATCGTTAGTCAAAGGTGAACGTGAAATATAAACAATAAAACTAATTCAAACATGAATTACAAAAAGCCAGGCAACATTCTCTTTTTATTTGGTTAACTTGGACTAAAAAAAAGCTGAAGGGAATTATGAATCCAAATATATATGTACAGTGGGTACGGAAATTATTCAGACCCCTTTAAATTTTTCACTTTTTGTTATATTGCTGCCATTTGCTAAATCATTTAAGTTAATTTTTTTTACACACAGCACCCCATATTGACAGACAAACACAGAATTGTTTACATTTTTGCAAATTTATTAAAAAAGAAAAAACTGAAATATCACATTTACATAAGTATTCAGACCCTTTGCTGTGACACTCATATATTTAACTCATGTGCTGTCGATTTCTTCTGATCATCCTTGGGATGGTTCTACACCTTCATTTGAGTCCAGCTGTGTTTGATATACTGATTGGACTTGATTAGGAAAGCAACACACCTGTCTATATAAGACCTTACAGCTCACAGTGCATGTCAGAGCAAAGGAGAATCATGAGGTCAAAGGAACTGCCTGAAGAGATCAGAGACAGAAGGTGAAGGCACAGATCTGGCCAAGGTTACAAAAAAAATTTTGCTGCACTTAAGGTTCTAAGAGCACAGTGGCCTCCATAATCCTAAAATGGAAGATGTTTGGGACGACCAGAACCCTTCCTAGAGTTGGCCGTCTGGCCAAACTGAGCTATCGGGGGAGAGAAGAGCCTTGGTGAGAGAGGTCTGGACAACAACACTCTATATATTCTCTTTTTATATGACAAATACTCTGTAACCTCTGTTAACAAGCCATATGAGGACCCATGCACCCTTCCCCCCGGAATGCGTAAACCCGCAGGAAGCCGAACAGGCCCCTTGTTGCACGGCAACCAACGCTGATATCACTGGGTCTATTGGCCAAAAGTATGTAAAGCAGGAAAAATCCCTGCATGTCCCAAGGAAAAGCAGAGTAGAAATGGACTGTTTTCTAGTTAATTCATAGAAAAACCGTTTTTTGAATGAACACACATATTTCTTCAGGCTATTGAGTATATTATTGTCATTGTGTAGTTTGTCTTTGATATTCTTAGACTATTTAGTATGCTTGTGAGGGAACCCATCCCTGATCATCCCTTTTCACTATATGTAAACTTACCTTGTTTAGTATCTATGAATTCGCCTTATGATCGACAAAAACAAGCGTGTATATTATATGGTGGTACTTAGGCAATATATATTAGGGCCCTGAGTATCGTTAATAATTTCGATTTAAGTCCTTTTGCAAATTACCATGCTTAGAGAACAAAAGGGTCGTAAACCCTCCAGCAATTACCACCTCCCGCTCGGAAATTCCATTTAGCTCATTGGACAAGCCCATCTTGAAAGGCGAGGATCTTCTCCGACCTTAAAAGCCCGGGGACCAGGGACAAGCACCAGGACGGTGGTTCGGTCAGAAGCTAAGGCAAACTGTGACGGGAACGCTCAGGAATCAAAAGATTTTGTGTGCCAGGCCTTTCTTCGCCTTGCTTTCCATTTCCATCAAGATTTGTTGACTCGAAAACCTGGTTCTTATCACAACAAATTCAGCAAGATATATGGGGCCTTCAAGATTGCATCAGGAATCTTTTCATACAGATCGCAAAGTATCAACGTAGTTTATTAAGTGATAATTCTCAGATCAGTTACCAAATTGTTACAAGGTGTGTGTGCAACTAGATCTACGTCTTTCCCTAAGGCTTAGATCGGCTTCTCTGAATATGCAAATGGTTCCAATAAAATATTCTTGCTATTTCTGTGCTGAGTAAACTGTAACCAGTTACTTCAGAACTGTATGTGTGTGTGTTTGTGTGTGTGTGTATGTGATGTTAGACCAGTTATGGGTGTATGTAGGATGGGTTAGACCAGTTATGTGTGTTTATGTAGTATGTTAGACTTGTTTAAGTGTTTATGTATTTAATAAAACCTTACTTGTATCACGCTTGACGTGTTCAGTGTTTGCTCATATCCGGAGTCAATAATCATGCGGATTTATGTTACAAACTTATAGAATTGTACAGTTAGAAGGTTATTTCCTTTAACCAGGAAAATAACGTTCTTAGAATTGACAAGACGGTTGACCCTGAGTGGTTCAGCAAATATCTACAGCGGATCTAAAATATGAATAGTTAATTATAACTAGTTCTGGTTAATTATTCTATTTCCCATGAGCTGATTCGCTACATGAGAAGATAAAGAAGACCCAAAGTCATCTGTGGAGAGCTCCAGAGCATGCAGTCTGAGATGGGAGAAAGTTGTGAGAAAGTAACCACACTGCAGCCACTCCACCCGTCGGGGCTTATGGCAGCGTGGCAGACGGAGCCTCTCCTCAGGCAAAGCCGATGAAAGTTTGGCAAAACACACACGGAAGGACTCCAAGATTGTGAGCAGTAAGATTATCTGGTCGGTAGAACTTTTTGGTCTTAATTCTAAGCTGTATGTGTGGAGATAACCAGGCACTGCTCATCACCTGTCCCATACAGTCCCAACAGTGAAGCATGGTGGGGGCAGCATCATGCTGTGGGGGTGTTTTTCAGCGCAGGGACAGGAACAACTGGTTGCAATAGAGGTAAAGATGAATGCGGCCAAGTACAGGGAAAACCTTCTCCAGAGTGCTCAGGAACTCAGACTGGGCCGAAGGATTACCTTCCAACAAGACAATAACCCTAAGCACACACCTAAAATAACGAAGGAGTGGCTTCACAAACAACTCTGTGACTGTTCTTGAATGGCCAGCCAGAGCCCTGACTTAAACCCAAATTGAGCATCTCTGGAGAGACCTAAAAAAATGGCTGTCCACCAACGTTTACCATCTACCCTGACAGAACTGGAGAGGATCTGCAAGGAGGAATGGCAGAGGATCCCCAAATCCAGGTGTGAAAAACTTGGTGCATCTTTCCCAAAAAGACCATGGCTGTATTAGATCAAAAGGGTGATTCTACTAAATACTGAGCAAAGGTCTGAATACTTAGGACCATGTGATATTTAAATTTTTCTTTTTTAATAAATCTGCAAATATTTCAACAATTCTGTGTTTTTCTGTAAAAATGGGGTGCTGTGTGTACATTAATGAGGAAAAAAAAATTAACTTTAATGATTTTAGCAAATGGCTGCAATAGAACAAAGAGTGAAAAATTTAAGGGGTCTGAATACTTTCCGTACCCACTGTATTTTAAAAAGCCAAAAAAATGACAAACTCAAATAAAATTACTAAAACGTTAACTAAAATTAAAAAGAAAACTGAAAAAAATAAAAGCTAACTCAAAAAAATATTTATTTCAGCTAGTTGCAAATGGCAAAATTTCTCATTTCAACAATGTCAAAAAAAACAACCAACAAACTAAAAAATAAAAACTATACAGACCTTAAAAACAATCTGAAATTAAATTAAACGGTAACCCAAGTAAAATAAAAATGAAACATGTAAAAAAAAAAACATTAAAATACGAATAAACTATAATGGATATCGATCGTGATGTAACTATAATATGTACCTGGACCACAAAACCTGGACCACAAAACCAGTCATAAGGGTAATTTTTTTTTTTTATTGAGATTTGTACATCATCTGAAAGCTGAATAAATTTCCCTTTGATGTATGGTTTGTTAGGATAGGACAATATTTGGTCGAGATACAACTATTTGAAAATCTGGAATCTGAGGGTGCAAAAAAATCTAAATACTGAGAAAATCACCTTTAAAATTGTCCAAAATGAAGTTCTTAGCAATGCATATTACTAATCAAAAATTAAGTTTTTATATATTTACTGTAGGAAATTTACAAAATATCTTCATGGAACATGATCTTTACTTAATATCCTAATGATTTTTGGCATAAAAGAAAAATCGATAATTTTGACCAATACAATGTATTTTTGGCTATTGCTACAAATATACCCAAATGACTTAAGACTGGTTTTGTGGTCCAGGGTCACATATCATCTCAGTGATACTAAAATAATAAAACACACACACACAAACTCCTGCCAAAGAGAGTATGTAGATCTTCAAACAATCATGCAATCATGCTCTTCTGGTTATTCACAGAACTGCCGCCTCATCGCATCAGGGTCTAAACCTAAGTATCATCTTCTCTGCGATTCCTCCAGGTGCTGAATCAGGTGCCGGTGCAGACGTTTGCAAGTCCAGTCTTCAGCTCGCTGCTTGATGTTTTGCTGTCTTGTGCCGTTTTTCTCGCCCTGACCTTTGCTTGCTTCCTGTATCCCCTTGTTACCATGGAGACGCCCCTGGCAACCACACTCTGTCTGGCAATCACAGCTGCTCTGGTGGAACTGGTTTCTCTCGTTTTGTCCATTCGGTGAGTTGGACATTTGTCATTTCCTTCGTACTACTATATTTAGATTAGTTTTCCCGTCATTTATCTCTCTAAAAGTGATTTTTTTTTTTAAAATGAAAAAAAAAAAAAAAAAGTTTTTTTTTAAATTTATAATTGTTGTTATTAAACAAAATGATTAACAGTGAAATTCAACTCTAAAACAGTATCTATTTTTTTTATCTCTATTAAAAATGTGTGATGCCGACAACTCTCTTGTAGCCACTTAAAAAAAATCGTGTGTTGACCTGCATATTGGTTGTACTCAGCATTTAAAAGGAAAGAATGTTTAAGTTTATCGGTTTGGGTTTTTCTCATGTTGCGTGCCTAACTTTAAGTCTTCCCTCTTTCCCTGCAAGTATGGTGTTTTGTCGGATGATGTACCGACATTGTACCCCCGGTCTCTGTTGAAGCTGGTTTGTATGGTCTGGCTCCCGCGTCATGTGTGATCGGGGAGTATGTGGCTCGTTTCACTTCATGCTGTGTCCGTCTTCTCCCAACTGGCTTATGAGAGTCTGATCTGCCCATCAGGTGAGCAGGAGAGAAGGAAGGGGACCTCCTCACCAGTCCTTCCATCCTTTGCTGCTGCTCAAAAAGTCGTCGCTAGTGTCGACCGAGTAGAATCGCAAGGAAAGATAATCGGCCGATATTTGGCATTTTTTACATTTCGGCATTGGCCGATAAGTTTCTGTTTGGCCGATGCGTTCGAGGCGGACTTTTATTTTGACAGCGCTGAGAACTGCAGCGCCTGAGCACACAGTGCTCACATTCTCCTCTTGTTCGCTGTTGTCGTTAACAGTTCTGTCTAAATACGGATAGAAGTCTGACTAATAATCAGATAGAACTGTTAAACAAAAAAATTGAAATGTATACAAAAAAGTATTATAACAATTGCTTTAATATTATTAGTAATAGAAAGGCAAACATCTAATACTGTCTCGTTTGCTGTCAGCATTCAGCAAATACGCATTTATATCATTTAGACAAATTTTTGAATGACTAATGAACATTTAATTTCACAAAACTTGCAAACTTAGTGAATCTAGTTGTGAGATCTTGTGAAGTATGCATGTGTATCCTGCACGTTCGCGTGTTCTCTGTGTGACGGTCGGTTTGTGAGAATTGAATGCTGACAGGAGGAGTTCAGCTTCACTGGAGATGCGCGATCGACAAAATTTAAACTCGTGATTTCAAATTATGCTGCGCGTCATGCTTTTGCCCACTGTCATATTCATGTCATTTCACTGTGGGCGATATCTATATGTAAAATGCGTGTTACCTTGATTTATTTAAAAAAAAAAAAAAAACACAATTCATATAATTAATTAAATACATCAATTAATCGGCTTTATATCGGCCACCCTGCTTTCCAAGGTATCGGCATCGGCTGTCAAAAAACCCAATATCGGTCGACAATAGAAGGTATAATAACGGAGTAGTGATAAGTTTTCTAAAAGAGATGTGACACGAAGAATGGAGTAAGTAATGAGTGAAAATTCAGTTGGCATCACCCCCCCCCCCACGTGGTATGGTTTGTTTTATATTTAGTATCGAGTGGTTCTATTCTCTACAGATATCTTCATTTTCAAGAAATTTTTGCACGTTTTTTGAAGCCTGTTAGATCAAATGGTCTTGAAAGCATGGTAATTGGAGGAAGAGTGTAAAGCTTCAAGAATGTTACTTCAGGATCAAAATGCCATAATTGACATGCGAAACTGTGCGAAACATCTAAGCAGCCAGTGTTCAGTATGATGTGAGGCTTCTTGATATGGTATGTACTTTATGCTGACAGCAATTACAAGTCTAAGTACACAGGACAGTTCCGCAGCCCTTTTCCAGTTGAAATATGCGTATCTGTGATGGTGACATTTAAAGTGTTGCTTTTTTCTTTTCTGGATGTGTAGGTGACCATGTTCCTGTGCTGTGCTCTCATTATTGCTATTATCCAGTACTCTAATTATGCCAGCTGAGTTTCTGGAGCGCTCAACTCTGGCACTGTAGCTGGTTGTATTTATCATCCGCTCTACAGTGCCACCACTAGCCCAGGTCAGACATCCTCAACTTTTCGTTACCCGTTCAGCCAAGAAACAAGTATCACAAACTTTAACATTATAAACGTTAGTGGATTAATAAAAGGGCAAATTAACATTGCTGAACGATTTACTCCGCTTCAGGCCATCCAATTTGTAGATGAGCTTGTTTCTTCATGGGAACAGATTTGTAGAAATTTAGCATTACATCACTTGCTCACCAATGAATCCTCTGCAGTTGAATGGGTGCCGTCAGTATGAGAGTCCAAACAGTTGATAAAAACATCACAGTAATCCACACCACTCCCCAGTCATCAGTAAACATCGTGTGACGAGAACCAGCTGACATGTTTGTAGAAAACAAAATTCCATCATTTTAAACTTCAAAAACATTGCTTCCAGCTAAAATAGTTCTCTATCCATAATATTGCTTTCTCTTGTGAAAAAGTCATCTAATCTGAATCAAGAGAAAAATATTCATGGATCAAGCACCGTTTACAAGCGAAAATTGTCCAAAATTATGTTTTTGTCAGCCATTTGAACTTATTCTGACGGCACCCATTCACGGCAGAGGTAAGCAAGTGATTGTAAATGGAGTAAATTTCTCCAAATTTCTTCTGATGAAGAAACAAACTTATCTACATCTTGGATGTCCTGAGGGTGAGTCAGTTTTCAGAAATATTCATTTTTGGGTGAAACTATGCCTTTTAAAATGAAAAATAGTTTTAGAAGATGTCTTGGTTTGTGATTTTTTTTTTTTTTTTACCTTCATGGCTGTTCTAATGATGGTACATGTCCACCAGTGCTGAAGAAATCCATCCAATACCACCCAAAACAACAGAAGTATGCCTGTAAAAATCATTTAATAAATAATTTAATATTGAAAGCAATCAATTCCACAATCCCCCACGCAAACATGCCACTCAGCTTCCAGAGTAGAGGTCTGCGCGGACTTTAAAGTGAAGCCCGATCCCGACCCGTACCCGAGATCGTCTGACACCCGACCCGAGCGGCACAGTTCAATTCAGAGCCCGAGCCCAAAATCTTTTTTTTTTTCCCACAACGAATAGCCAATAAAAAAAAAAAATGCTGTATTTCACGATTTCATGCAATGGCCAGTAAGCAAATACATGTAAAGAAACAGAATCATTAAGGCTCGGCCAGTTCACAAGGCAAAAGAAAAAACACTTACCAGTTATGAAAGTTTATGAACATCAGGTGAATTGGTCACATAAATTCTGCCGAGTTTTTGAATGGTTGTATACGACAAGACGATAATTCTTCCATCGTGCAAATTATGGTCATTTTCGTCAGTTAAGGCTCGTTAGCATTCGGCCTGTTTTAAATCAGACACAGATGCAGTGCGGTAAGATTGCATTTATTTGAATTAATTAGGCTAATTATATCATTTATTTCAATTAGAGCGCGCGCGAGAGAGAGAGAGAGAGAGATGAAAGTTGCGTGTGTGAACCTGCGTCTGCTCGTCTCTCTCTACAAGCAAAGAGGCTTAGTTCCTTCAAAAACAGCGATTTTACCCCCTCATTGCAGAGAAATATAACGTTGCGATTCAGTAGCCTGTCGAAGCTATTTTACTAATAAAAGTTTCCTTGCTGTGTTGTCGTGTGCAATAATGTGTGTGTGTGCGTCTATGAAAGCAGCGTAGCCTGCATATAGTTTTAGTTTAGCTATAACCCCGAACCCGAAGCTATTCATTAAACATTAACCCGAACCCAACCCGAAAGTATTTCTGGACCCGTCGGGTAGCAGACCTCTACCATAGAGTCCGGTGGACACGTATGGTCGCTGTAGAGAACTCTGATTTATGATGAAAACCATTTTCTTTTTGCAGCGCCACTGACAGTTTTCCAGCTTCTAGGTGAGTGTTTTATTAACTTATGTCAAGAAAACTATTACTAATGCCAACTCTGATTTGAGCTGACATTTGTAAGATGGTTGAGATTTTACTTTTTGTATATTAATGTGTGATGATAAAATATTAAAATATGATGCACTTTTATAAATCATGAAATAAGCAGGAAGTCATTTTATGGACATAATTAATATGACTAACTAAAATTAAAAGGGGTCAATTAATCTTAGTTGACATTAAATCAAAATTCACCATATCTATGTTCTATTATAAACTATTTTCTAATTTTACACTACCAGAATTTCAAGTTGTCCCAAACGCAACAAACTCACGTAGAAACATGTCTCATTGCTATGAGACATGATAAATTACAACAATATGTGTTCGAAAATCGGCTCAAAATATCAGACATGATTGAAATTCTCCTACTGAATGGACTCATAGTCTGAACTCTGAAGCTAAAAAATTATAGTCTGTGCCCATCATCACCATGCAATTGTGTGTGTGTGTGTGAAATCCATCAAGTCCGATTCCTGAAAATCTGCAGACTGGCTTTTAATTTCCGTAACTAGTGCAGTCTCATTCAAACTGCAAATTGAGGCAAAAATCTGTGCAAAGGTTAGGTAGCATATTCCAGGCTTTAATCTCAGGTTAATGCATGCTTCAATGTCAAAATGCCATATGATAAAGAAAAGGTGACAAGTCCACTCACCCCTAGCTCCAGCCATGGTTGAAGACTTAAAACATCTTAAAAATGAAAGGGTGTTTTTGAGCACCTTCTATTGTTGGTGTTATTATTCTGTAGAACACACCACTCAAATCTGAAATCTCTTTCTCTTGCCTTCAGGAACATGAGTAACCAGAGTGCCGAAGTAGATCAGACAGGTGAGTTGGACTCTGGGCCCACAGCGCTCGACCTGCTCGTCCTAGAGACCGTACTCTCCTTCTTCCTCCTGCTGATGCTGGTTTGGTTTCTCAACCGGGAATTCGAGGTCAGCTACCGCCTGCATTACCACGGGAATGTGGAAGCTGACAAGCATCGCATCAAGATCCAGACCATGCGAGATCAAGCGGACTGGCTGCTGCGTAACATCATCCCCATCCATGTTGCCGAGCAGCTGGAGGTGAACCAGAGTTACTCTAAAAATCACGAGAACGTCGGAGTCATCTTCGCGAGTATTGTCAACTTCAGCGAGTTCTACGAAGAGAGCTATGAGGGTGGGAAAGAGTGCTACAGAGTACTTAATGAACTCATCGGAGACTTTGACGAACTGTTGCGCAAGCCTGCATTCTCAAATGTAGAGAAGATTAAAACCATTGGTGCCACCTATATGGCAGCGTCTGGATTAAATGGGCAGCAGTGCCAAGAGCAGCCCCACCCGCACACCCACCTACGTGCCCTCTTTGACTTTGCCCTTGAAATGATGCGTGTGGTGGACGATTTTAACAAGAACATGTTGGGTTTCAAGTTCAAGCTGCGAATTGGCTTCAACCACGGGCCCCTGACTGCCGGCGTCATCGGCACTACCAAGCTGCTTTACGACATATGGGGCGACACGGTCAACATCGCTAGCCGCATGGACAGCACGGGAGTGGAGTGCCGCATACAGGTTAGCGAAGAGAGCCACTGTGTGCTTAATAGAATGAACTACGCCTTTGATTATCGTGGCACTGTAAACGTGAAAGGGAAAGGGCAGATGAGGACTTACCTGTATCCCCAAATGAATGAAGGCAGATCAGGGTCCACACAAAGCCTGGAACAAGGCCAGGTGGATGGTGCTGTTGTGCATTTAGAGCCCACAACACTTGCCAATGCAACAACAAGAACATCCGCTGCACCACTAAACCCCCCATCCACCTCTCCCAATGTTGCCTCTATCAGTGGCCACGGTGTGCCTCAGGGCCGTGGATTAGGCCCGTCTCAGATTACAGAGGAGTTGCACCAAGACTCTAAAGACAATTCTCCTCTCCCAGAGCTCAAAGAAAAGGATTACCAGAGTCCTTATCAAGCACCATCGCTAAGTGGTACACAACCTCAATCAATAGCACAACTATATGCACCATTAGCCAGACCAGAGACACCTTTACAAGGAGAGGAAGAAGACGAGGCAGATGAGCGTACAAAGCTCAGGGCAATGGAGTGATTAAAATTTCCTCCTCACCTCAGCTGACCTTCGTCAAGAGCCAATCAGCAGTTAATTTTCAGGCTCTACTTCCTTCCTGCTTTTCCGACCACAACTGTTGGAGTTCCAATGAGTAGCATTAGCCTATGTAGGGCATATGTGTTGATAACGTGACCTAAATAGAAAAATGGGTGCGTTAAGCATCTGCTTTGTGGATCACAGTGTAGCACAGAGGGGGAAATGGATGGAGTTAATATTTCTGATGTTCTCCAATTTTTTTTTGTTTATAAAGTGCCTTCACAATATGTAAGATCAGTCAAATGAACAAATGAAAGAAATGTTTGAACAAATATATCAGCATGGTTTTTTGAAAAAAAAAAAAGATGTGGACCGAGAAAAATGCTGTTTTTTGTAATGTATTACACCTCTAATACCATGTTAATTTTTTCATTTATTTCAGTATTTCTTTCTCTCTCTTTGAGACAAAATAATCAAAAACGAGCCAGTTGCTAATTAGAAACAGGATTACAGGCTAATGTTTTAAGGTTATTATAATGAATATGCAGTATATTAGTTTCACTGCTCTACTATGTGGGCAGTCACCTATATCACATTACAATGAAACTAAGGCAAGGGCAGATAGATAAAGATGGGCTTCCGGCACTTCTGTCCACAATGTCCATATTAATATCCAGTATATATGGCAGGAAACAATGTAGCTTTTATCAATGGGAGGTAAAATGTCTCATGCACAATAGCACCCTAAACTCATAAAATGAGGAAAAACAGCACAGTCAGCCTTATTTTTTGAATCGCAATCAAGAAGGATGGCAGAAACCATGCTGTGCGCTCTCTCCCCTTCATTAGAGGACACAAGGGCCGATGATTGTAATGCATTGGGATATTCAGAGTATAATGTTTGTTGAAAACATGCTGTTTGGAGGTTCAGTGCATTTTTTTGCATAAAATTTAGCCCCACAATTTAGTGTTTCTCATTGCCTGAGGGAATGTCCTACAGGATTCAAAATTAAATTAATAAATCAATTTTTTCAGCATGGCACTTGACCGTATTTAAGGATCTTAACACAGCAGAACGAGTGCCACTGTGTTTTTCCCTCCAGTAAACTCCAGCTAGCGAAACCTTCAATGAAGGGTTCAGTTGAACAGATTTTGTATGAATTTGTTTATCAGTGCATTTTAATTCATTTCATTCAGTGCCTCAAACCTTTTCATATTCGAATCAGTTGTTTTTCACTGTGATCATGCCAGCAGAGTCGGAGTTGGTATTGCTATAGTTTTTGTTGATCACACTGCACTTGAGATACCCGTTCACTCCATGGCCTTGAGGAAGAAGGTTCTTGTGTTGCTATATTTGGCGAGCGGCTTGCAATTTTGTTATAATGCATTTATTCTGCCTACTTTTTAAAAAAGATTTGTATCTGATAGTTTTTTTTTTTTTTTTGAGTGTCAATTTTGTTGACTTTTTTTTCGACATTTGTGCAGAGATCTGATTTTCTTTGCTTTTCTTTAACTGATTTTTTTTGTTGCTGATGAGTTCAGAACACTAGAGAATAATCTGCAGTATATCTCGCGATGTGTCTTACATTTCAATCATCAGTCGAGCAAAGCAATTTTAGTTTCTCAAAGCAAGTCCTTTATTAGTCCACACCGGTTGGATCTGTATCCTCTGCCATCATGTATAGTGAATAAGCTTGGCTCTGAGGTTTGAGGAGGACAGATTTCTTTCTTTATTTCTGTTTACAGAGCAATCACTACTTTGTTCTCAAAAATGGAAAAAAAAATCCAGTGCCTTTTTGTTCATTCATTCTTTTCTTTTTCCCTCAGTTGTAATACCAGATTGCTTCAGAGTCAAACTATCAGTGTGTCTTTTGATGCCGCAGCTTTCAGAACACCTGCAATTTTATGTTTTTGTATCATATTATTATTTCCTCTCTTGCTTGTGAAAATCATTCCAGACTTAAAAAAAAAAAAAAAAAAAAAAAAAAAAAAAAAAAGTACCGGGTATCTTTAAAATGAACTTTTCGGGATGGAAAGGATGTATTTTGGGTTAATTGTTTATGGTGACGGCTTTCCAGCCAACACATTCACCTTTGAGTTATTGTATCACTCCATTGGCTAAAGAAGCCCAGTGCTGACAGTATTGAATTATAATTAATTGTGCATAATGTATGTGGTTTTGTATTAAATGCATTTGTATTTATTGGGGCTGTGCATGAATCTGTGTGCAGCCACAGAGCCTAATATCAAAAGGGCATATTTATGAAAGGGAGCCACTTAAAGCCAGGAGAAATGGGTCTTTACGTCCATGCGAGCCGCCCAGTTTCCCCTAACGTAACAAGCACCTAAGGCCTAAACTCTTGAAAAGTGCCTCCGATTCAATTCTACTAAAGTTTTATGATATTTTAAATGAACTAAAATGGAAAAGTGTGAATTTAATCTTGTTTTATGTGATTGTTCCCACTTTCTCACCACTGCCCGCGTACTTGTAGGTTTCCTGCATTGTAGTTTTGAAAATCAAGGATTGATTTCAGTTTGGAGAATCATGTTGTTTTTATTTTGAATTTTTTTTGCCATTGTCACGTGAATTACACTGCTTCACAGTTTTGTTTTGTATAAATTTGAACAAATCTTAATCGGCTGAGAAATATTTGAGTGCAAATCTGCACATTTGTTTTGGTGCTCAAGAGTGTTAAAAATGTGCCCTTAAATATGACTTCACATGCTTGTATTAATTATTTTTGTGCCATATATGGGAATATGTATACCAAAGAATTTTAATGGTGTGGGCAGAAGCTGCAAGACAGAGCTGTGGAATGTGGGCAAGATATTTTTGTTGTTGTTGTTTTTTTCCCAGCAGCACATGTTCTTCAATAATTTGTTCTTATGTACATGAAACACAGCGGGTATAGATTTATTAGCCGCTATATTCAGGCAAAAAGCATAATCTGTATACATTTGCACAGTGCACTCACTTTGTATGTACATAATCATGTATTGTTGTATTTGATTTTCATGTTTCAAAGTTGATGATACATGTGCATGTGCCAGATTTCGAGAGTAGAGAAACAATGAAAAGATACCAGAAGCGGCATGTGTCTGTTTTATGTGTGGAAGAAATGGATGGTTTTTTTTATAATGGGGATTTAAATCATGATTAACCGTTACTTATGAATGTTTTAAATGGATAGGATAATATCAGAAGAGATGTGTATGTTGTATGAGGGTCAGAATACAATTTAAGACCAAAAAAAAAAAGTTCTAGTCATAAACTATCCGAATATAAAAATGTAAGTTTAATATTTGAAGTTTATATAATTCGCACTGCTTCTCAACAACTTGTTTTAAAGCAAACTATAATATTGGCTAAAATGCAAAACTATTTCTGTCCCAATATGATTTAGTCTTCGACGTAAATAACAATTACCGATGCGTAAATGACAGGCCAGTGCAGATTTGTGATCGTCTAGCGCCTCCAGCGGCCGCGTCGCGCGCTGACCGCAGGTTTGACGTAGGGCGTGATTGCGCTCGCGCTCGCGCTCCTCCCCCTCGGCTCCGTCTATCTGGAAAAAGAAAAAAAACTTTTTGTATCGAAGGAATCAACAGCCGCCATCTTGTCTGGGCTCGGAATCAGGATTTCGATAGAGCACTATTTTTTATTTTTGGACACGGAGCGTCTAATTCGAGCTTTGACGACACCGTTCAGCGGGCAATGACACCTTTATATCGCCGCGAAGGAATTTTTGGCGAAAAATCCTGGATTTAATCGGTGTTCGTCGGTCACAAAACCCTCGTATATCTAATTTCCCCTTCAGAGCGGCGCTTGCGTCCGTATTTCGCTCCGAGCGGTTATTGTTTACCGGACGCTTTTGGAGGACAGACAGCGCCGAGGAGACTTTTTGCAAAAAGATCTCATTTTTATGCAACCGTGCATTTTTACACGGAGCCAGACGATTTTTGCACGGGAAAAAATTGACGTCAGAAAATGGATCGCGTGCCGTTGCAAAATTAACGACTTTCGCGCGCGAGGACTCCTGTGGATATTTTATTTGGGATTTAACGTTGAATTCGCGTTTTCTCTCGGTAATATAACGATGATAATGTGGGTGTTGGGTGTTGGATTATCATGGGGTGAATGGTGGTGGCGACGCGGGGCGCTGTTGCTTCTTTTTTGAGAAAATCCTCCGCCGAGCCGCTCCACACTCCCCACGTCTTTCAAAAGTAAGGTAACCTGTGTTTTTCTGACGAAAGGATCCTTCACTTTCAATTTTCCTCCACGACATTCGGCCAGAAGCTAATTTTAATCGCAATGGCTGAGAATGTGCTGGAAAGTGGCCCTCCGAGCGCGAAGCGAGCGAAGCTGACGGCACCTGCTCCGGACGCTTCAGGTAACAGTCCAGCAGGCCTGATCCCAAACCTGCTAAATACTCTTCTGATAACCTCTTGTGAAGCACTGTAACGCCTTTATTCACGCAGCTGTCAAATGAGTCCAGAGACAGTCCAGTCGGCTTCACAGGTCGCTTACTTCACCCCGAGATTAAATCATCTAGTCGCCCTCATGTTGTTCAAAACTCGTGTGACAGTAACAGAGAAGCGAGTTTGCCTGATGTTTTGTGCTTTACATTAGTCAGTCCTACGAGTTTTGTTCATACACGAGGGTTAATGAATAATAACGGGTATAATCTCCACCAATGCACTGTTTGGATATCATGTATATAACATCATAATGCATCCAAAGTTTAGGGAATCAAGTAATAGTTGTCGATCAAACTTTTGTGCATGTAAAAATCCAACTGCTGCCCATCTAATGGAACCAGATGACATTTTTGTTAGGCGTTGCATCAGTCTGGTCATCATCGCATTTGTGTTTCAGATCATCACGTTGAAAAGAGTTCCAGCTGAAAGTGCAGGAAAGAAAGCGAATGTCCCGGGACAGTTTCTGAAAGCAACGTTTTAGTTTATGGTCGCTGTGATACTGTTATAAATGTGCACGCAGTTATTATTGCTTACTAGGAAGTTCACACGTTAGTAAGTTTGACCATTTGCATTTAGACCCTTTTTTTTAAAACAAAAAAAATAAAATGTTTTGTCGGCAACCATGCGTTCGCTCGCTTTTGTTAAAAGCACTTTTGAGAAATGTTAATCTCTCATAAAGCGAATATTCATAGCAGTTTTATAGAAAAAGCGTATTTGTTTTACATGGAGCGGGTCGCCCTTTCATGGGCGCCGCTATTGAGGTCACATGACCAACCGTGTCGTAAACATGAATCTGTCTAAACATAACACAAAAATGTATTGAGTGCACTTTTGAGACTTTAAGATATTAAAAGTGCATGGCTGGCCACTCGAAAAGCCAAACTAGCGCTTTGTGAGTGCGCGAAAGTCTCTCAGTTTGTCTCAAATGTGGCAAGTACTCCTGCTTTGTTCAGTGGGATGAATTTTGCTCAAATTATGAACAAACACAATCCAGACCGAGTTCAGAGACATGCAGTCCTGCTGTTTCTGAGCTTGCTAGTCGAAATAGTTGATAATTGTGTGCTTCGACTAGTTAACCAAGTGTTTGGTATTTGCTGTGTCGCCCGGTTAGAAGAGCACTTTGTTGTATTAGCTTGTAAACCTGTTAATTTTAGACCCGTTTGAAGCGTCACCTCAGCTGTCATTAACCACATAAATGGCTGTAGTGGCCATCACTGTGTACATGCTACAGATTTGCATCATGCGTGCTATGACTAGAGCTCAAATGTGTTAAAAACTCGGCACATACAGGTTGTATAAAGTTCAGCATCCCCTCCTTTATACTGATCAGCATGTAGCCTAATGCATGTCTGATTATCTATGTCCGCAGGCAGCTAGTGTGTTTGTAAGTAAACTTGAGCTCTCGGTTTAATAGCCGAGAAGTCTTGTTGCACCTGTAGAGACCTGTTTCTCTAGCTTCTGTGCTGTTCATTCACAAAGTAGTGCTTGTTGGACCATCACACGCTACAGCATCCATTTGCCTGCGTGTGTTCAGGCTATATTACTTCATGATATAGTTATTTTGACAGGTGAAGTGTGTAATTTGTTTCAGGAAGTGTTTTTCCACCAACGGGCCGAACGATTCCAGTTGCTTTTGGACCTGAGCAGTGCAGGTATAATGCCTGTAGTGATTAGAGGTCAACTGATGTATCGTTTGCCGTTTAATTGGCACTGATAGTTGATTGCAGGAACTATCGGTTATCTGCAAAAATCCATGCCGATAGTTTTGCTTCTGTTGCTGGAGTGGCTGATTATACAGTAATACAGTACTCTGACTGTTTGTTTTGACACATGAGGCTGAGTTTCCATTTTAAATTAAGTAGTTTGTCCTAAATCATTGTTAATGTACATAATGACTTCATCCTAGGCTGTAAAATTGTTTGTCTTTCTGTGGCGTCAATAAAGTCTGTATGCTTCATACAGAGAGCTGCAATATAGATCACACTTTTTCTTTCTGTTTTGCTCCGTTTTTTTTTTTTTTAAACCCCAAACTTCAAACTCATCTATGCCACTTTTTTGATCATTCTTGAAGTGAACTTTTACCCGTTTGGTGATTAAATAAACTGTGTTAGACCACTGCTGAACTGGAATGCGACGTTTTCCGCTGTGTGTGATTTCATGATACCACTAGTTCTATGACGTGACGCTGTGCTTTTTGCTGGTGTACGACACTGCAGATTTTGTTCTTTTGATTCGATAATAAACGTGTTCTAGAAGAGAAGCAATTTTTTAAAAACGGGTGAGAATTGTTACATATCATATGTATGTAATTTCATTTCTTAGGTTCTAGATATTTAAGATGGTCCTCTAGAGTGTGCAAAATTTCAACATCTTTTAAACTTGTTTAAATTTTGAAGTTTAGTGCTTCGGTTAACAGTTAGTTAATGAACTAAGTACTATTTAATATAATAATTTATGCATGTACAAAGTTTTTTTTTTTTAAATATCAATTGATATAATCTGTAGGCCAGTGTGGTCCAACCTAACTATCGTATTGTAAAAATCCATAGCGGTCGGGACCTATGGTAGTGATGTGATTATGGTTTTCTAGAATAGTGAAGTATGCAGTTCGTATTTCGTCAATAAATGTTCTTTGCAGCAAGTTTGGGAATTCTTATTCTGAAAAGTTCAGTTATCAACCCTAAACTTTGCATCCGACATCATTACGTTATGTTTTCATACACTGTATTCCAATCAAAAATTCAACACATGTGCAGTGCCCAGTCACCGCGTTCAAAACTGGAAGAAAGCTTTTACAATGATGTTGCAGAAGCTATCATAAGAATAATTGTAATTTTTGCTTTGCTGACATATCTAATAGGAAAACTTGGTAAAGCTCAGAAGAGTTTTTTTGTGTGCAAATATATAGTAAATATTCAGTCTTCTCCACTGAATTGTAAGACAATGATAAACATATGCATGTTTGTAAGACAAAAAGCATATGTGAACCAAAAGATTGTATTCACATGTTTACATGCTTAGTTTTTTTCCAGTTGATAAGATTATTTAAGATCTACACCATCCGTTTCAATCTGATTGAACTTTTAATTTTGATTGAGCTCAGATGGATCGATTGAGGTGTTTACATGAGGGCTTTTCAATACGATTACAAACTGATAACATGGGTAACATAAGCCCCTCTCACACAGCGCATTTAAGCGCTGTGCCAAAGTGCCTTCTGTGTGAACACGGCAAAAATCGGTTCGTTTGCATCATCAAGCCAGCAGCTGTTTACCCTGTTGCTTAGTAACGACGGCGCAGGAGAAGACGGAGAAGGCGGCAAACCAAACCAAAAAGTGGGGCCCTTGCTCTCCTCTCTTTTATATTTATGTCTGTGAACCGTTAATTTTGTTTCCCTTTGCTTCTTTAAATAGTCTGTTTTAAAATAATACCTCTAAAGCTAAAAATCATAAAAATTGGTGATGCACCAAAATGAAAAATATTGGCAGAAACCAAAAATTCTGAAAGCTGGGCCACCAAATGTACGTTTGTTTTTCGTTTTTTGGAAAAAAAACAGAAAAAGGAAAAAAAAGAAAAAAAAAGAAAAAAAAAAAAAACAACAAAATCTATGAATTGTATATTTTTCAGAAGATTTTTTTTTATAAATTGACTGTATAGAAGATTTAAAATTTTTGAATTTAAACAAAACTACTTGTCTTATTCTACATATATGTTAATTTTGGCATATTTCAGCTGAAAACTAAACATTTTAGTCTCCGAAATGTGCTAATTGAGAAATTGCAAATCAAGTAACCTAAAGAGATGAATGCAAAATTCTGAACTTTGTCGGTGAAGAGCATTTTCATACCAAAGCAGGGATTTGGTTCGAAACAGAGAATGCAGTGTTTGTGAGCTGGGATATAAAGCAGGAAACATGACACTTTTAAAAGATGGGATTTAGACCTATAAAAACTTTTAGTGGTAAGCCTTGTGACCAAACCAGCCCTGTGTTAACCTTCCACAACGGTGCCAAGAGTTCTCTGTCCACTCCACTGTTGTCTATCAGCAGCAGGTCTGGCCTAAAAAGCCTTGTGAAACCTGAACCCGGTCTGCTGCTCAGAGCCAGCACGTGCTCGCAGTCTTTTGTGTGCAAACACTCCTAAACCCGAGAAGGAATTATAAGGATATACAGTATCATCTTCAAATCCTGATTCACTGTTTGTTGTTCTGCTGTGCTTAGGACATAAAGTAGGGCTGGCTAAAAACATTGATTTTTATGATCTTCATTCGATGTCTTGATGTCGATTCTTAAAATCCAAAGTTTTTTTAATCTATGCCAGTGTTTCCTAAACCACATTTGACCACATCATTGCTTGTGTTCATGAGTTTATAGTTTTATAACGATTTGACACATTATAATAATACATTTTACACATGAAGTGCAGTTGAAATTTCAGTTAGTATCTGGAGAGCAGCTTGTGGTTGAATTATTTTTTTTGACAAAGTTAGAAAGATCCCTATTTATTTACAGTATTTGCTGAGAGAGTATTTCTTTATTAATGTTCAATAGTTTGAGGTTGGTATCATTTTTAATAAAAAATTGTAATTTTCTCTGTTGAAAGAAATCTCTTATGCTCACCACTGCTGCATTTATTTGATCAAAAATAGAGTAATATTTTGAAATATTATTACAATTTAAAATAGTTTTTTTTTTTGAATATATTTTAAAATCTAATTTATTCTCTATTTGTCTCTTGTAATACATCTTATGCATCCTTACTGAATATAAATATTAATTGCGATTATTGTAGTATCAAAATCGATATTATAACTGAGAAATGCCCAAATGAACCCTAATGAAATCAGATTTAGAATGAATTTGGATTTGGCGGTTAAATTATGACAATGTAAATTTTTGAATAAACTGTCCCTTTAACATCCCATGGCGTAAACAATTGAATATCATTATGTTGAGATTGAAATGTAGGATTTAGGGAGCGACTGAAAGTGACAGAGATGGATAGCTGAGCTAAAAGTCTTGGTTTATATGTATCCGTTGCTATCCTCCCCATCCGAGTGAAATCCCAGGCGAGGCACACCTGTCCCAGATCAGACGGCCCGCAATCTTTCAGACGCTGGGAACGACAGCTGTGGTCTGCTGCCGTGCGAAGAAACTATTTATAGCCTGCTGCCGGAGCCACTATAACAAGCTTCAGTGCGGTGATGGAGGGAGAAATCTGGATCCCCGTTGGGACTCGAGACTCCAAGGTGCTTCCGAATGTGTACATTGCTTTGCATTTTGGCTCGGCTCCAAGCTCAGAGAGGGCGGGACGTTGGCACTAGATATCTGAGTGTGCAAGCAAGCATGTACGAGTCTGGCTCCGTGATGTGGATCATTATACAGCGAGCCGCCCCGTGAAGGAGCGAAAGAAAAGGGATGATCCCTACTCCTGCCTCCCTCGTGTTTAGCACCTGCTGTGTCTGGCAGCGTGTCTGTGTTTACTCTCGAACTGGTGTGACCTCAGTGCTACCCGTGCTGCATCTCAATCAGAGCCGCGGATAGATGCACAATCAGGGCTCGCCGTTAACGCTTGTCCGGTATAAGTGGATTTTGTGAAGGGGCAAGTGAAAGAGAATTGTACTTGCCTGACCGGACAAGTAACATGATTAAAATGTCAATAATAAACAGGACAGCACCGACAGTTTGGCGGGAATTATTCTGATTTTATTACTTTCAGTGTAAACGGGACTGATAATGGATAATGTATTGACAGTATCAAGGTATCGTCAGTTGAGGCTCGCGCAGCCTGTCTGACTCGTGGGGAAATCTAAATTAATAAGCGCAACAGTGCACATAAAGATACAAACATGAACAAACATACTGCGGTAGAAAAAAAGATAAATATTCTATATAATACATGAAATAGCTTGCCACCATTCATCTTTGCATCATTACATCACGTCTGTAAACATAAAGAAAGAGTCACGGCCAGTATGCTATATCGCACGTGAGGATGCTGCAGGTGGCGGATCATTTATAGCCTTTTCTCACAGCAGCTGGAATAATTAAACTTATCATTTTGATGGCGGATTGTAATCCAGAAAGGTCCAAACGACAGTCATCAGTGACAATTGGAGATTCACCCATAGTCAAAAGCAAAAGACTTCGGACTGCGGAGTGGCTACAGAAAAAAGAGAATGCAACTGGGCCCTTGTAAGAATAAATATCGGCAAGGTTTTTGAAAAGGTGGCTTGAACTCCGTGTTTTGAAGGGGTATAAAACGGACGCAGAGACTGCTTTTTTTCCTGCTGGACAGGTAAGACATTTCAGTGGTTCATTGGGTAATTAGGCAACAGACCGTAATCCATACAGTCATGGAGTTTCCTTTGTTGTGCTTTTTCTCGTTTTGCTATGATATGAGCTAAGCGATTGTTAGATTTAATCACCATTGGTAGCACGATTTATTGTCATGATTTTTTTCCCTCAGTTGATCAGAACAAAAGTGGCAGCCATGTTACTTGTTCAGATTACATTTCGGTGGAAATTCTTTTTTGCTTATTTTGGTTTGTGACGAGAGGGGCGGGGGGCTGGGGTGGCGGGGCGAGAGCGATGGGAACGGGAGGGGCCGGTGGGTAAATGATAATCACGACGGGCCGACACACCAAAAACACCACAATAAAGTAAGGCCTGGTCCTCTCTCGTCCAACACTGTCGTCACTCGAAATGACCCCCCACATCTGAATTTCGCAAACTGTTTAAAAATGTCACATATTTTTTTGCGCCAAATAGTATCGATAACGGTATCGATAAGTACCGGTATCTATAAGCAGTATCGGTATTGGTATCGATAAAATGTAAACGATACCCATCCCAAGCTACAGTCCTACAAACAATAAAAGAAAGAATCACTCACTGCTCTTAACTAAGTAATTTATGTAGCTTTAATTGATATTTGTGTATATTTACTCCATACAATTTAGGTAATTTGTATCTAATAGGCTAGTCTGTCTGAGTGCTCAGCCCACCTGTGGATGAAATCCTAGAAACGCTCCTGTATAGCGATATGACCCAGCACCCAAAATACTATCAAAACACTCCAACGCAGCCTCTATTCTTCGCGAAAGATGGATAAAAAGGTGCACATGAAACAAAAACCTTGAAAAAATTATATACGACCCCGCCAAATCCTGGCCATTCGCACGGGACTAATATTACCACAGCACCTCGGTGTTCGACGAAATACGGTAGGTCATTGGTGGGGTAATTTTTGCTTAAAAAAATTACAGACATGGCCGATTCACACGGGATTATGATCACAGACAACCTCCACAATTATTACAAATGACTAGAGGTCACCAGGTAAAACTAATCCTGTGCAAATAGGGCTAAAGATGAAAATTCTGAAAATAAAGCCAGTTGTAGGTTTCAAACAGAGATGGCGACAAAGAGGCAAAACTTGCGGACTGCAGCTTTAATATAAACCTGACTTAAAATTTAGACACATTATTGACCATTTTTGTTCCATTTTGCTAACGGAAATAGTTCTAAGCAAAGCCACCGCAGGGCAGTCGTGCATCTCCGAGTAATACACAACAGTGTTTCGTCGCTGAATGATTCAGCATTTTTGAACGAATCGGATGAGTCAATGATTCAGTGAGCCATTCATAAAAACAGTCACTTGCTTCGTTTATTGAACGAATCGGTTAAATTAATGATTCGCTCATTAAGACACTGACTTGCCGCCACCTACTGGTGGTTTGGTTTCATATTTAAAAGTATCATTGCATTTTTCCAACATTTCATATTTGTATGTTTAAAATAGTAATACAATAATCTTGTAAAGCTAGTTATGCATTTGAGTTTTACAGTTGTAAAGCATTAGGGAAAAACCTCTTATCTCATTAAAACGTATGCGTAAAAATACGTCTATCTTAACTTCTAAATGGCACTTTTGATGCAGCTTCTGTGTTTCCTCTGCAGTGGAAAGATAGTTTGTTGATACTGATTACATTTAAATGGTATCATCCATACAGTGTCTTATTATTCTAACTGAATGTATTGATAAAATGTAAGAATTTGAGGTAAATGATGACACGTACATTTAATAAGGTTAGGAAAATATTGTTCTTCATAAAGTGTAACAGCAATCAATTTAAGGCAAATATGCTGATTAAAATAAGATCGGTTAGAGCACTGATGAGACTAGTGCTTCAGAATAAATTACATTTATGCCAAAAAAAAGCACGTCAATGTTGTTCTGGGAAATACCGCTGAGAAGTTGACCAAGATTTCAGGGCTGCCAAAATATAGGCTACTTTCAGAATGGGAAACTAGTGTGTGAAATACTGTGTAGTATATACTGTGTTCTGCCTACTATTTTATCTAGAAATAGCTTGTGAAATGGTATGCTACAGTAAATATTACAAACGTAGTCATTTGCCACACTAGTGTACGGCATACTAAACAGTATGTACTGCCTGCCATTTTCTAAAATAGTATGTGACAGTCTTCAACAGTAAATATTTCAAACAGTCGTACACTACTTTGTCGCTTGTCTTTACTAGTGTGCAGCATAATATGTACATACTGTATACTGTCTGTGATTTTATAAAAATGTCTACATGAAACAGTCTGCAGTGTTAAATAATACAAAGAGTAGTATGCTACGTTGTCTCTTGACCTCACTAGTGTACAGTAAAGTATGCAGTATGTACTAGGGCTGCAACAAACGATTATTTTGATAGTCGATTAATCTAACAATTAGAACGATCGATCGACTAATCATCGAGTATTTCGCTGATTAATCAGACATTTTTTGATTATTCATCTTTTGCAATTAGTTAAAATATTGAGTTATACATATTCTAACAAATAAATTAAGGTAATCACTTCAGCTTTTGAAAGTCATATTTAATTACAATTATACAATTAATTTATACAAATAAATATTTTGGCACACAAAATGAGATGGAAGAGAAACTCTTCTTCACCATTTAATTATCTATATGAGAAAGTAGCTGAATTACATCGTTCTGCCTAAAATCTCTTTTTGTAAGTCATATGGCTAAGAAACAAAATAAAGGTTAAGTGATAAGACGTTTTATTTTTGGATAAACTATTTTATTCACAACAATCTCTTAAAATACCTTATAGGGTTATGATACTCAAACCAGTCCTGAGCTAGATCAATCTTTGCAAACCAAACTATTACTTTAATTAGACATCCCCCCCCCCCCCCCACTATAAAAAAGATTGTTCATTAGCTAGATCCACATTGGAGAGCTGCTTTATAACAGAAAATTAAGTTGTAATTCTAACTGAAAGCGACACTGACTCTGGGTTTTCATGTTTAATACTGTAAAGCTGCTTGATTTAAGGCTATCTATTACATAAAGTACTATACAATAAACGTGACGTGACTGGACTTTACTGGAGTACTGAACTGCAGAGTTTGTGCAAACATCCACATCGCTGTAATCAGACGCGTTTTAAAATCTCACAAATCTTTGCTCACTCACTGTATTTTTGATTTTACAGTGGGGTAATTTTGTTGCAGTAGCACGAGATAGCTTGATTTCAAACTTTGAATTGAATGAAAAAATTACAAGTAAGCAGTCAGTAATAAAATAAGAATAAATAAAGAAATTACTAATAATAGCACAAATAAAAAATAACAATAGGCCTACAAGTGAAATAAATAGCTTTTTAATTTTTCAGGTAGGTCTAACAGTAGGGCTATTAAGAGATTTTTTTTTTTTTTATACCAATTATCCAAATAATGTTTAGTCATAGAAAGCTATTATTATCAGAACACGTGAGCATAACATAGCGGTTAGCAGATCAATGAATGAGAGGGCAGCGTTACCAGAGTTGCCCATATACCACATCATGTTACAGCACAGTAGGGCTATTGCAAACAGAAACAATACTGATGTTTCCCGTCGGCTCGATTTTTGAGTGGACTTTGCGGTTTCAATGAGCATGAACGGTAGAGCCCTGCATTTCAGCCCGGGCCCGACGGGCCACGACATTTTTACACCCCTCGGGCCGGGCTTTGGGTCAATTTTCATGTCAGACGTGGGCCGGGCCTCGTGCCTGTTTTAGGCTTCTCCTTATTTTTATATTTTAGACATCCATCAATTAGTGATGAAAAAAAAACATGCTGCGCTAGTGGAAACAATACGAGACCGAGCACGTTTTGTTGATATTGTGAGTGCACACAAATAAAAGTAGACCCTTTACAGTTATGAATGATGTATTACTCTTACCTTTATGAGCAAAAATTAAGGTGTATCCACTGAAAAAAAATGCAAGGGATTGCGTTTGCACTGGCGCCTCCATTTTCTGCAAAGCACGCTTTAGCTTCAACGCGCAAACTATTGGATATAGCGCACATTTATCTAGGTTTAACGTTTAAACATTGTTATATGCTTGAACTGTTGAAACGTAATGATTTGAGAAGGCTAAGGTGATCAAACATATATATATATTTTTTTAGAAATAGTGTTTAAAAACAGTGCAATGGTAAATGTTACAAACGTCACTTGATTACACTAGTGCATCATACTATGTAGTATGTCCTGTCTACTAGAATGAGCCTACTAGTGATTTTATAAAAAAAAAAAAGGCATGTAAAATGGTCTTCAGTGGTAAACGTAACAATTGGTAGTATGCTAAATTGCCGCTTGACCTCACTAGTGTGCAGCATACTGTGCTGTATGTACTGTCTACTGCCTATGATTTTATAAAACTAGTATATGAAACAATCTGCAGTGGTAAATGTAACAAACATTGTCACTTGACCCCACCACTGTTTGGCATACTATTGGCACTATGCGCTGTATATACTACCTACGATTAAAAGATACATATGAAACAGTCTTCAGTGGTAAACGTAGCAGACAGTAGTACACTACATTGTCACTTAAACCTCACTAGTGTGTAGCACACTATGCAGTATGTACTGTATTCTGCCTGTGATTTTATAAAAACAGCATGCAGCAAGAGTAATCGTTACAAACAGTAGTATGCTACGTTGTTATTTGAACTCACTAGTGTGCGGCATACTCTGCAGTATGTACTTCATATACTTTATATACCTACGATTTAAAAAAATGTATATATAAATGTATATCAAACAGTTTTCAATGGTAAACTTTATAAACAGTAGTACGGTACATTGTCACTTGACATGACTAGTGAGTGACACACTATGCAGTATGTATTAGGATTTTATAAAAATACTATGTGAAACAGTCTGCAGTGGTAAATGATAAACTCTGTTGTTTGACCACTAGTGTGTAGCATAGTATGCAGTATGTATTGTATATACTACGATTATTATTATGAATTTCAAAAAAAGCATGTGAACAGTCTTCAAATACAAACAGCAGTATGTTATTACGGTGTATAACACAGTATGTGCTATATACTGCCTACAGTTTAAGCGGGTTCGTTCTCATTCAAAAAACATTGAGTGTATCTAGGGCTGGACAATAATTCGATATCAATATGTATCGCGATATAATTTTTTTCAATAACGGTGATATGATTTTTAAACACATTTCCGATATTTCGATATACATTACCAGTTTTAACACTCTAAAAGCGCCTCCTGCTGGCAGAGAATGAGTTTTCATTTTAAATAAGCCCCCGTAAATGGCGCATCATGCACGTGAGGTTATCTGACGGAGAGACGCAAAGCAGTTTAAAGCAGAGTCCTGCACGGGTGCTGTTAGGTAAACCTGCATCCGCAGTACACAACAGAACACCCGACCCGTTATCCGACAGCAGCCAGCACCAATTTAATTCTGTACCCGACCCGTTTGACATAAAGACCGCGACCTGAACCGCACCCGCATTAGATAGGCTACTGCATAAGTAAGGCAAAATGATTTATTTCCTCATGTGACACAAGCAATCAAACCAAAATAGTAATTTTAAGTTGGTGCTTTGAAGAGAAATAGACAAGCAGCGCAACAGAGGAATGATAAGAACGCGCATCCTTCCTGTATACAATACAAACTTTTGCCTACATCTTGTGAACAATCTGCCAGGCTGTTTTGAACAAATGTGCATAAACTACATACTTAAATCTTCATAAATGAAAAGAACATATTTAGATATGACTTTACTGTTAAGTGCCATTGTCTCCCTTAAACTCTGCAGTGTATAGGCTATGCGGCCGTTAGTCCTTTACAGAAGCATTAAAAATAAATCTTAAAAATAAAATGATATAGGCTACAGAAAGCGAGCAACGAGTGCTCCCGAGCTGTCATTCACTTCAGCTGCAGAGCGAATGGCTAGAATGCGCAACGCTGCAAATCCAATGTTGAGGCTCCGCTATTATTATTGCATTTCATCAGTCACACTTATTTATGCACGTTTGTTCGCGGGAAAGTGAGCAAGACACAACAGTGATTATAGTTAAATAAGATGAAAGACATCAGAATCAAATTCAGAATCAGAAAGAGTTTTATTGCCAAGTATGTTTGCACATACAATGAATTTGTTATAGTGTCACAAGCTTCTAGTACACGGAGACAACAACAACACACATATATAATAAAATGAGATGTGAATAAAATACACATGCGTAAATATAAGCCACAACAAAAGAATAAATTGTAGTACAGGTGTGCTATAGATAGAATAGGAATATAATAAAATAAAATAAGTTGTAGGGATGTACTAGGGTGTAGGGTGATAAATAAGTATAAGGTTATTCCACATACTGTATTTTAATTGCACAATGGGAGAACATTAACTATTCATGAGGTAGATTGCCTGGGGAAAGAAACTGTTCTTGTGCCTGGCTGTCCTGGTATTCGGTGCTCTGTAACGCCAACCAGACGGCAAAAGTTCAAAAAGGAGATGGCCTGGATGTGATGGATCCAGAGTGATTTTATGAGCCCTTTTCCTCACTCTGGATGTATAAAGTTCTTGGAGGGTAGGCAGGGGGGCCCCAATAATCCTTTCGCAGTCCGAACCGTTCTCTGTAGTATTCTGATGTCTGATTTTGTAGCTGAACCAAACCAGACAGTTAATGAAGTGCACAGAACAGACTCGATGACGGCTGAGTAGAACTTCTTCAGCAGATCCTGTGGCAGGTTGAATTTCCTCAGCGGGCGAAGGAAGTACAACCTCTGCTGGACCTTTTAACAATGTTATGTGAGTGTCCCACTTCAGGTCCTAAGAGATGGTGGTGCCCAGGAACCTGAATGACTCCACTGGCGTTACAGTGCTATCCATGATGGTAAGTGGGGGGAGTGCAGGGGGTTTTCTACTGAAGTCCACGATCATCTCCACAGTCTTGAGGGTGTTCAGCTCCAAGTTGTTAAGACTGCACCAGACAGCCAGCTCTTAACCTCCTGTCTGTAAGCAGACTCGTCTCCATCCTTGAGAGGGGTGGGGGGGGGTGACCGATGACTGTTGTGTCATCTGCAAACTTCAGGAGCTTGACAGAGGGTCTTTAGAGGTGCAGTCGTTGGTATACAGGGAGAAGAGCAGTGGAGAGAAAACACAACCCTGAGGAGCACCAGTGCTGGTGGTGCGGCTGTTGGATGTGAATTTACCAATTCTCACTAGCTGTTGCCTATCTGTCAGAAAGTGATCCATTGACAGATAGAGCTAGGGACAGATAGCTGGGTTAGTTTGGTCTGGAGGAGAGTTGGGATGATGGTGTTGAAAGCTGAGCTAAAGTCCACAAACAGGATCCTCACATAAGTCCATGTTTTGTCCAGATGTTGCAGGATGAAGTGCTGTCCCATGTTGACTGCATCATCCACAGTTGTTTGCTCGGTAAGCAAACTGCAGGGGTTCTAGTAAGGGTCCAGTAATGTCCTTCAGATAAGCCAACACCAACCTCTCAAATGTCTTCATGACCACAGACGTTAGGGCCACAGGTCTGTAGTCATTAAGTCCTGTTATCTTAGGTTTCTTTGGGATGGGGATGATGGTGGGGTGTTTGAAGCATGAAGGGACTTCGCACAGCTCCAGTGATCTGTTGAAGATCTGTGAAAAAATGTGGGCCAGCTGGTCAGCACAGGTTTTCACACAGGCTGGTGTCACACCATCTGGGCATGGTGCCTTTCTTCTCTTGTTCTTTCTAAAGACCTAGCGCACATCATCCTCACTGATCTGAAACATATGAGTGGGGGAGAGGGGGGTTGCAGGAGGTGTTGATGGTTGTGTGGAGAGATGTTCAGAGCGGGTGTGGGGTGTTAGACTGGGAGTTTCAAATCTACAGTAAAACCCATTCAGGTCTTCAGCAAGTTGTTGATTGGCCTCAGTGCTGGGGGATGGTGTCTTGTAGTTGGTGATGTCCTTCAGGCCTTTCCACACTGATGCAGGCTCATTCGAAGAAAACTGGTGTTTTAGTTTTTTAGCGTAGTTCCTCTTGGCTACTCTAATCTCCTTATTCAGTGTGTTTGTGGCCTGATTGTACAAGACTCTGTCCACCCTTTTGTAGGCGTCCTCTTTGGCCTGACGAAGATGACGAAGTTTTGCTGTAAACCATGGCTTATCATTGTTGAATGTTAAATGAGTCCTGGTAGGGATGCACATGTCTTCACAGAAACTGATATATGATGTTACAGATTCTGTGAGCTCGTCCAGATTGTTGGTGGCTGCTTCAAAAACACTCCAATCAGTGCAGTCGAAACAGGCTTGCAATGCCTGCTCTGTTTCGTTGGTCCACCTCTTTACAGACTTTACTACAGGTTTAGCAGATTGAAGTTTATGCCTGTAAGTCGGTATAAGATGAACAGGCAGTGGGCAGAGAGTCCTACAGCTGCTCTGGGGACAAAGCGATATGCATCCTTTATTGTGGAGTAACAATGTTCCAGTATACTACGGTCTTTGGTGGGACATGTGATGTGCTGTCTGTATTTTGGCAGTTCACGGGAAAGATTTGCTTTATTAAAGTCCCCGAGAATGATTAAAACAGAGTCCGGGTGTTGTTGTTCTGTGTCTGTGATCAGATCAGCGAGTTTCTGTAAAGCGGAGATCATGTGCGCTTTCGGAGGAATGTAGATACTGATGAGAATGAATGAGCAAAACTCCCACAGCGAGTAGAAAGGCTTACAGTTAATGAAAAGCGCTTCTAGATCGGAACAGCACATATTCTTTAACACAGTTACATCTGTACACCACTTCTCATTGATGTAAAAGCATGTCCCGTCTCCGCGTGATTTCCCCGTTGATTCTGCTTCGCGGTCTGCTCTAAACAGCTGAAAGCCGGGCAGTTGTAGCGCGCTGTCCGGAATGGCGTCATTCAGCCAGGTTTCCGTGAAACACAGAGCAGCAGAGTTTGAAAAATCCTTATTTGTCCGGGAGAGCAGAAGAAGTTCGTCCGTTTTGTTGGGTAGAGAGCGGAGATTTGCCATATGGATGCTCGGTAACGGCGTTCTGAATCCACGCTGCCTTAGCTTCACGAGGGCGCCGGCTCGCTTCACCCGTCTGCGCGTCCTGAAGCGCTTGATCAGCGCAGCAGCTCCGCCAAGTACAACGTTCAGCAAAATGTCCGAATAAATGAAATCCGGTAGAAGATTTTGTGGTGTGTTCTGCCGAATGTTCAGCAGCTCATCCCTGGTAAAACTGATCGTGTTTGAGAAACAAAAAACAGGAAAAACTAACAAAAACAGTACAAACACTGGAGAGCCAAACACTGCGGCTGCCGTCTGCGGCGCCATCTTAGTATCTCCTAGTATCTTCTAGCATGGCTATAATATAAAGAAATTAGCTACATTTATTTTCAAATTAAGTATCACAACACACATTTATCATTCAGTTTTACATATAATGTAAGCGCAAATTGTGTAGATTTAAAAAGGCATGACTGCTTAATTTCGACGTGTATTTGTATACTTTTACCATCTAATAAATCTCAACATGCTTTAATTTGGCGCTCGCTTGTCGCTAGACGTTGGCATTCACTAAGGTTAAATTAAGTTTTCTTGGCCTGACGCTCTGGAAGTGATCTGTTTAATCTAATCAGCTTTAATTACTAAATAAACTATACTAAAAAATAAATAGAAATGTCCCAAATAAAACTAAAACTAAAAACTACAAATTATTAATGAACTAATAAAAACGAAAACTAATTGTATTGCAAATTTGAAACGATATTAAATAAAACGAATTTATTTAAAAATGCAAAAATATATAACCTTGGTCCCGTCAACATTTCCAGTTTTTGTTGTTGTTATATATATATTTTTAAAGAATTATCTTATGCTCACCAAGCCTGCATTTAATTGATCAGAAATACAGTAAAAACAGTAAAAATGTTGAAATATTTTTACTATTTAAAATTGCTTTCTATTTTAATAGATTTAAAATGTAATTATTCCTGTGATCAAAGCTGAATTTTTAGCATCATTACTCCAGTCTTCAGTGGCTCAATGATCCTTCAGAAATAATTTAATATGCTGATTTGATGATTATTATTGTCAATATTTAAAACCGTTGAGTAATTTTTTTTTTCAGGATTTCTTTGATGAATAGGAAAGATCCAAAGATCAGCATTTATCATAAATGAAAAGCTTTTGTAACATTATACACTATTCCATTCAGTATCATTTTTATAAATTTTTTGGGAAAGAAATTAATAGTTTATTTAGCAAGGATGCTTTAAAATTGATCAAAAGTGCCAGTAAAGACATTTATAATGTTACAAAAGATTTATATTTCAGATAAATAGTGTTCATATCGATATCGGAAATATATAGTATCGACCGAAATTAATAAATATTTTGTGATATAAATTTAGGCCATATCGTCCAGCCCTAGTGATCAGTATAAAAATCAATGAGTTTTGCACCTGAATCCGTGGTGATATCATCATATTAGCATCGTCTGTTGTGTTGCGTGGCATTTACGCAAAATCGCTTTCAAAATCGCAGGCGATTCATTGCCGATTTTGAACGCGATTTTGTGTAGCTTGTCAGTGATCTACGGCTTTGTGTAGTAAACGCTTCTCCATCTGACAGCACGTGCTGGAGATTTACTACTAATCAAAGGAGCGGCTTTACTGACGAGATGCACAATGAAATGATGAAAATCGTATTCTATTTTTTGCACAGCCCTACTAACAGCTATCGTTAGTCTCACTGTCACGGAGGTGATTGAGAACTTCTCCTTCCTCCCAGCTGTTCTGATGTATCGTACACACTCCTGTGTGTGTGTGTGTGTGTGTGTGGTGTGTGTGTGTAAGGTGTCAATCGTTCATTAGCAGGTTTTAGTAGATGAGGTGGATTTATTAAAGCTGTTAGCAGACTCAGCGGCATATCGACTCGTGCAGGCATATTTATTTAGACTACTACTCTCTCTCTCTGCTGTTTTCCCTCACAGCATGGTGCTGCTAAAACAATATTTTTATGGTGTCTAAACCACCAGCTGCAGGGAGAACTTTAAAGGGATAGTTCACCCAAAAAAAAAAAATTGATGTTTATCTGCTTACCCCAGGGCATCCAAGATGTAGGTGACTTTGTTTCTTCAGTAGAACACATATGATGATTTTTAACTCCAACCGTTGCAGTCTGTCAGTCGTATAATGCATGGCAACGGTAAAAAAATCTATGAGAGTAAAAAAAACATGCACAGACAAATCCAAATTAAACCCTGCGGCTCGTGACGACACATTGATGTCCTAAGACACGAAACGATCGGTTGTGCCAGAAACCCCCCCCCCCCCCCCCCCCCCCCCCCCCCCCCCCCCCCCCCCCCCCCCCCCAAACAGTATTTATATAATTTTTTCCTCTAATACAACACTATGTCCAACTGTCTTTGGGCGCGCGCACGGCACCCGGTGCGTGAGGTGTGTACGCGCTCCGGCGTAGTTTACGTTAATGGGTGTGTTGATATCCAGTCGAAGAGCAATCAACCATAACTTCAGGCGAGCAGGCTCAGAAGTTGGGAATACGTGGAAAGTCACCACTCCCGAATGAGTTTGCGCGAGAGAACGTAATCTTTTAGTTTTAAGTCGGTTTGAAAAATCTGGATAAGCGCAAGTAAGTACCATTTTAATTAGCCGTCGTACCGACACTGTTTGGCATGTGTAACAATGAGGACGTATAAGCGCGACGAGAGATCACTTCCGGCGCTTGGCAAACTACCCCAGAGCGCGTACACACCTCACGCACCGGAAGCCGTGTGCGCGCCCAAAGACAGTTGGACATAGTGGTTTATTAAAGGTAAAAAAATGATATAAATACTGTCCGGTTTCTCGATCGTTTCGTGTCTTAGGACATCAATGTGTCGTCACGAGCCGCAGGGTTTTATTGGGATTTGTCTGTGCATGTTTTTTTTACACATGATTTTGTTACCATTGCCATGCATTATAGACTGATAGACTGCAACGGTTAAAGCTAAAAATCATCATATGTGTTCTACTGAAGAAACAAAGTCACCTGCATCTTGGATGCCCTGGGGGTAAGCAGATAAACATCAAATTTTCATTTTTGGGTGAACTATCCCTTTAATAATATGAAACTTAATAGACCTTAGTCAGAGTTGACAGCATATTTATTTTGCAGGAATGCAGAGTCGGAATTCGCCATTTTCAAGGTTAAATTGTAGAAACCTTTTTTTTTTGTTGCCTTTTTTTAATTGAAAAAAATATTTATTAAACCATAATTGTAATTATGTATGTATTATTGATTTCATAACTATTCTATATATTTCAATCAGAAACACATGGGACACAAAATATGATGTTTAAACGAATTCATTTATACAGTAAATTACATATATTAAATTACAATATTACAGTAAATCTGCGTGTCCTCTTACAGAAAAACAGTACCTATTTCAAGTAATCATACACATTTTTTTAATGCATTTTGGAAATTTCCAACCACTAATTGTTATGCAATTTCCCAATATTTGTTTAGAAGTACAAAACCTAAGGTTTTGCGGCATTCCTTAACATTTTCCGGCCAATTTTTTCTTGTTTTTTTTCTTTTCTTTTAATTTTATTGAAACTTATTTTATTTTTAATAATTACAGTAATTGTGACATGTCATGAATGCATTAAGTTACATGATTTTGTTATTTTTTAGTTTTGCACGACTTGGAGTTTTTAGGTAAACGTTCATATCTTATTATCGAATTTAATTTTATGCAATTTCCAATATTTGCATAAAAATACATGGATAGAGACCTGGCTAAATAGCTAGAGAACTGGCTAATGACATTAGGGATGGGGAGGAAGTAGTGCTGGGCGGTATACCGGTTCATACCGAATACCGGTGTTTATTTTTGTTATGATATGAATTCTTAAAATACCGCAATACCGGTGTATGTCACTTAAACAACGTTTGGAACGCGATACTGTTTGAAAGGGGTCCCTTTTCACTGGTGCACTGTGGTGAGGGCACAGTGCGTCATGTGTTACTAAGCGTGAAAGTTCCGAAACTGAAGCTGTAGAACTAATAGAATGTGATGACACAGAAGAACTCATCCACAATATCCACATTGACCACCACAAATATCCTCCGCCCCCTGCCATCAGCTCCCGCATCTCACACAACACACACACACACACACACACACACACACAAACACACCACCACACACACAAGCGTGACTTTGGCACTAGATTTAGCAACTTTCAGACCCTTTTAGCAGTTTTTTCCCCCCATAGAATATTCATACTGACAAACCTAGCGACTTTTTTTTAATAAATATTAGCTATGGTTCAGTTGGAAGATCTCGCCAGTGCTGTCCCGCGAGCGTGAGGTCTGACTGTCCCGGAGAAGTGTCACCTCTCTCGACGTCTGTTCTGTGCAGTGAGCGGCAGAGAAGCAGCGCATTCAGTTGGCCGCACCGCAGCCGACTCGTCAATAAATGAGTACAAAACAGCGTTTCCTAGCACCTGTCGCTTACTGATTGTTTGGAATTATAAATATGAGCGTAGTTCGTCTGTTAATATCACATGCACTTTTTTGTTTGTTGTTTTTTTTAGTTTGTTACTCAGACGCAGTCAGTGCGCTGCATGAGACAAAAAAGTAATATAGCCAAAACAACCGCATAGCCGCTCTTTAGTGTAGATGCATGTTGATTTTATCAGACTATGCCGCGATTATAAATGAGAGTGACTCCTAGTTAACATGTATTAAAAAGGGTCGTGTTTAGTCACTATTTAGTGTGGTATTTTTTGACAATATTCACTCATCATGACAGTAAAATAGGACATTCTAAGTCAATATACTGCAGTATTTCCTCTCAATCAGTAGAAAATATGGTTAACACCCGGTCATGCATGAAAAAAAAAATACCGTCATGTACCGTGAAACCGGTATAATTTTCAAAAATACCATGATATAAATTTTTGGTCATACCGCCCAGCACTAGGGGGAAGGTTTTGCAACATTCCTCAAAATTGTGGAAACTTTTTTTTTTTTTTTCTTCAGACATTTGTTATTAATTACACCAACATGGTATGACTGCTACAAAAGTTACGTTTTTTTTTTTCCTCATCTGGGAATTTATAGAGTAAATGTGCATGCCTTCTTGCCAAATAAAAACGTGTCTACTTCAAGCAATCATATACATTTTTTTATTATCCCAACCAGCAATTTTTATGCAATTTCCCATGATTTGAAACCAGGAAGTTTTGTGACATTCTTCAAATCATCATTTTCGTTCACATCAAATTTATGTGCATTCAGGTCTATAAGAACCTCACAACCTCAAGAAGAGAACAAATAATCACACACAAAGTTAAATTTCTCCCTCTCTTTGTTTCCTCAGAGTTGGGTTCACTTTCCTGGGATGACCTGGAGAACGATCTTCCAGATGAGCTGATACCTAATGGAGACCTGGGGATGATGTCCATGTCCTCTAACGGCGGGGCTACAGGTACAGGCGGTCACGGCCCCATGGTCCCCGATGCTGCTGCCAAGCACAAGCAGCTCTCCGAGCTCTTACGGCCGGGAAGCAGCGCTGGGTTGAACTCGGCCAGTCCGCAGCCCGGCGGCATCGGACCTCAGCTGGGTGGGCTTGGAAAGAGTCCCCTGGGCCAGGGCTCCCCTTCCCACCCCTCTCAAACACAGAAATCAGGCGGCACTCCCGGGATGCAGGGCAATAACGCCGGCTCAGCTGGCATGGGACTCGGCACGGGATTTAACCAGGCCATGCTGAACAGCGACATGATGGGACAGAACGCGGCTGGACAGCCAGGTCAGGTGATCAATGGGACTCTCGGCTCTGTAGGCCGCGGTCGAGGAGCGCCGAGGATGCAGTACCAGGGTGCCGGCATGCAGGTGACACCTTCTGTAGGGGCGGGAGGAGCAGCGGGGGCTGCAGCAACAGGAGGAGTGGGGAGTGTCCTGGCAGAAACGCTCACACAGGGGGCGCAGCAGATGGGCATCAACACCCAGCAAGCCGGAAATATCAACAAGGTGAGATGGCCAGTTTCCTTTGCTGTGGTTTCGCTCATTTTGAGTTCAGAGTCTTGAGAAGAATTACGATTTTTTTGGCGCGAATGAAAATGGTCCCTGATGAATATCCCTATTATCAATTCATGTGTATTTAAATACAATTTTCAAATTGCATGTAAAAAATGTATTCTGTTAGAAGACACATTTACTGTATAAATTCCTAGTTGAGCATCACACAAGTCATGTCACTGAATAATTTGTCCAGATGATTGGCTATTACTTTCCAGAATATTCTGATAGTCATAAAGCAGCTGCCGCTGATCGCTAGTAGGGATGCTCCAATCCCCCTTTTTCACCTCCGATACCGATTCCGATACCTAAGGTTCAGTATTGGGCGATACCAGTGAAGGTTTTATAATTTTTTTTCCCATTTCAATAAATGTAGATTTTATATATCTCTGTGTGTGGAACTGATAATCATTCTTTCACAATCTACTAAATACAGACTACTTCATTATAAAGAAAAATAAACAATAAATATAAAAAAAATATATGTATATTCATAATCTATGACAAAAATATATCATAAACTAGGTTAGTGGATAATTCGGTGGCAAAAGTTATTCTAGAAAAATCAGTGCACAATAGTTTTAGAAATCCAAACATTTAGTGAAAAAAAACAATATTTTGTGGGGAACAAATAAAAAGGTTGCACTAAATATGGTAAAATGTAAACATTGCTATTTGTATTATAAAATCCATTAAAGGTGTAATAGGTGATTGTCTTCAGAAACATTTTTTGTTATGCTGGTTAAAGGTCTCTTCACATCCCGATAGCAATCAATAATTTAAGTGGTCTAAATGTATTTATATAATCTGTGGAAGGCATAGGACCAAGAAATGCTCGTCCAATCAAAACGCTCGGTCCGAGAGTTTTAATAAGCTTTCCTACCTGCCTGTCAACTTATGTATCTGCATACCTCTGCGCACCGGGTTCGCACAGACAGGATACGTCATCAACGCGTTCACGCACGCTGTGCAGACAAAAACAAAAAAAAAAACAAAGGGGGGGACAACCGCGGGGATGGCCAGGCAAACATCAACAACCCGTTCTTCCTTCCTGGTATTGTAGTACTTTAAAGTTTTCTCACCGGTGAATGACGCATGATGTAACCCAGCGGGGGGATTCTTTGGCGATTAATCCAGTCTCGCGCCCCCCACTCTGCGTATTTTGAATGTCTCGCTTAGTTAACACACCTGATTCATATAACCAGCTCGTTAGAAGTGAGCTACTTGCATGAACTTTGTTCCGATCGATATGATCCCTACACGGTGTTCATTGCTCCCTCCTCACTGAGCAGGGGGAAATACGTTGAAGTTTACTTCACTTCGGAAACATGGGCGGGAATTGGGAACCGCTGATGTAGCCTAATGTAATGTTGTCTCTGGTATTCTGGTCAGTGAGTGTATAAATGCGTTCAGGGGCGTGGCTTTGACCGGCGATTGCAGGGAGGGTGGGACGTACGCTTTCAGTGCTATCAGGCTAAAGTTATCATTTCAAGATCTCCTATTGCGTCTTTAATGAAAAACATTCATGAATGTATTTATATATAAGTATATACTATAAAATTAAAATACATTTCTTTTAAATGTATAGCATATTTTTTAATAAGGCAAAAACATATGATAGATACAATAGGATAAAAACGAATACAGTGCAGCACAAGAGCTCACAATAGATGCATCGGGTCGGCGAATGATGAGCTGGAAGCAACACGGAGTCACAGCGTGCAGCGCTCTGCATAGAAAAGTTCAAAGCACAAAGGAAAGAGATATTGATGCGTAGTGTATTATATCTGTGCGATATTTTATTGAGCCTTTTCTTTTAGCAGTTTTAAATTTCAGTTACTGTGTGCGTTTAAAACTATTTATAGTCTTTTCTACGCCGTGTTTTGTTTTCACAGACACCCGGTAACAAAACAACATTAAACTCTGGCAAGAAGATAAAGTCCTTTTTGCAAAATCAGAAACATTTATTTACAAATCAAGTATAATAATGGGAACACAGAATGGTCTTGGAGAGAGCTTTACCGAGCTGACCGCTGTAACCGAACGCGACCAGGGTTTAAAAGCTGAACGAATGACTGAATTCAGCGGCGTTGTGTTTCACAACGGAGAAAGAGTTTGTAGTGGAACTTGAATGTAAGGACTACATATGCAGATGTAGCTGATATTAAAGTGATACAGTTTCTACGTGGAGTTACGTTTTGATTTGAACGAAAACAGCGCGTTCAGTGGATATTCTCTAAAATGGCACTACGGTGATGCGGAGAGACACAGAGGAGACGAATTGTTGAATATGGTTATTTTTGTTTTCTTCGCATACAAAAAGTATTCTCATCGCTTCATAACGTTACGCTTGAACCACTGATGGCAGATGGACTATTCTGACGATGTCTTTCATACTTCTCTGGACCTTGACAGTGTAATTTACTTGACAGTCAATGGGACAGTCACAAGCCTCCTGGTTTTCATCCAAAATATCTTAAATTGTGTTTTGAAGACAAACGAAGCTTTTACGGGTTTGGAACAACATGGGAGTAAGTGATTAATGACACAATTTTCATTTTGGGGTGAAGTAACCCTTTAAGCTATCGTATGGCTTCAGAAGTAACACAGAATAATACGCACAATTTCGGATTTGGATCAGCCCTCTCTGACCGATACCCGATCCGACAAAAAATGGCAGTATCGGAGCCGATACCCGATATGAATATTGGATCGGCACATCCCTAATCGCTAGTATAGTGTTTTGTTTGCACGTTATAAACCGCAAATAATTTAATAGATTTATTAAAATAGCGGTGGTGGCTTGATCAGTGGCTACAACTTCCATTTCTGTTTTACCCAAAAGTAACGATTTTTGTTCCCTGTTTTGTTCCCTTTGCGAATATTTTTTGCAATATTCAGATTTTTATCATTTCAGTTACTAACTGATGTTTTTGTTTTAATTTTTCATCTAATTGTGCCGGTGTTGTTGTTATTAGCTAGAAATGTTAAATTGTTTTCGCTAATTGAAATAAAGGTTAAATAAAATATTAAATGAAAAATGTAAACTTAACTTTTAATGAAAATTTGGCCTTGGCAACTAACTAAAATAACATGAGTTGATGTATTAAAATTACTAAAACTAAAATAAAGCTAATTAGAAATAAAAAAACAACATAACTAACAAAACTAAAAATTCAACTAAAATGAAAATGAAAACTGAAAATATAAAAATAAAAACTAATTCAAAATATTAATTCTATTATGGTGTATAAAAATAATAAAATAACACTGAAAAGTATGTCTCATTTCCTCTTTTTTTTTTTTTGTACATGTAGATTTACCGTTTTCATCATCTAGCGCTCATTTAACGGAAAAATAACATTAACAACAGTAATAATTAACATTGTTAAATGAAATCTTTGCAAATACTGTCTGTTTTCGTACTGTACATTATCATGTTGTGATGCCGATAATCACTTTTAGCATCTACAGCAATTGTTTTTTTTTTATTTTGTGATATTTTATTTTTTTATTTTACTTTCACAAAATAGTAGGGTGAATTCAAGTAAATGAGGACACTTTTTGCAATTGAGATTCACCATTGAATTCAGCCATTTTAATATTGGCTTTTTGGTATCTGCAATCATTTTATTATTGGCGCATCCCTACATTTAAATTCACATGTATACCATCAAGTGGCTCTGTATTAAGTTATGACAGTGGTGTTTTGTGAAATCTGTTTCATATCTTTTGTAACGCTCCAGTATTATAGTATATATATTGATTTAACTATATTGCGGTGGAATCCAATCGGTGTGTAAATCAGGCTGTGCGTCCAGTTTGATCTGTCAGTGTAGCAGCAGACGGACACGAACCCTCTATTCGCTCTTTATCTGCTCGGTGCCTCAGATTTTTTGGTGCTCGTTCGTAGATAGTATGTTGTAATGCGTGTGTTGCAAGTCTGTGTGCGGTGAGCGTGACGTGTGACTTCCTTTCTCTCTTCTTTTTCTCGTTGATTACTTGAGTCATTCCTGCACTTGTGTTTTTTATTAGGCTTAAATGCTTGCATTACGAGAGCAGTTGCATGCCAGAACGCTCTTAAACTCTGCCATTTTGTTTGAAGTCCTGCTATAACGCCAGCCAGCCGCAGAATTATGCATGATGGGAAGGCAAATGAAAAGCTCTCAGTGTAAAGTGGCATGTTACATGCATACACATCTCATCTGTGCTCTATGCAAATTTGATGAACAAAACGCGTCTCAATGATAGATGGGTTACTGACTGATGGGGTTTGAAAGCAGCCCTTGAATGTCAGAAATGGCAGGTGTGTGCATTTGTGTTACGAATACAAATCCCTAGTAATTTATAGGGGTTAGTGCTGAAAAATGCTTGAATTTTGCATTTCTTAAAAATTTGTCATTACACCCCCCTGCATCACATTTGCTGAATGAAATCCAATACTTGTTTCTTACTAATTTTCAGGTGCTGATTCCAAAAATATATTATTATCTAAAAAGAATAGAGTTTATTTTAGGGGGGGGGGGGGGGGTATCATAGGGCCCAAAAATGTTAATTTTTATAAAACAAACTTTTAATAAATTGTTAGTAGATTATATAAGTTTTCAGATTTCAATTAATTAGACATGCAGTTTGACCAGAAATACTAAAATTTTAATTTAACCATAAAAAGAAGTCCAGAAATAATAAATTGCAAGACAATTGTGGAAAAATTAAATGGAATATGCTTGAAAAAAAAGAAGAAAAAAAGTTTGTGTTTCATGTAAAAACAAATTTTTACTTTGAGTATTTTAACATATTTTTCCCCATCCTTTGAAGATGTAAAATTCTACATTTTGAATACTACTTCTTTATGAAACTTTTACATTGCCTGCTTTCTGTTATTTTTTGTGCATTAAAGGTTAGTTCACCCAAAAATGAAAATTAGCAAGTGTTTTACTCACCCTCAAAGCATCCAAGGTGTATATGACTTTCTTCATTCAGACAAATACAATCGGAGTTATATAAAAAAATTGTCCTGGATATTCCAAGCTCTATCATTGCAGTCAGAGGGTGTTGCAGTTGAACAGTCCACAAGTCATAAAATATGGCCAGCGGGCATGCCTCTGAGATATGCTAGTCTCACGAGTTTGTTTATAGGAGCAAAGGTTACTTTAGCAATGGAAAACCAGTCTCCTCTTGGTTTATATCGAAATCCTCCGACATTTTTCTTTGCAAATCTTCGGTTTGTACTTCTAATTCATGACCGGCGTTTTGTTTTGTTCTCTCTCCGCATTCGTCACTAATCACGCAACGCCGACGTACTGCGTCATCCGCCGGAATGGCTTCCGAGTATGACAGATAACGAAAGTGAGAGAAAAGTGTTTATTAAGTTTGAAATATGGATATTTTTCTTACAAGAACGCATTGATTTGATACAGGGGGCCTTTATTCACGCCCCCGGAGCGGTGCGAGGCACGTTTTATTATGGATGCGCACGCTTTATTTGACGACTTGTGGACTGTTCAACTGCAACACCCTGCAAAACAACTGCAAAACTATTCTTGTAGTATTGTGTATTTATTTTTTGTTTAGTATAAATTCTGAACAGAACTTTGTGATATTTTAAAACATACTGAAATACTTTAGCAGCAAATTTCGTCATGTGAAATTCGAGTGAAGGCGGAGCGGTGATTATGATCAGTTGCGTGAAGTGGTGAACCTGGAGTGGAGCTGGAGCAGAGTGATTATTGAATGCTTGAAAATGACTGCTCCACTCTGCTCACATACTCTGGTGTATATATATATACACGTTTTACCAGTTGATCTATAAGTGTACAGTCCAAACTTGAGCTTTTGCCGCTTGTACAACCTTATTTGCCCAACTTATTGACGAGTTCAGCTTTCGCAGTTGCATTGCATTTATTTATTTATTTTGCATCCCATGCCATCTTACTGCAGTTGAAGTAAAAGTACTGTATTAGTTTCAGCTTGAAAAGAATGGGGCATTATGTATATAATAGTGAATTTGTTTATAATAGTGTCCAGCTACAATGAAATGTTTCATTTACTGTGAAATAAACAATATAATTAACAATAACGATAACTATACAACCCTCTACATTGCGAGTAAATCACTCGCATATGCGACTAAATCTTATCTCTGGGTGACTAAACGATGTCTAATATTAGCCAATGGCTAATAAATTCTCAGATGTGAGTTGGAGGCTAAGTATAAGTTTAGCACAGATATATTTTCACTCACCGAACTCTCTGACTGAGCGCTTCAGAGTTTCACACTTCACCAAGCGATCTGTGCTATTTTTCAGTTCATATCAATGGATGCACAGCGCACCTGTATTTGACGTAGCGTAAACTCTAGTGTGAAGGCGCACGACTCGGCGTCACTTTCTCACACACACGCAGAGAGAGAGAGAGAATTGACGCGCTACATGTAAACAATGTCCTTTGTTGTATTTTCCTGTCAAAATAACGGCGTTCCTTTGGAATTCTTCAGCTTTTAAGAACTGCCGGGTTCTCCGGTAGTGGGCGGAACTAATGTGCAAACGGCAATCTCATTGGCTGGCACTCACCAATTATCATCCCTGTTTTGATTTCAGCAAATCAGTTCGAGCGAACGCACACAACCTGATTAATATTCATGAATCCAGCAGCTCATTTATCCTTAGTGCGATTGTTCTTATTAGTAGAATTCGTATCATTATCATCTTATCAGTATTTTTGTTAGTTTTTTTTCCCAGGTTTTTTTTTTCAGAAACACTGAATGACCAAAATAGCACCACCACCAGTCCGAAGTTCAGTTAAAACGACTAATATGCATTCATACATGGTTAAGTTTGAATTCTAATTACTAAAGTTCTATCATTAAATAATACTTGATTATCATATTATAATGCTAGACTGACTGATGTTAAGAGTGTTCTTTCAGATATTTTAAATAACTGAGCCATTTTACAAATATATATGTGTGTGTGTGTGTGTCTCAGTCTGGGGAGTAAACAAAAAAATTTACTAGCCAATGGCGATTCAATTGCCAAGGTGTCCATAGAGGGTTGTTATATTATTGTCCACACCAATGCCTGATACGTTTCTGTTTATTATACTGTATGCATGCTGCAGTTTTGTCATCTGCCACTTTAAATATTCGAGCAGGATGGATTCTGATTGGCTGTCAACTAGTCGACCTACATTTATTATTATAATATATTTTTTTCTGATGCCGATATCTCAGAGTGGCTGATGTAAAGCCGATATATGTGATATCACATGCTGAAATACAATTCCTATTTATTTTACATAATATTTATGAAATCAAAGTAAGAGTTGATCAAAAATCAAAGTAAAAGTCCTGCTTCCAATACATAGGTCGAACATAAAAACATATTGATGCTGATAATAAAGAATTGCAGAAAATGCAAAACATCGGCTGATGAGTACTCTCAATGTTTTTATCATTCATCAGCTAGAAAAAAAAAAGCTCTAAAAGTGATGGCAACTATACTCTGTTTCGTTATGGTTATAGTTGTGTTGTGCACTTCCCTATTGTCATAGAATTAAAACTAGAGATGCACCGATCGATCGGCCAGGGATCGTAATCGGCCGATTTTCCTCATGATCGGCCCGGATCGGTGATCGGCCAGTCAGTCTCACTTCCCTCTGATTTCGAGCCGATCCGTTTTGTTACCAGCGGCACAGGCAATAACGTCAGCCGCGCATTCTCGCTCTCTTCTCTCCAACGACCCCTTCTCTCTCACACACGTCTCATTCGCTCCGGTTAAATAGTGCTTGTATTGCGCATTATTTTAGTCATTCCCGCAGGTTATACCAAACGCGCGCGCACCACCACTGATATATATTAGTGGAGCGCACAATCCGCGCTCAGTCTCAAACAGCTTGTGAGCCACAAATACCAAAATGAGTGGCTAACTGCGCTAAAACGTTCAAATACATACAAAATGATGTCACAATACCCGTCTTAGCTAGTATCCAGTTAAACACAGTCAGTTTTGGAACGTTAAATAGTTGAGAAAGAGAACGCATGTTGTGTAACAGTATGTTGGGTCCGTGGATAAACTCTTAAACGGGACCGCAGTCCAATATTCCTGCTGCTGTCTGTCATGTTAATCAAAGAACAAAAGACAAAGAAAATAATTTTCTGCTCTTGACTGAATAAGTTTTTATAACAAAAAAATACCACTGGATGTGTTATTTTACATTTGATTACTTTAATTTCTGTAGTATTTCTTACCTGAATAAAAACTTAACCTGAAAAACTTAGTTTCATAGCTCTCTTTATTCTATTGCATTTATTTGTGCTGTTGTTTGCAATTTTTTTTATTTGTTCTTATTTTATTACTGACTTTTTACTTGTGTTTTTTTATGAAAATAAAACATTGCATTGAAGAAAAGTAGATTTTTGTTTGTATATGCTGTCAATTATAGTTCTTAGAAAGAAAATCGGAATCAGCAAAAATCGGTATCGGCAGATCACACTAACAAAAAAAATCGGGAATCGGCCAAGAAAATTGCAATCGGTGCATTTCTAATTAAAACAATTATTAACTTTATCATAATAGTTATTGTCCTTGGTGTGAACAGGCCTTTAGTTTTTAAAGTCAGCATGAAATAAAAATTCACCCTAACTATTTTCTAAATATATGTTATTGGTCTTATTGGGAACAATTTATTTGTGCAGGTTTTTTCATTTTTCATTTTTTAATCAAAATATGCCGTACTTCTAATATGCCAGACTTCTCCAATCATTTCGTCCACTTAAATCCTGCTTCTTTCTTACAATCGACTGCAAGCTTTCGTTCAGATCTGCCTCCATCCAATCAACAAGTCTCGCCGTACATGTTTTCTTTTTTGATTGTTACACTCAGACATGCATCACAATACTAAATAAGTCTCTACTTTCATCACAAAATTTCTTCATTGGTCCACTGTCAAATAAACAACATGTGAGTTTAGACTGACATGAGGGTGAATAAGTGACTGTCGGTGTTTAACAGAGCAGAGGACACAAGTGAGGAAATCCTGGGCACGATGCAGATCTGCTGGGAGAGTGAATCCTGGCTGCTCCGACAGAGAGATAATGTGTGTGTGTTTGCGGATGAGTAAGCACAGAGAGTAGCGTGAGAAGTGTGTTGGTGTGCATGAATGAGTGAGCAGAGCGGAGGGAGGGGTGTAGGAGGGGCAGCCGGTGCGTGTGCCATTCAGCTGGCCTCTTTTATCTGGTCTCCTGGAGCGATGTCAATAGAGGAGAGTGGACGGCCGGCACGCTGCTGGAGATCAGCGCAGACACACACTCGGGGAGGGGGGTTCTGTTTATATTGAGCGGCTCCACTTGATTTATTAAACAACAAATATCATTTAGATCAAAATTATTATTTTGTTTGATTGACATGTATGAGAGTGACATTTAATTGGCCGTTTACTGTAAAGCCGCGGTCACACTAGAGCATACAGAATTTCTTCGAACACTGCAGTGGTCGTGATGTGACGTCACACTCTGCAGCGTTTTTTTTTAAACTCCAATTCAACACATAACAAATAGTAATAAATCCAAAATGTAAAAACATACAGTCTACTACACTTTCCTGCAACTCTGCAGTTTTAAATGTATGTTCTTTTAAATCAGATACGCGCTCATGATGTGATCATGTGACACGTAGTTCTTCAGTTGGTCACACGGTTTCACGTGGTACGAAGTTGCAGATCAGAGTTCACCAAACTTAAACTTTGGAACGCAGCGAAATGTGAAACTTCTTCACACTAGCATTTCCACTCTCCCGCATTCGTACACGTATGAATAAAATTCAAAGGAATGAAAAGTGTAGTGTGACCGACCCCTAAGCCAGGATGATTTTCATAATGCAAATGCTCATGTTATATGAATATAACAGTAAAATGATTTACATTTTTTTTGTTGTTGTTAGAAATGTGTTTTATGATGATTTTTAGTAGCATCACTGAATAAAATTAATTGTTGCAGGGTTATTATAGTTAACTAAAAACAAAAACATTTTTGTCAGTTGAAATAAATGTTAATATAAATGAAATTATATTTTATACTGTTTTATTTTAGCTAGTTAAGGCAGCATTTCTTATTTTTGATTTAGTTTAGCTTGATGTACTAAACTAAAACTGAAATAAAAATAGGAAAAACTACATGGAAACAGACAAAAAAACGAATAAAACAGACAGAAAATTTTTTTATTGGAAATAAAAAATGTTTTCAAAATATTAATTAAATCTTTAATAATATCTCAATGATTTATGTTTTCGTTATCAATTAGATTATATTTAACTGTTATTAAATTATTAGTGTAATCTAAATGTAAAAAAGGAGAAATTAACACTTAACACTTGACTGATACGTTAAAATAATATATATATATATTTTATAGCAGCTTTCTGTTGCTCAACGTGGTGAATTCACATGACCAACTTACAAAATTTACATGGGGAAATCTTTCGCCCTCACGCAAAATTCACAATTATATGGATTCCTATTCAGATGTCTGGATTTCACCCTTGAAAATTCACTGAACAATGCTAATTTATCCTATGATACAATAACAGTGATCCTAAAAAATCTTGTTGGCTGTTGTGTTGTTTACCAGGTGTCATTTTAGATGTGAGATTCTGTGTCTGAATCTTCTGATGACTCGTCTGACATGATATTTCCCGTTTTCTTGGCTTTGTAGATGGGCATGGCAGGTGGCAACAGTCCATTCGGTCAGTACCAGGGTGGAGGGCAACAAATGGGCACGGCTGGTGTGAACGCTCAGAATAAAGGCGCCCTTCCCAACAGCCTGCCCCAGTTTCCAACTGACCTAAAGGGAGCGATGGTCACCAGCGTGCCAAACATGGTGAGTCTCCCATCACGCACACTAACTGGATTGAGCTTGCAGGCGAAAGTTCATTCTGGTTCTCTCGCCTGCAGCCCCAGCAGCAGCAGCAGGTGTCGGTAGGGATGGTGGCAGGTCAGGGTGTGTCCGCGGGCCCCACAGCCGACCCGGAGAAGCGCAAGCTGATCCAGCAGCAGCTGGTTCTGCTGCTCCATGCCCACAAGTGCCAGCGGCGCGAGCAGGCCAATGGCGAGGTGCGAGCCTGTGCACTGCCCCACTGCAAGACAATGAAGAACGTCCTCAACCACATGACGCACTGCCAGGCCGGCAAATCCTGCCAAGGTGAGTCAACGTCAAATGCCCATCGCCAGAGCTGATCCCAACTCAAATGCTTGCTGGATAATGTAAAACCTTTCCACATGATTCACAATTGGGCTTCAACGCAGCTTCAACATGAGTGTCACATGCTGCTTTGACCTCAACATGAAAAGTTTTACAGATCGTGTTACAAAAGGGCGATATTACGAAATTGCGAAGTTGTGAACACAGTAAGTGTATTTTGTAAAAACAAATGAAAACAAATGATATGGATGTTGTTCTGAATGTATACTTTATGCTGCATTATAATATTTTTTTGTTGCTTTTTCGGTCTGAAATCTGATTTCAATTCTTAATTATTCTTGTTCCTTAATGGTTCAGTTAAAATTATTTTAGTAGTGGTGAGGAAGAAATATTCGGAAAAAATAGGCAATTCCTTTGCCAAATGAATTTAAAACAATTCTCACAAAAGGTGTGTTGTACCTTGCAAACAAGTTAATATTATTAATATTGATATATATAAATGTAAAACAGGTTCATAATGTAGTAATTAATATTAATTCTGTAAATAAATAGAAAAAAATGCATTAAACCAAGTTGGTAATTTCTTTTTTATAAAAAATAACATGACATATGGAATTTTTGTTTGATTCATTTATAAACCAAAAATAAATATATTTATACAGATGTAATTTTATAATTTATTGAAATTATAAATATAAGAAATTGTTTTACATTGTATAGAAATATTGTATTAATACATTTTATTATATATGTAATCGGTTAAGTTTATTGTTATTAATGTATAAATAAGGTAAATCTATTAGTAGTATATATTTATGATAAATATTTATACAATAATATTAATTGCAATGGACATCCTATATAATTATACATTGTAAAATGAATAAAATATTTATTAAAAAACAATTAAAAATAAACCAATGCCAATTTGTAGTTGCTATATAATTTTATAAAATATTTAAAATATATTTAGTATATAAAATAGAGTTTATATTTTTTTATATATTTACATATAATGATTAAATAAAACAAAATAAATGTACATGTATCAATGGAATTTTAGTAAATGTTTCTTTCTACATTTTGGGAGTTATAGATATGAAATTAACAAAATATGTTACTTTGTTATGTTACTTTACTATAATAATATAATATAATTGCAATACAATATATAATATTGTTTATTTAAACCAGTTTGAGTTTGCAAGAATGACTGCTGTGTTTTGCAGGTTGAGTTGTGCCTCTGTAGACTGGTTTTAATCTGCCGTCTGTTCTTTGTTTAGTCTCAGCGCAAGCTGTAATGAGACGCTTTTGTCCTGATGTGGTGTTTCCAGCATTGTGCGCGTCTTTGTGCTCGTTTCTGCAGTGCTACACTCTAGTGTACTACTAATTTATATAGCTAGCTATTAGAGTAACATCCGATTTCTGACACAGACATCGAAAAGCACAATATGGCTGTGTACAGGGCTCAATGCTAAGGATTTTTCTGTTGGCCCGGTGGGCCCGTTCTTCAACATTTTTTACTGGCCCTGCATAGGGCTGAATGATTTTGGAAAATAATCTAATTGCGATTTTTTTTAACAATATTGCGATTGTGATTTAATATGCAATTTTTTTTTTAAGCTCTTTATGTTCTGTATTATTCAACAAAGACAAGCTATAAATCATTGACCAACACAATATTAGATAGATTAAACATAAATGTTCTTTTCTATAGGCCAGGCCTATATGTTACGATGAAATTAGGTGATGCATGAATTGATATGAATTAAATTTTTATTTAACATCTACAATCACAGTACATTGACTGATTTGATGAACTTGCAGCCTTGTAAGCATGTAGGCTAATAATTATTATGACAACAAAGTACTGACAAATAAGCCTGATGCAAACATTAATATGAAAGTCAGTAACAAATAACACAAACTAAAGTAGATTGCAGAAATATAAAAAAAAATCTGTTGCTTTACCACACTACTTTAGGTAATTCAAAGTCACTGTAATAAACATATGTAAACATGTGCACTGCACTTTTTAAACACCGTCTGTTAACTTTAGACCAGTGGTTCTCAAACTTTTTTGGTCGCGCCCCCCTTTAAACCTATAAAAAAAAAAACTGCCACCCTTTCCCAAATCCCCATTCCACCTCAGACTACCAAATAATTTCACTAAACATTATGAAAAATGTATACTTTTTTAATTTAAAAAACCTACAGGGAAAAAAATACCTGCATCACTTGAAACATTGAAAAATAGCATAGAGAGAAATATTATTATTATTATTCTCTCTGTTATTTATTTTTGTGGGTTTCACCCCGATGTCCGGCTTCCTAAGGCATAGGACACACACAGGCTTTCCTCCTCGCCAACGACATTAAACACTGTGTCTACACCGGACGCAAGTGGCAAAATACAGTAGAACCATTATAACCAGTGACGCTGTATACACTGGATGCCGCGCGACATTAAACTAATGCCTTGTTCCATTTATGACGTACTACTGACACAAAGTTAAAATGATTTGCAACGGTCGCTTTGTCGCGTCCAGTGTTGTGCTGTTGCGGCGCGACGCGACAACTGTAGCGTCTGGTATAGACACGGTGAGTGAAGCCGAGAGCAAGATATGCCTCATCATATTTAATGCATTTAGGTTTTAAATGACCAGTACCTGCCTGGGTCTGTGCTACTTCATTTATGGCTTTTCTCTTCCCTTTCACAAGCCGATACATCTCCCATTCTAAGTTACATCCTTTGGCTGTTTTATTTCTTTTCTTTTTCTGCTGATTGTCCGCGCTCGACTTGAAGCAGCGCTGCACCCGATGGGTGTGTGATCAAAGTACTGCGAGAGCTATAATAGAGAGCGGACGTCTCCTTATGCTTTCTCTCACCATACTTTGATGTCATACACCGATCTGATATTCAAGTCGAACACACCTCTTTACTCTCGCGTGTCACGTGACCGAGTGTAATAGCAGCCTCTGCGATTGAAAAATCGCGTTTTCTATCGCAAATGCAATTAATCGTTCAGCCTAGCCTCCACAAAAAAGAAATAAGTTGCTGGTTTAAAATCGTTGAATTTTAAATATGAAAGTCGCCTTAAAACACATGCAAATTAGGGCTGGGTATCGTTCAAAATTTTTTGATATCAATACCAATACCTTGACTTAGATAATGGTTCCTGAACTATACTTTTTTCGATGCCAATTTTATGAAATCTATTTTAACAATATTACATTATCTAAAAAAAAAAAAACTTTTTTAATGTTATTTTTCAGCTTGTTGATGTTTATAAAAACTCAAAGACTCATCTCCTGAGCCACCGCACAAAGGAACAAAATGTAACCAACAATAAATCAGTGCAAAATAGTTTTAATAAAGCTCAAATAGTCTTAAGTTTACACATCTGTTAGGCTACATTTACACTAGTTAGTGTTCGTTTTAAATGCATAGCTCAGACAGAATCATGATTTGTTTATTTTCCACTGATTTACTGATGAGCATTAGCAGTTTCTAGCGCTGTCTGTTTGTGTCCTCTCTTCCATGATCGCTGCTCTGACACAGAGGTAATAACATATTTAAAAACCGATTACAGTGTTTTCGATCGGACTAAGTGTTGCGTTCATCAATAAAAATCGACCGTTCTTAATTTGTTGAGAAATGAGGAAAGACCCATACCTTATAGTCGTGGCCACATAACCACCTCCGGGAGTGCATTATTTTTCTAATAATTTTAATGGCCTGGAGTCCCAACTACACGTCAAGACATTGTTCAGTTCATTTGTTTCAAGACATTTGACATGTTTCTGTCCTGAAATCTTGTGTGTGTTGAGCTAGCAAATTTTTTACGCACCTCATCACAAACCTTCTGTTGCAAATTCAAAAACGTTGTTTTAGAGCTAATAACAGAGGCTTGAGTCATTTGATATGCAGGCTAACGCAGTTATTATTGCAGTCTAATGCGGTTATTAGAGAAAGGGAAATAGTGATTAAGTGCGTGTGAATACCTGCGTTTATGCGTCTCTCAGCAGCGTTCAGCAACAGCATCTACTAATAGCGAATCTTTAAGTTAAACGCCTTCATGAACCTCGCTACTGAGAAATGTCATGTAGCTTTCAGCTAAGAAACTATTTTATTGATAAAGTCGCAGGGCAGACGCAGCTCTGACAACAAGTTTCTGTCCGCGTCTCCGCGCGTCTGACACTGTGTGCGTCTGTGAGAGAGATGGAGAGAAAGGGAGAAAGAAAGCGTGATTTCCGTAGACTACATAAAAAAAGTTGGAAGACATGGAAATAGTTTGTCATTTTTATCCTATTGTTTGTTATATTTATTTGTTCAATGTCTTGAGCAATGCGTAAATCTGGCCCTGTTAGACGGCAAACGGAAGTTATTACAAACACTCGATGGTGGTTTAAAGTGAGTTTTGAGTAAAAGCGGAATATAAATCTTATTTATTGTCTTATGTAGCATGATGCTACAGATTGCATGAATGGTCACATAACACACGCTTTCAGTCGTGTACCGTTAGTATGAACGGACATCTGCATATAATCGTAACTCCACGCAGCTCCCGCACTACTCTATACTGCTGGTATTACAGCACCACAAGAGCTAAAGAGAGCAGACTGCTCCATGTGCTTTCGAATCGCTCTCGCGGATGATCGATCTGCACCGCACCTCTAATCGAACACACCGGCGAGTGCTGCAGGCTTATTGGCTCACTGAAGCTGATGAGATTAACCACTTAGGTATCGAAATTTGGTACCGAACGACAAGACGTTTTTCGATACTCGATGGTATTGAGGCAATTTGGTCGGTGCCTAAAAAGTATCGAACTCGATACCCAGCCCTACAAATGATACACTTTTGTGACAATGCAGCAGCGGCCCTCTACTGTCCCTAGTGTCTTTCACACTGGCCCCGGGCCATCAGGCAGTCCTTATTGTCAAGCCCTGTTATTTTCATCAGTGCAACTTCAATAGGTGAAATTATGGCCGACAGCCTTGGGTTTAAAACAGTATGTTTCATTCACTCACACTGGGAATTTCCCGAGCAAATGCTCTGCTCCGTCTAAAGTATAACAGTCTGTTCAGAGAGAAAACCGTGCTCTTTATGGTATAATGCAATATTAAGGGCTTGGCAAACGGCAGGAGAGGGCTTGCGGCGGCCCAATGCTGCCCGGCTGCTTTGCTCTCAGAGCTTTAGCTGTTGTTAGACCCGGAGCACAGGGCGTAATTTCAACTCAAACACAAGCCTGGTGCCAAGCGCGCCGTCCATGGTGCCAGCTTATTTCCTGTTCTTCTCTGCCCGCTGTGACACCCGTATCTCTCCGCTTGGACTCCTGAGGAAGGGCATGAAGGCTAGAGATGACTCTTAAAGCATTGTGTGTTTGTAGACAGTGTTTGGTGCCTCCTGAAGGCTCTCCTGGCAGAACTCGCTTCCTTCTGTAACCGGCAACCAAACCAGGTGTGACACAGCAGCAATAAATCATAATGGTATTGATACTGGAAACGAGCAGTGGGACACAACTTGATCACTCCTATTGTAATAGCTACACAATTGCTCTAAACAATGGGAAATACCTATTTCTGACACGCTGCTTTGCCTCTATGACAGAAAATATCATAATAATGATATAATGCATATATCTTGTGTGAATTGGTTATGGATATTCAGTTTTAAATCATTTTCAAAAAAATATATTATTCATTTTATTTATTTTTCATATACCTTTATTTAATATAATTTAATAAGATAATGTCCATATTAAATCAAATAAAATGTAATAAATACTATTATAGCATTATTAATATTTTGAATTTGAGCTTTTATTTTTATATTTTCCGTATTTTATTTGAATTTTAGTTCAATTTGTTCAATAAAGTTAAAAATAAATTGTAATTGTTTTTAGTTTTATCTATTTCATTTTGGTACTTTTGTAGTTGTTATATTGTATTTAGCTTATTTGTTGGTCATTTCATTATTTTATTTCCTTTGTAGTTAGTACGTATTTTGTTAGGTGCCAAGGCAAAGTTAAAATTTTTAATTAAGTTTTTAATCTAGTATTTATATTCTGTTTTATTTCAGGACTTATTGAAGTTATGAAATTAATTTAATAGTTTGTTCTAAGTCGAAATTAAGTGAATAAAGTTAATTTACATATAAATTAAGTTGTGTTTTGAGTACATTGTATAATAAAATATAATTTATAATTATTTTCTCTTAATAATTATAATTATCATCACATTTATTTATTTGTTTTCCCCTTAACTAGTTTCCCATTAATCCCTCCTACAGTGGAATTTCATTGTTTTAAGATAACAGATAACTGTAATTAAACATCAATTATAATCTGTTTGCCTGTGATTAATGTCATTTGTAGTATCTTTTTACTTCCTGTGAGGACAAAAAAAAGTCTTGGGACAAAAACGTGATTCTTTGCTGTGGGTTTGGTGAAATCACTTGCGGCAGATGTGTGTCTGCTGTGCAGACCTGCTCTCCCACAGGAACTTTCTGCTCCCAGTTTTGCAGCAGTTGGACACACTTGCACTTTGGCTCAGGCTTTCTTCTGTCTCTGTCTGCAGTGGCTCACTGTGCTTCATCGAGACAGATCATCTCGCACTGGAAGAACTGCACGAGGCACGACTGTCCCGTCTGCCTCCCGCTGAAGAACGCCAGTGACAAACGCAACCAGCAACGTGAGTCCTTCCTCCATCAAACATCCTCCTCTGTACTTCACGACAGTACATTTGCATAAAGAAATAATATTGTATAAATTATATTGTGTTTAGACTTATTACACCTAAAATAATAATACTGATACACTTCTTTTTCACAAGGGTGTGCTTTTAAACCGTATCCAATAAAGATAGTTTTATAAAGAAGTTCATTTGTAGCCAAAATGTATATTTGTTCACAAAGCTGTTATCAGGCATTTCAACAAACACATTTAAATTTATATTATAATGTAAATTTTATATATTCCAGCTATAATAAATTGTCATTTGATGGCAAATAACATTCATTTAAGTGTCTGAAACATTACATTCATGAGTACACTTAAGTGTATTATTTTACTCTTACACTATAGTACATTATTTCCGTAATATAGGATTCAAGGATCAAAGTGTGTTTAAAGTGAGTAACACATTCAGCTCTGCACTGTGTTTTTTGGGCTGTGTAGTTATTCAGCAGGATTCTGTAAGGAGAGGCGTCATGCTGGTTCAGTAGCTGTGAATGTTTCAGACGGGCCGTGTGTGTTTGCTGCGGGGGGTAGAGGTGGTGAGGATGAGGAGAGTCGTGCCGCCCCGGCGGCTGAGCGGTGACTCATTAAAATCTCACACTGTTATTGCTCCAGCAAACCTGCAAAGCGCCTCTCCCTCTGCCAGGCGTCTCTCATCATGACTCTGAGAGCACGAGGCAGCTAAAGTGTTTGTTTTTGCGCAGAGTCGCCACTGCGATATTTCTTCCCCATGCAAATGGCGTCTTGGACCCCCTCCCCTTTCCTTTCTACTTCCCCCGTTTTTTCCACTATGTTCAGATGAGTAATATTTTCTTCCAGACGGCTGTTTGGAGGGTTTAACGGGGTTTTTTTTTTTTTTTTTTTTTTTTTTTGCGTTCACTTCGTTTTGACAGAAGATTCTGGCAAGTGTTTAAGCAGAATCAGACGTGAAATCTCACGCAGAGCTTGGTTTGAAATGCACAGATGTCGTATTACAGCATCTCTTTTCTGCGTTACAGCAATGCTGAGTCCCCCCAACGCTGGTCTGCAGAGCCCTATCGGGACGGTCGGTACAGGGCAGCAGACGGCGCCCGCTCTGCCCAGCTCCACGCCCATCGACCCCAGCTCCATGCAGCGGGCCTACGCTGCCCTCGGCCTCCCCTACAGCAGCCAGACCCCCACACAGACACAGGGCCCCGGGCAGACGACTGCACAGATGCCGCAAATGAGATCCATCAACACGCTCGGTAAACTAGTATCCCCGTTACTCTCGTAGCGAAACCTCATTTATATTTAATAATACCTAATTTATAATAATGTGTATGTTATATATTATACAACTTTACTTCAGAGCTAAGAGTCTTTAGTTTATGTATTGTATTGATTATTAGATATGGTCCTATTTTTATATGGTTAATAAGTTATCTGAAAATCGATCATAGAGTACGATTATTTAGGATAAGAGTTACATAAGTAGTTACATTTTTATTTATACTGTGGTTATTTCGAGTATTCAATGTGATTGTATAAAATATGTGTGTGTGGTGTATGTGTATATATATACTATATCTATAGTATATAAATATATATATACAAGAAAACTACATTAAAATTATTTGAGCGTAGAGTTTTAGTATTTCTATTTATTAGTTGTTTTATCTATATCTCTATATATATATATACAGTGGGTACGGAAAGTATTCAGACCCCCTAAAATTTTTCACTCCTTGTTATATTGCAGCCATCTGCTAAAATAATTTAAGTTAATTTTTTTCCTCATTAATGTACACACACAGCACCCCATATTGACAGAGAAACACAGAATTGTTGACATTTTTGATTTATTAAAAAAGAAAAACTGAAAATATCACATGGTCCTAAGTATCAGACCCTTTGCTCAGTATTTCAGTAGAAGCACTTTTGATCTAATACAGCCATGAGTATTTTTGGGAAAGATGCAACACGTTTTTCACACCTGGATTTGGGGATCCTCTGCCATTCCTTTTTGCAGATCCTCTCCAGTTCTGTCAGTTTGGATGGTAAACGATGGTGGACAGCCACTTTTTAGGTCTCTCCAGAGATGCTCAGTTGGGTTTAAGTTAGGGCTCTGGCTGGGCCATTCAAGAAAAGTCACAGCGTTGTTGTGAAGCCACTCCTTCATTAATTTAGCTGTGTGCTTAGGGTCATTGTATTGTTGGAAGGTAAACCTTCGGCCCAACCTGAGGTCCTGAGCACTCTGGAGAAGGTTTTTCGTCCAGGATATCCCTGTACTTAACTGCATTCATCTTTCCCTCGATTGCAACCAGTCGTCATGTCACATAGAACAGACATGAAAGAATCACACCACCCCCACGGCATGATGCTGCCACCACCATGCTTCAAAGTTGGGACTGTATTGGACAGGTGATGAGCAGTGCTTGTTTTTTCCACACATACCGATTAGAATTAAGGCCAAAAAGTTCTATCTTGTCTCATCAGACCAGAGAATATTATTTCTCACCATCTTGGAGTCCTTCAGGTGTTTTGTAGCAAACTCCATGCGGGCTTTCATGTGTCTGCACTGAGGAGATTCGTAGGGCCACGCGGCCATAAAGCCACGACTGGTGGAGGCTGCAGTGATGGTGACTTTCTACAACTTCTGCCAGTCTCACCGATAGCATGTCACGCCGAGCTCCAGAGCCAGCATGGACGTTGTAGAAGAGTATGTATTGTACATACTGTTCCCTACCCAACATGCAGAGTCCTCCCCATTTCTTTCTTGTCTCCGATCCTCCGCGTGATAGCTTACCTGTGTCTTGGCTGCGGCTACGGCACTGCTTAGGATATGGTGCCTTCCCTTTCCCTTTTTTGCGCTGTCCCTTATAATTTCGTGTCTCCCATTTACCGCCGCTATGGACCGGCTCCCTTTATTCCTCGCTGATTTAGGCAAACCTTAATGTTTGCAGCAGAAATTTTTTTTTAACCTTGGCCAGATATGTGCCTTGCCATAATTCTGTCTCTGAGATCTTCAGGCAGTTCCTTTGAGCTCATAATTCTCATTTGCTCTGACATACACTGTGAGCTGTAAGGTATTATATAGACAGGTGTGTGGCTTTCCTAATCAAAGTCCAATCAGTATAATCAAACACAGCTGGACTCAATTGAAGGTGTAGAACCATCTCAAGGATGTTCAGAAGAAATGGACAGCACCTGAGTAAATATATGAGTGTCACAGCAAAAGGTCTAAATACTTAGGACCATGTGATAAAGACCATGTCTTTTTTAATAAATCTGCAAAAATGACAACAAATCTGTGTTTTTCTGTCAATATGGGGTAATGTGTGTACATTAATGAGGAAAAAAAAATTAAATGATTTTAGCAAATGGCTGCAAGATAACAAAGAGTGAAAAATTTAAAGGAGTCTGAATACTTTCTGTACCCACTGTTTATATATATATATAGATACGATGATAATTAAGTATTAATATTAAGTTTTTATTAATTATGAATCCGTTTTATTTTATTTACATTTTGTCAAGTTAACGTGATGCATATTTATGGGGTTTTGTAAAAATATTTGTCTACATAGTTTCTAATAATTTTAATTTAGTTTTAGTTATTTTAGTACATCAGGTTAGACTAAAATGCAAATGAGAAATGTTGCCTTGGCAACTAAAATAAGTTTAATATTTATTTCAGGGAAGTGTTATATTTCATAAGTATTATTTTCATGGTTTTGTGTCATATTTTATTATTTGTATAGTTAGTAGTAGTTAATATATAAAGAACCCTGGATGATTATTTATTTGATATATATATATATATATATAGATATATAATATATAAATTCCACGGAAATATAATGTATTATATCAAAATCTAATCATTAATATTATTATGGAGTATGCGTTTTTTTTTTTTTTTTTTTTTATTTATTTATTTATTTTTTGTCCAGGGGGAGGTCAGATGAACTCAATCGGCGTACCGACATCAGAACAGGCTAAGCTGCTCTCAGATGGCACCATGCCATCAACCCTTAACCCTAACAAGTATGACTCGGACACACACCGATCAAAACACACTCCCAGCTCTTAATTGCTTAAAATTGATGTCTTAATGCTGTTTGCTTACTAAATATCTCCTGATTCTCTTTACGCAGTCAGCTGATGCCGGATGGCCCTATGGTAGGCAGCATGGGTAACCTACCCACAGCGGCCCCTCTGTCAGCCACCGGTGTGAGGAAAGCCTGGCACGAGAGCACGTCACTCAGGACGGCGCAAACACCTTGTTACCAAAAAAACTGTTAGTAAACGCTGACTTCTTAAACTATATATATTTTACAAATGTTTTTAAATTGTTATGCTCACCAAGGCTGTTTATTTGACCAAAAATACACTAAAAACAGTAATATTGTGGAAAAAAAATTATAGTTTAACATACCCTTTTCTATGTAAATAACATTGTAAGAATGCTTAATAGCGGCTTATGTTGGTGTTTTTTTTTTTGTGGAAATCTTTTTTAAGGTAGTCTTCATGAATGAAAGTAAAAAAAAAGCATTAAATAAATGAAACGAAAAGATTCACTTTGAGTGAACGGGTTTTGCTCTGTGTGTTTGTTTAGGGTGCAGGCCATCTTCCCTACGCCAGACCCGGCCGCCCTGAAGGACCGTCGCATGGAGAACCTGGTGGCATATGCACGAAAAGTGGAAGGGGATATGTACGAGTCGGCCAATAGTAGGGTGAGCACAAACCCTCGGTCAGGGTTACACCTCAACCGAAAGGCTGATAAAGTGAAATTCTTAAGTTTCGATTATGTTGATTTTAACACTGTTATCTGTGCATGTTGTATAGGACGAGTACTATCACTTTCTGGCAGAGAAGATCTATAAGATCCAGAAGGAGCTGGAGGAGAAGAGAAGATCCCGATTACAAAAGCAGATTATCAACCAGACGCCCATGACTGCAGCGGGACAACAGCCACCGGCCCTCAACCAGCCTAATGTCATGGGAACTCGGCCACAGAGTAAGTCATTTAAAAACTAGGGCTGTTATGTGATTACAATTTTTATCTAATTGCACGATATGCCAGTTAATTTATCAAATTAATTGCACATCAATTTGGGCTGAGAAATTACCTACAAAAGCTAATTATTATTTAAGATCAAATTTATTACACACAACCTTTTAAGGCTACAATGTGGCCATAACATTGTTTTCAGAAGCTGCATCTGAAATGCATTCTGCCTGTCCAGAGGGGCTGAATGCATTTACACTGCAATTAGAATTGCATAAATAATCCTATGAGATTTAATGGGTTTTAAATGAACATTCATGTTTTTTTTTTTGTTTTTTTTACAAATATTGAAAATTGTGAAAATTATACTCTGAATACTAAACTAAAACCACCAGTAAGGGGTGGCGAAGTCATAATGAGTGAATCATTGAATCATTAATTCAAATGATTAGGTCAAACACTGATTCATTCAGAAACAGAAGCAGTGACTGTCTTTAGAACGAGTCACTGGATAATAATTGACTCACTTGATTCATTGAAAATGGCTGATTCATTCAGTAACAAAACATTGCTGTGTTTTGCTCGGAAAGGTTGTTCTGCTGTGGATTTGTTTGGAACTATTTTTGTTGCCGAATTTGATCAAAAACTGACAATATTGTGTCTAAAACACAATATTAACTTCTTGTTTATTGAACTGTTGTATAAAAAATAAATATCACATTGCAGGCGTCGGCCAGATATCAGGAAAACAGCATCTTGCTTACGTGATATTGTAAACGTTATATCATATGATATAAATATAAGACAAAAACTTATATGGGGCATTTTCACCCTCATATCTTGAATTTTGGGGGCATATAACTGGATTATAATAGGCTACATCACTCAGTCATCAGTCGTCCAGCATCATGTTTGTCAGCAGCTGCACACAATGTAAAATGACATACCTGTCTGGGCCGTGATGCGCTGTGTTAAAAATTAACACCATAACTAATCGCACCAAATTAAAGTGTTAAATCGACAGACATAAACACACAAATACACAAAAATATCTCTGCGTTATCAATCTTTTTTGTTGTTTTTTCCAACAGGGATGAATCCATTCTGCGCATTGCCCAATGTGCCGATGTCTCAGGCTCCCATGGCAACACGTGCCGCTTCTCCGATAAACCATCAACAGATCAATATGAACCAAGTCCCGACGGTCAGTCTTCATGTCTGGATCCCTCTCATTTCTGCTCTCTGGACGCATATCGCATTGTATCATTCTCGTCATATTTTCACAGATGAATATGTCTCCCACGCGAATGCCCCCCACTCAAAGCATGCTGGGAGCTCACGGCGGGAAAATGGTGGCACAGACAGCCAACCAGACGCAGTTCATGGCTCAACCGCAGTTCCCCACCAATACCAACGCCATGAATGTCAACATGGGCCAGCCCAATACGCAGGCGGCCGTTTCACAGGTGCGCACATGCACTCTCATCCTAGAGTGACCTCGTTCTGCACAACGACGTTCCCACTAAACTTGTTTTGTCCCTGCTTGTGTGCGTGCGATCTCTCCTTCCCCAGCAGCAGCCGAACGCTAACCTCTCCCTGAATGCACTCGGCCCCTTGGGCCCCCCGCTAGGCTGCCCCGCACCCCCTCAGGCTCCACTCCGCGCCACACCACCCCCCAACGCCACCACCAGCACCACTAACCTGCCAGCAGCACTGCAGCCCAGTCAGGCCTCCACACCCACCAACCGACGCTCAGGCACAACAACTCAATGCAGACCACAGCGGAAGTGGCCAATCCTGACATCGCAGCACCCCGGAACACCGGTGAGACCCACAGATCCATCCTCAGATCCTAAACCTAGTGAGCTTCCTACACAGGCAGCATCCTGACCCGAGTGGAGCCTCTTAACTGACTGGTTGTGAGGTAGTCGGGACACAGACCGCAATCTTTGGGTTCCATTGCACTTCTCACAAGGAACTAGGATTGTGCAATTTGGGGAAAAATCTAATTGTGATTTTTCCTATAAAATGGCCAAATGGCGATTTTAAAGGTGGCTCTCCATGTTGTTTTTATATTATTAATAATAATTATAAAGTATTATTCATATTATTATTGCTGCTACTATTTCTATTACTATACATAAAAAAATTCCCTGTAAAATAAAAAATATAGAGTCTTAAGTTTGCTGCACAATGTGGCCAAAAATCTTGATTATATCCCACTATGTGATTATAAAAGAACGTAACTTATTCATATAGTAATAAAAGTAATATGATAATATTGTTATGGTAACTATGACAAAAATATAAAATAAGTATTTTGTAATTTGGAATAAAGAGTTTTGAGATGTCCAGGTTGCTGCAACCAATTTGGCCTAAAATATATAATGATTCAGTGTTGGGAGTTATCTGAAAGGTAATCATATACTGTTACCCGTTTAAAAGTATTCACTTACTGGTCTGACTTCTTTATTTCAAAAGTAAGTAGAAATTAGGTTACATTACTATTACGTACGTTTTCTCATGAAAGGTTGAAGTGCCAGCATACACGCTCCCGATAGATATTTTTTATTAAAGCATCAACATTCACAGAAAACTGTTATTTTTAACTAAAGCAAGCGGTTGCTGCATACATGGTTTCGCATGGCAGAATGCCAGCAAAGAGCGCATTTATAATCTCTCTAAAAGACATCTCAGTTCATCGCAATCTCACGAATCTCTGTTATAACACAATATATGCACAGTGAATCTTTCATAATGTCTACAATTCGTTTGTTATAATGAGAGGATTCATGAGCACGCAGGTTTCAGCACTGCATTGCTCAACGCTGTAAACACGTGTTATAGCCTAAATAGAAAATCTGCATACTCTTGCACCTGTTAATCGTTTATATTTATATTAGTTAATGTTGCTTTTGTGCAATAGATGAATAACAATTTATTTGTTTAGATATTTTATGTTTATATATTTCTATTTTGCGTGAGTCCCGTGAATAATTTTTTTCTCCCGCATCCCGCACACACACCGAGGTCTACCCGCGCAAGCAGCACTCGTCCCGCTGGTAACACGACTGCACTCTGTGCTGTCGGGGGTCTCCGGGGTAGGTCTCTAATCAACTGGCACTTGACTCGACAGTGCGTGTGCTACATTCTTTTTTACAATCTCCAGATTATAAAACATTGCATTATGTCAGCAATGTAATGCGGCAGTAATGTATAGAGACCTCGGTTTGTAACTATACTCGAATTACTATTTTGAAAATTAGAAGCGGTTTAATTAATTATCCGTTACTGTAAAAAAAAGTAATTCAAAATACAGTCCGCGTTACGGCCCAAATTATAAGATATAACAATATGATAAAAAATAACCCGAACCTAATAATAATAATAATTATCTTATAGTGAATACTACTATGACTAAAGACTTTTTAAAAATATATTACCAAATATTATGGTATTATATAGTATATTTGAGTTGGTTAGTAAATGATAATCAAAGTATCATTAGGAATTAGTTAATAATATTAATAAATAGATCTTTTATAGTATAAAATTATTATCCATTATATGTTATATTACTATTACTTATATGATATATATATAATATTATACTACTCATTAACAACAGTATTAATACTGCGATACTAAATAATATTTAAACAAAATTATGAATACTACTATTTTTAGGAGCTTCTTGAATGTGAATGAATACATACATTTAAATAGTTTATCTCAACTGCAGCACACTTACATTACACCAAAATTTACAGTTTTATTTGATCTATATTCTGAGTGTGTTTGGAGGGGTTTGTTTAATATACATCACCCGATTTATTAGCGCTTTATCTCTGTACTTCTGTAGATTTGCAGTTAGAACACTTATCTTTAAAGGCTGTTTTCTCAAAATAAGTTTTCAACTCCACTTCACATGCACCAAATTTCAGAATTGAATTCCAATCTACATTCTGAAGATTTTAATAGAGCGATTTGCTCATATATCATCCACCTGGTTTTGTACAGCGTTTTATGCCTAAAAACCTAGTAAAAAAATTCTGACTCAAGACAATATTTTTCGAATTATACAGTGAGAAAAAGAGATATCCAAAATCCTCACTGTCAACAAAATATAACAAGAATTTTGAACCTGGCTTTATACAATGTTCACATTTATTTTCTGGAATTTGTGTTATACTTAATTAGGTAATGTAATTTGAATCTTTAGTAAACATTTCAAAAAAACGTGTAATACAAAATATATATAGTTTGCAACTCTTAATGTAATCAATCAACTGGAGAAGTATGGTGATGTCTATTAGTTAAATTTTTTAGACTATTCACCTGGTGTGTCTTGGCTTAAGCGTACAGTATATCTTCAGATGGATTACATCAGTGAAATGCACAATAGTACCACAGTAGACATGAAAGCGTGCTCTTTAAATAGAGCTGCTTTAACATGTATTTAGGACACAACAGACGTCTTCCCCTCAAAGCCTGTTCCATTTAAATCCCCTGAAAAAAAAATAGAAAAGAAAGATATGTGTAAAGCAGTACTTCTGTACAGTACATGCGTGTTAATCAGGAATCATTCAGTTCTGTGTCATCTGATGGCTACAGTAGAGTAAACACACACACACCGATGCTTGACATCTGCCACTACCTTCAGCACTTTCTCTCTCTCTCACACACACCATGCTGAAAGATCTGCACCGCTGAATGCTTAAATGTCCCACATGTCCTTGAGTGC
>JADLZN010010396.1:55000-230080 GCA_018155175.1 Sinocyclocheilus anophthalmus | reverse complement strand
GTGACAAGGACAAGAGGAGTTGGGAGGGGGGTGGTAACTGGCTGAACTGTCTGGAATGTGCTTCCGCACATAGTGACGCCAGTTTGGGGGGGGGAGCAGACCAAAAGAGAGACTGAAAAAGAGAGAGGGAACATCTGTAAAATAATCAAAAGCAAGGGTAAAGGTTAGAATGACAAAGAGAAAGAGATAAAACACAGAAGATGATATCCAAGACTTTGGGGGAGAGACCAATTTGATGAAACTTGTCACTAAATCAAAGAGCTCAAGCCACACATGGTTAAATGAGAGATTCATCTTGGTTGAGTGAAAACTGCTGCCATAAACAAGTACATAATGAGCAACAAGGAAGAGTAAAGGAAAAATACATTAAGCCAATTTATATCATGAAGCAATTCCCATGATTTATGTGATAAGAGGTTGTTGTTTTATAAAAAAAAAACATACTGTATGTTTCAGAACTCAAAATGTCATCCACATCAAAAGATCATTGGTTTGAGTGCAAAAAACTTTACTGTCATTATAAAAGGGGGAAAGGGGGAGATGTAAATGTATGGCATTACATTTAAGGCAGGTTCTCTGAAGGAGGTGAGGAAGTTCATAAAAAACCATGTGCGGTTCAGTGTGGCTTAATTGGTCATTATGAAAGATGAGAGAAGGGCTCAGGCAACAAGTCGAGGCTTGTGTGTTAACCATAAAAACACAGGCTTGCTAACCTACTACTCCATTCGATTCTATTCAGTAAGATTTTTTTTAAAGAAAGTAATACTTTTATTCAACAAGGATACATTAAATTGATCAAAAATGACAGTAAAATTTTTAGATAGTTTGAAAAAAAAATCTATTCCGCAAAGGACTTTAAGGATTGTGTGACACTGAAGACTGGAGTAATGGCAGTTGAAAATTAAAATGAACATTAAAATGTATTAAAATGGAAAATAGTTGTAAAAATGCATGTAAAAATATTTCACAATATTACTGTTTTTATTCTATTGTTGATCAAATAAATGCAACCCTGGTGAGCATACATTCTTCTTTCAAATCTTTTTAAAAAAATCTACCAACATCTTTTATTAGGCTAATTTATCATTTCAAATGTTGCTAAACTTTAAATGTTTAACATAATATTTAACATAACTACACATTTTTTTGTGCATTTCAATTTTTACCCCTCACAGTGTCAAAGCATTTCAGCTGCATTCAGCAACACTGCAATTCTCTTCCCTTTGGCATAAATAAACTTGGTTCTACACTCTGTCCTTCTAAAATCCAAGCTTAATAGAATTCTTTAAGTTTTAGACCTATGGCTTGAATTTTAAACCAGCACCACAAACAGATGTGTGCATTGTGCTTGCGATGCTATATATCATAACATTTCCGAATGAGTCCAACACTGAAAACTGAATGAAGAAAAGCAGCAGCTGTCTAAAGAGACTGCCGTAAATCCACTTTAAACTGAGCGTGAGGAGAGACAGTGAGCCTTGAGATGGGAACACATCGGCCCTAAAAGAAAGACTGAATTCAGGAACCGAGGGTAACAAAAATAACAAATCATTGAAGAGATACTGTACATCCTTGAGTTTTCACTCCCGCTAGAGTTTTCAATGGCTGCTTAGCAGTTCCTCCTTAAACAAGGTGGCCAGCTTCTGATTAGAGCGAGTGTAAAGAAAACACAAACTAAAACAATATCTTTGTAAGGAATGCCAGTGTAATGAAGAAGAGGGACTAGTTCTCAAAGGACTTGTGCGTGCTTGCTTGGCAAGGCGGAGGGCAAAAGATTTAGCCTTTAAAAGTGTCAAACGCATTTATTTGTGTGCCAAAGGTAAATCCAAGTTTTATGGGGGAAATGACTAAACTGAAAAGCCTTTTGAAATGGAGAGGCCGTTGACTAGTCTCCTTTCAAAAGGAGGCGCTGCCAAGAGGCCCAGCTCTGAATATCACATCACATTAACATGGTCAGTCTTGTTGGTATGAAACTGTCACATGGCCCCAATTAAATCCTCTTAAAACAAACACCAAATAACCCCGGATCACAAACGAAACACTAATGCGCAGGTCTCATTGTGTGGGGGAAGTTCTGCCCATTGATAAGTTTCAAACCTGAGTTCCAGATCTTTGCAATTGGGGATTCCATTCAGGATTGACATTCCTGGGTTAGGGAGGGATAAAAAAGGTGGAGCACTTTGCCAAAGGCCATACTATGAATTCACACCTTTCCGCTTACCTTCAAGCCCTATTGGAGATGCTTGAGGTGATAAAGACCTACGACAATTGAGCTACAGCTCTGTCAAAACAAAAGAAAGATGCATACATTCAACATAGCAGTAAATGGAGTCTCGGGCCCCAGGCTGACTGGCTCGCAGGGGACGACAGTAATTCACAAAGCTGTTTACAAGACGGAGTAAACCTCTGAATAAGTGGCTGCATTATCTAAACAACTCTGAAAGCTTTACTGTCATGAGTTTACTGCTGTGCGAATGTTTTAATCGTGGCTAAATTGATTATAAGCCATTCTAAAATGTCATGTGGTGGACATTTTAGTAGAGAGAAATTTACGGTGCGGAAAAACCATTGGCTCTGTTTTTGGCATTGCCTACGAGAACAAGGAATTGGATTTGAGCTACACCCTGCCTCTTTTGGTCGTTGGTCAGTTCACAACAGTCCTCTCCTCTGTCATTAGGGAGACCCATTTCTCAATAATTGACCATTGCACAACATTCATCTCAAATAAAATTTTTTGTCAAATAACAACCGTATTTTACTAAACAAAAATAAATAAATAATTTAAACTTCAATAATAATATTAGGGTTGTTGTAATTTTTGTTATTAATAAAATGCATTCTCACTACTGTAACCACTGTAAATTATTCAATCTGTAAATGTATTTACTCTCTATATTTTTAAATAGTTTCCAGACAGAAAATAAGGATTTCACACATGATGGTATGAGAATTAGGGGAGATTATGCACTTTATTGCCATGTAAATACCACAGTAAAAAACTAATGATTGATTTTGCTGTGAAATATGACTCTTTTGTGAGATTGACTCAGAAAGAATCCAGATTTGTTGCAAACAAAACTAAATAAAATCACACCCAGCTTTTAAAAAACAATGACAATTTCTGCTGTTTATACTCAACTATTTCAACTATGACTTTCTGTTCCAGGAGAAAGACGGTCTGTATGGTGAGGTAACTGTAAGCTTGGACCTCTCTCTGCATTCCTTCAGCACTCCTTCTTACAAACCTCTCAAACACAGCCTGAGGTGTCCGAGAGAGAGATAACAGAGAGAGAGAGGGAGACCCTCAGGGAAGCAGCAGGATTAGGGGGTGCTGTGTGAGTACATGAGTGGGGGGCTGTCCGGAGGGAAAGCCTCAGCCCAAAGCTACAGTCCAATTAGAGTTCCTCTCATGACCTCACTGCATTCTTCCGTGGTGGGATGAACAATGACAGCTTTGACTTTTTAAACATGTGGGCATGACAGTTTTTTTCCTGTACATAATATTTCACCATCTGCCCATCGGCCTGCTGGGAGATATGTCGAACATCTGTTAGCGTCAACACTCCCACAACACACACCATCAGCCTGGACGGCACAAAATGTACTGGAGTCACACACTTCTTGAAACACAGTTCACAGAGGGTATAGGGCTGTCAAAAAGACTGAAAAACTAAATTGAATTTTCTACTTAAATATAATCAAAATTCGAATTATATTCAAATTTAAAATGCATAATTTCAGTTATGGTGAAGAAAAGCTTTTGGCTTCTCTTCTGAGGCCACAAGAGGGCGCATCGAGCAAAATATTATGCACATTTCTTCCAAGCGTAATAAAATAACACGACTATCTTTGAAAAAAAGTACATAATGTTTAAAAAAAAAATTTATAAACCAATTATAATTAAGTTCTAAAAACCAATTAGAAAAAAAACACACATGCATGTATGTATATTTTTAATCCAAATGACCGAACCAAACAAAGCGTAATCCTACTTCCTTCATTAAAAACATGATAATACAGGATGGGAAAACGGCATCACGTATTTAGACATGTTTTTTAAAATTGAACTTTGCATTAAATTTTACAATGGCTTTCTAACATACCGCTCTCTCGCGAAGCGAGTGTTCACGCTGATATTCTTCCTCTATAATGGATCAATATGCATTGTGTGAACGGCTTGATTTCAGTTTTTTAACGTAAACACCAACATCTCCACAATGATGCTCTCGTTTTCCACAATATATGAATGAACAACGTAGCAGCACCGCATCTAGTGGGTTCAACTGGATAGGCTAACATAAGCATTCAAATGCAATCAATGACACATAAATCTTCATCGCATCTCGTGCGCCACTGATAGGCTGCCTGACGTCTGACACAGACCTTAAATTCGAATGCAAAGTTTTTGCATTCGAATGTGGATCATTTTTTTTTAAATTCGACGAATATTCGAAATTCGAAACATTTTTTGACAGCCCTACAGAGGTATAAAGAATAATTTATTAGTAATAATTAAGTTGGATAACATTTTAAATGTAAATATTTTGGGATAAAAAATAGCCTTAATATATAATAAAACTCACATACATTGTGATAGTGATGCATGTTCATATGCTCAAAATAAGCACAGCTGGGTTTACTCGGGTCGACATAGGAAACTGATGCTTATTTCATCATTTGCAAACTTGACAATTGTTCCGCCCTTCACACAAATCAACCAAAAAGGCAAAGAAACAATGTTCTACATTTTTACAGGCTTTCAAGCCGTATTTCCTGGCAATGGAGTTAAACAGCTGTCTGTATTACTCGCATCTGATTTCCAAACGGACAAATTATATGACCTCTAGTCTAATCTTGTTAAATAACCGTATTGTTTCGAGAACTCTAACACTTGTCGATCTAACATTTATTGCTCAATCTTCTAATTAACCAGTGAACTTTAAGTAACTTCCAAGACTTGAGAAAGACACATTAGTCACGCAAAAACATGGCTTCCCAGCAACAGTCAAGCTCAATTTAACTTGCAACCCAAGTAACACAGACACCTCCCTTTCTGTTACCCACTACGGTTCATATGGAGATAACAGTGAGAGAAGTAGATTGTGAGAATTTACATAGAAACCAATCAGCAATCAGTAGTGGAACTGACCATTATGTACTACTGATTTTACAGCAGGTGGGTGGAGTGAAGGAGGGTGGCATGCATTACAATACAATAGAGGAATCTAAGGAATGCGGTAGAATACATAGTCGAGCCAGAGCCCTTTATGAAATGAATCAGAGAGCGTATGATCTGATAATGCAAAAGTAAAAAAAAAATAAAACCGGTACTACTGGTACTACTGAACAAGCGATTAAAGCATCAAGCCAGTCACAATAGACAACAAGAAGATGGTTGACAAACGTGAACTTTGTCACTCTTTTGAAGCCTGAACTTCTTTATATCTCCTTGTGTTTCTATTGCATTTGCATGGGGTACAAACGGACATGAATGGAGTGCAAATTGTTTGTCCAATTATTATTAGTGTTCGACAGCACTTTTAAATGATTGCATTGCCTAATGAGTTTGGCTGATAAGTATCGTAAGTAGGACTTTTATTTTGACAGCTCTGAGAATTCAGCACCTAAACGCAGATTCACAGGATCTCCCACTGTTAACTTAATTTGTATTCATGTTTATAACCATTTTTTTATTTTTGAAAAAGCCATAATAGAATTACAAAATCACAAAGTTGCTATCTAAAAATATAAACCTGTTTATTTTTCTAATTTTTCCCAAGGTCCTTTTTTAAAAATCGTTTTTTAAAAAAAGTTTAACTTTTAAATGATTTCAAATTAGTTAAGTAAGCATTATATAAAATAAATGTAATTGCAGCAATTATTATTATTGTGTTATTTACTATCTGTAAATTAAATAGAGTGATATAGATATAGGCTTTATATTTCCAACCCTGATCTATAGGATATGAGCATTGGGTCATCAAAAAACCCATATTAGTTGACGATATAATCATAATAAAATAAACAAGCAAAATCTCTCTGATTGGACAAACCTTAATAGGGTTGTACATTTGACAAAAGACTTTGTCAAACACCAAATGTCAAAAACTAACCAACTTAAAAAAAAAGTTTATCTTCAAACTGCTGTAAAAGCTCATTACATATGCTGAGAATGCAACTTGTGAAATTCAACTTTTCTAGCTATAAGTATTTACAGATGTTTCAAGCCAAAAATGTGTTTTACAAAAATGCATTACAAAAATGCATATTAGTTCCAGAGGATTTAATAAAACTATATTAGACAGTCAAATGTTACAACAAACTTCATAATAGGCATTTTCCATTCCAATAATGACAATATATTTTCCACAAGATCCACAAAGTTTGTGGACTTATAAGTTAAACCCTCATGAATTCTTACTGAAAAGAGCCATGTAAGCTGCCCTGTATTTATGATCTATCTACACCTAAACTTAAGCACCTATTCAGGAGCTGCTGTTTGCTTGCTCTTTAGTGAGAAGTCAACAGCATTTAAGGTGTTGAGCTCTGGGAGTGTAGCGCTTGTGTAGACCCCTAGGGTGGCTCTCCGGCCAGGGTGGAGGATGCAGAAAGGGGGGAGATTGAAAAACAGAGTGGAGGATGGGAAGTAATGATTGAGTTTAATGCCTGAGGCCCCCTGACTCGTTTCAGAGCAGACAGACCATGGGCCACTGGTGTGAGAATCACTAATGGCCGGCGTTGACACGAACAGGTGTGTTGGTGTGTCTGTGGACAATGAAACCCAAACATCTCTTAATAGGGCATCTTCTAGAGAATGAAAGGTTAACACAAGAGCTAGACTACAAAATCAATAAATCTTGTCACAACTCAAGACTTTACTTAACATCAAGGGATTTCGAATCAAACAAATAATTTGATTACAGTCAAGAGAATTCCAAACCAATTAGGAGTAACTGGCTTCACACTATTCCAGCCAAACAGGAGAAGTGGATGGGAAAACAAAACAAGCTATTGTGAGCTTTGACAGCAATGGCCACCTACGATCACATGGGGCTACAAATGTGTGTTACAGTGTGGGAAACCAGGGCAAACACAGTAAAACAGGGTCAATAGGCCCACCCTGACTGCACAGCCTAGAAGTCAAAAGGGACAAACAAAAAACATTTGCAATACTGTTATAGATCACACATCCTAGGCTATATCCTGTTTTTTGTAAATAGAGGTCAACCAATATGGGTCTTTCAGTGTCCGACTGCAATATTTACAAAGCTGAAGGGTGATATAATTTAGACACACAAATATACAGGTGTGTATAAGCAGTAATCAATATAAATAGATGGTTCTCGGGCTAAGAAACAATTGTAAACACTAAGTATAAAGTCTGGTTTACAACACTGATTGGCTAAATTTATCAATACTAAAATTTGTATATAATATATTGATTACTATTATTTAATAGGTTACTTAATTGTAACATCACTTAAATTTTTACTGAAACTTAAAAAAAAAAATTGTTCCCTGACAAGAATGTTGGCTAAGATGAGATAAAAAAAAAAAGAGTCGAGACAAAAAAGATTGTGGTAATTAATATAAAAGAAATAAGTGAAATATATTGCCAATGGATTTAAAAGAGAACTACAATATTACAAATTAAATTTGCAACAACCAAAGCAGGTTAAAATTAAATTTAACTTACATTTAAATTAATAATTTTCCAACATTTTAAAAATGTATTAAGTTTGTAAGTTCTGTTTCATTTTACCATCAATTAAAATGTTATTTTTGTCAATGAAAATTACATGCAATTATAGAGTAAAATGGACGAGATAAATGATTATTGACAAATCTAAATCATATTAATCAAATAACAATAACACATATGAACCCTGTTTATCACATCTATTTATATTACACTCATCAGATTGGAAAAACTAATCTTTAGGAAATGTCGACTTCACTGACAAGCAGCACTTTAATTAAACTCAACCATAAATCATTGCATAGTATTAAGTAAAATCAAGTTCTAAAGATGTGGTTTACTTTGAATACTATTCTATGAAACCAAACTCTGTCATCACTGGTTCGAGGTGAAGGTTCGAGGTGAAGCTTCAAGGCAAAGCTTCAAGGCATTGATGCGTTTTAAACCACATTGCAGTGCAGATGCACAGTGACACCAGCCACACATCACAGCCTACGCACCACATCAGACAGCGTTCACAGACAAGTCTTTGTGGTTGACTAGTCATAACAATGGGCTTTTCTTGTGCTGTACCTCCACACATGGTGGTAGCTTGTTGAGTTCAAGACAGCCGGAGAAGCTAAGTGCTAACTAGTCTGGTCTTGTTCAGTCTAGCGTTAAAAATAGTAAAAGTGTGTATGACAGTCAGTCTGTGAACTCATGAAATGCAATTAAAAGATCATCTGCAAATACAGCGATCAGTCAAACAGCATTTCAATCATTCAAAGCATTTCATCTCAAACTTAAAGGAATATTCTGGGTTCAATACAAAATGAGCTGAGCTGCCAGAATATGCAGCATAATGTTAATTACTACAAAATTATTCTTTAATGAATTTTTTAGTTACAGTGGCACTTTCAATTCGTAAATGTTAAAGTACTTACTTTTTAAAATGTATAGCCAGAAAACACCTTCAATATACATGTTAACATGCTTTATGTCAAAATGAATACACATACTAACATTTTCGGGGTAAAGCTATATTGAATTTGACAACTTTGTTGCCATGATAATGCACAAAATCTACTTTAAACAGAAAAATATTACAAGAAAATTACACAGCTCAAATAATACACAAGCTTTACCAGAAAAATAAGTGTTTATTATGTTATGAAGTTCACATTTCTGCTTTAAATTCTCCAAAAATTGGCCCGTAACTGTCAGTGCAAGTGCCTCACTAAATCCTGGTTTCTTTAATATACTAAAACAAACAAACAAACAAAAACATTTATTTTTTATTTTGAATTTTATTTTGAAAATATATACCATATATATTTATAATATATAATAATATATAAAATAAACTAATATAAAAAGGGAACAAAAACAGATTCAAATACATTGTTTTTGTGGTAATCAATATTATACCACAAATGCTTTTGATTCAGCTTAGATTTTATAAAATATACCTTTAATAGAAAAGGGTATGAGGCCAACATGAGGAAACGCCTCTTCTCATTCTTTCAGGTCTGCACATGTATATAGAAGAGTTAATGATAAACTCAGTAACACTCATAACTTTACATTGACAAAATCTATTCCACAGGGTGCTTCGGCTCAACACTCACTTCACTGTTCATTAACTTCAGGCCTTTAAGGCATGCAATGGCCTCGTTCCAAACCAACAAAAAATCTCGAACCTTTCTAGCAGAGTTGAACTTGGGGAAAAGGGAGGAGGATGTTTTAACCTATTCGAGATCATGAGTGGAAAAAGTCGGACATTGTTAAACAGATGCATGTTTAAACATGGATGCAGGACATGCAACAGCTGCATAAACAGTTACTGAAGTGCTGCCAAGCTCCTCATTCAGCCCTCCTCCTCAAATAACCCTCCCTGTGCCGGGGTACGTGATATTTTAAGGGCTTTCTCAAGAAGAGATGGATCACTGTCTAAATGTGAAGGGTCAAAGAAATAACAATCCCTGACATTATTTAAACTTCCGACTTCTCAGGGTTACAACATCTTCTGGGGCAATCAGCCAACTCTGAAATCTTTAAATATTTAGACTAGAGCCCGACCGATATGGGTTTTTTGGGGCCGATACCGATATTTGGGAGTAAAAAAAGGCCGATATCGATATATTGTCCGATATTCTTTGTGTATATTATAGTAAAGTACCAGTCAAAAGTTTTGACACTTTCCCATTCATGTGTCCAAACATTTGACTGGTACTATATATAGAATACTGTATATACATAAACAGAATATATATATAAACACATTTTTGCAATGATCACTCAAATGTGGTGATCAAACACTTATAATGAAGTGACAAAGATATGTAATGATGGAGGCAAGGCATTTAACAATTTAACAAACTTTACTATACAAAATGAGTCTGACATCAGTGCACTAAACAGTAAATTTGAAGTTTACTCAACTTTAATTCAATTCAATTCCATTCAACTCTATTCCGTTGAAGTTTATTTCACTTTGGAACATTCATTCACGGATTTGCGCTACTGTTTTCACACACAGACGGAACTTACTAGAGAAGTGTGACATAATTTACCGCGATAAATAAATATAAATTCACGTCTCGCACACTTAAGGCATTTTGAAGGCAACGTGTACATTCCTTGGAACTGAATCATGCCGGAATATCATGTGAAGCCACTTCGCAGTGGGTACTTTACGGCGAATAGACCCGCTTGAATGCTGCTGACTGAACAAAGACATCCTTACGAATGTGAAATTTTGGCTGACACCTCCAGGTCGCCAGTAGAAAACAATGGAGTGTGCTCTGATGGACAAAATAAGTAATTACACCATTTCAAGCATTTTATCAGCATTATATGCTCTGTATAAAAATTTCATATCGGCGGCATATTCACCGATATACCGATATATTGGCAACAGGCTCATATCAGCTGATAATATTGGCTAAACGATATATCAGTCGGGCTCTAATTTAGACCACTAGTCACGATTTAGTCACTAAACAACTGTGCCTGATGAGCATAAAGATGGGCTTTGAGGGCGTTTGTCTACTCACACTTGGTTTTTGATATCACTCCAGTTAGTATGCTAAATATTCTTATTTTGAAAGTTCCCACACTTTCTGACCAATAAATTACCATGACTTTCACATGACTTTATAGTTGTTAATGACCAGATAAAGAATTTTTATTAAATATTTTATAGAGATCACACTCACAAAAAATTTGTCAAAAAAAAGGAGCTGGACAATTCAAAACTCAAAAACATCTCACACACACACACACACAAACACCACACAAGAGATGCACGATTGCAATTTCTTGGCCGTTTCCGATTTCCGATTTTTTTGTTAGTGTGATCTGCTGATTCCGATTTTCTTTCTAAGAGCTATAATTGACAGCATATACAAACAAAAATCTACTTTTCTTCAACGCAAAGTTTTATTTTCATTTAAAAAACACAAGTAAAAAGTCAGTAATAAAATACGAACAAATAAAAAAAATTGCAAACAACAGCACAAATAAATGCAATCGAATAAAGAGAGCTATGAAACTAAGTTTATCAGGTTAAGTAAGTTTGTATTCAGTTAAGAAATACTACAGAAATTAAAGTAATCAAATGTAAAATAACACACAGTGTTATTTACATGTGATTACTTTAATTTCTGTAGTCTTCACTGTAAAAATTAAATACAGATTAATGCTTACCATTAAAGTTATAAAACGTATTCAGTCAAGAGCAGAAAGTGGTTTTCTTTGTCTTTTGTTCTTTGATTAACATGACAGACAGCAGCAGGTATATTGGACTGCGGTCCCTTTAAGAGTTTATCCACGGACCCAATATACTGTTACACAACATGCGTTCTCTTTCTCAACTATTTAACGTTCCAAAACTGACTGTGTTTATCTGGATACTCGCCAAAGCAGGCATTTTGACATAATTATTTATGTATTTGAACGTTTTAGCGCAGTTAGACACTCATTTTGGTTTTTGTGGCTCACAAGCTGTTTGAGACTGTGCGCGGATGGTGGTGGTACTCAGTGGTGGTGCGCGCGTTTGGTATAAGCACGAAACCTACGGGAATGACGCAATACAATCACTATTTAACCGGAGCGAATGAGACGTGTGTGAGAGAGAAGGGGTCGTCGGAGAGAAGAGAGCGAGAATGCGCGGCTGATGTTATTGCCTGTGCCGCTGGTAACAAAACGGATCGGCTCGAAATCGGAAAGAAGTGAGACTGACAGGCCGATCACCGATCCGGGCCGATCATGAGGGAAATCGGTCGATTACGATTCCTGGCCAATCAATCGTTGCATCTCTAACACACAAAATATATTATATATATATATATATATATATATACACACATACACAGGGCCTAAATTAACACTCGGCAAGCGCCAAATGCAGTAAAACAGCGTTAGAGGTAAATGAACAGTTTGGCAATGTGCCCAGTTTCGGTACACTTTTACGAATTAGAAACAATGAATGAAGTGAAAAAAACAGGCCAGTTTTAAAGAGGTCGCCGTTTCTGACATAAGCGACTAAATAATCTTGTCCGAAAGGACAAGAGCCTGGATTAGTGTTCGGCATAAGCGACAAGAGCGAATTCAAATAATAGGATATAAACGTGAATGATAAGGTCAGAGCAGATGTTCTTATTTTGTAGGTTCCCACACTTTCTGACAGATAAGATTTTTTTAATGACTTTCTAGTTGTAAATGATGACTAGGATAAGGAATTTTAATAATATTTTATAGGAGATATTTCATCTCAAAAAATGTGTGACAACTCAAATAATTATATATGTATATATACAGTATATATATATCTATATATATATCTATATCTATATATATATATAGATTTTAAAATCATTTTGTAGAGACTGCATTCAAACAAAAGTTTCAATTGAAGAATTTTCAAAACTTATTTTCATAAATTTTCACACATTTTCAATTGAAGAATTTTGTGCAAAACTTTACTAGACATTTTCATGACTTTGACAATTTAAATTAACGTAATGTAAATTAAATTACAATTAAACAAAATGTATTTAAACACAAAAAAAAATTATGTAACCAATCACAAAATTGAAAAAAGTGCAGATTTATATGTAATTATTACTGAATTTTGCTAGGAAAAAGAGATCAATCATTATTGTAATGAAGGATTTGGGTGCTCATGCCTATTTGAACATGCAAAAAAATATTTCAAAACAACAAGGAAATGAACAAATATGCTTTGGCAAAAAACAAACATCCTGTTTGCGTGACCATAGCTAACAGAGATACCTGCTCACATTAAAACTCAAGGTCATACGTGTCAAATGTGTGTCTGCTGAGTGGAACTTATCGAGAGCAGCTGCGGTAAAGGTCTTCACGAGTGACACTAACAAGAGGATTTCAGTGTAGAGTTTCAGTATCCGGTGTGTAAAACACTTGGTGTGTTGGGCACATTCTCCATAATTATCCGTTTATGGCTTCTTCTCCTTTTTTTCCCCTCTCTCTTTACATCTACTATAAGAGGACGGTTCCTTACACTAAACAAGGTAAAATTACACTGCAAGCATCTGCATGCCTGCGCAATGCATCTCTTTCCATCTTGTCACATTCACACACACATAAACACACAGACTGTGTCTATAATTAGGAGAAAGGTCTCCCTGAGGCATTTAATAATGTCCTGTGCAACAAATCAGACAAAGAGGAAGTTCTCTGGACTGTTTGTAGGCACGCGCACAAGCCCCCCCACAAACAATAAGAGAACTTCCTTCAACGTTGCCTCCGGAGGTCAGGAGCCTCTCTCGGGCCTAAACCGCTCACTATGTCCCATTCCCACAGCCCCAGGTTCGGCTATGGCTGGGATTGTGGTTTTATCAGGTCAGGGTCTATGGATGATGAGATGACCGATGACTTATTTCCCAATTTTGGCAATGTGCAAGAAACTGTACTACTGGTTTGAAATAACTCAAGGAAAAGTAGATTGTTCGCCCAAAAATGAAAATGCGGTCATCATTTCCTCACACTGTTTTAAATGTTTTTTGTCCATATACTGAAAGTCATACATAGGTTTTGAACGAATATGTAGATTGATACATGAGACAGAATGTCATTTTGCACCATTAAGATTAGGGTTGGACGATATGGCAAAAATTTATATCATGATATATTTCTTTATTTCGGTCGATGCGATATAATTCCTATATCGATATGAACAATATCAAAAAAGCCTCAAAAGAACACCCACAATGGATGTCTGTTCCTACAAACTTATGAAAAATGAATTTGCCAACTCTATGAAACCTCCTCCTATAAAACTATATAATACTTTAGAGAGAAAAAACATCACAAATAAATTAATGTTAACCTTTTATTTGTATTTAGCTTTCATACAAAGAAGAAATGTAAAATCATCCACAAATAAACATAAGACTCTCAGGCTGATGATACACGGGGCAACATTTTGAGCAAACAATAACGCACCATATTAATATTAATATCTTTACTTTCAATTAAACATAGGCTGATTATTCTTATAGATTGAAACAAAAGTGCTTCAGCCAGAATATGAAAAGTGCTCAGAGTTCCTGCAGAAAACAGGAAAAAAAATTAATAAAATAAAAGAGCGAGCAATAACAAAAACAAGTTGCTGGAGACATGACATGAAAATGCAAATTCATTCTCTGCCAGCAGGAGGCGCTTTTGCAGCAGCAGAAACAGCGGTTTCCCCAGTAACGGCTGTACACAAAGCTGCACTGGACTGATAAAAGCTACTTTATCAGATAAAATGAAAATGCCATTGAAACTTTTCTGAAGGCAGTCGGTTCCCTTCAAAGACACATTCATATAAAACATCCGTGCCGCTTTTTGACATTGTAACGTGCCATGCAGTGCTAATGTTTATTCAACGAAGTCAAACTGTCAAAGCCTTTTGAAAAATCTATTTGTGACTGCCACAAATAAATTAATGTATAGAAAACACTGGTAACGTATATTGAAATAACGGAAATGTGTTTAAAAATCATATCACCGACATTGAAAAAAATTATATTGCGATATATATTGATATTGAATTATTGTCCAGCCCTACCTTTAAGCAATAAGGCGTCAGACTATCAACATTGAGAGGCTCAAATATATTAAAGCTGACAAGTGTGATATTTAAAACACCAGGACCATAACACCAGTCTTCATTTCCAATAAGTTTCAACAATCCGCTGGCAACTTCCTGTCTGTCACCCTCAGCTGTTCCCTTAATAAAACACAGTGCAAAGAGCCAGCCATTAGCAGGACCGCTGATAACAGCCATTACAGGAACAAAAAAAGATACAGCACAGATCCAAAGGGGAAAGTAGCTCTTTTCAAAGGGTTCTTTTTGAGAGTGATAAGAGGAAGGAGACATCTCTCTATCTCTCTACTTTAATAGACAAAATCACCCAAAGTCACTCATTCGTTGCTCTCATCACAGCTGTAGCTGTTGGCTGAAGGGTTTTGAAGATTTTCAGCAAAGATTTTCTTGAGGGGGGATCATCGCGATTGTTTAGTCTGAGCCAGCATGATTCCCACAAGAGCCAAGGGAAGTTTCGGGTTTTAACCAATCATATGTAGCAAATCAGCTCATGGAAAATATGAATAATTAACCATAACTAGTTATAATTAACTATTCATATTTTAGATCCACTGTAGATATTTAGCTGACCACTCAGGGTCAACCGTCTTGTCAATTCTAAGAACGTTAATTTCCTGGTTAAAGGAAATAACTTTCTTACTGTACAATTCTATAAGTTTGTAACGTAAATCCGCATGATTATTGACTCCGGTTATGAGTAAACAATGAACACGTCAAGTGTGATACAAGTAAGGTTTTATTAACTACATAAACACTTAAACTAGTCTAACATACTACATAAACACATTAAGCCGGTCTAAAATACACACACACACACACACACATACGTTGGTATAGAGGGTTAAAGTTTAACTCAGCTTAGAAAGAGGCATAAAGAATGGATTTTATGGAACACTTTTGCATATTCAGCAGATCTAAGCCTGAGTGATACGTCAGGTTCTGAGTTCAAACACCTTTGTAAAAAGGTGTAACTGATACTTAATGTATCAATTAATAAGACTAAGTTTGATACTTAGCGAGTCTCGGCGGTCTGAAAGAGATTCCTGATGCAAATCTTAAAGCTTCCCGTAGATCTTTGCTGAATTCGGGTCGATGAGAAGAACCAGTTTGAGTCAGTGTTACTTGATGAATGGAAAGGACTAGGCCGAAGAAAAGGCCTGGCACAGATGCTTTGGAATCCTGAAGCGTTTCTCAAATAATCTTTGCTTCTGAGGAGATCACCGACTGGGTGGGTCCCTGGAGAGGGGCCTTTAAGGTCGGAGAAGATCTCAGCCTTTCAAAAGGGCTTGTACAATGAGCAAAATGGAATTTCCGAGCAGGAGGTGGCAATTGCTGAAGGGTTTACGACCCTTTGTCTCTAAGAATGGTAATTTGCAAATGGACTTAAATCGAAATAATTAACGATTCTCAGGGCCCTAATATATATTGTCTATGTACCAACATATAGTATACACGTTTGTTTCGATCATAAGAAGGCATATTCATAGATACTAAACAAGGTAAGATTACATATAGTGAAAAGGGATGATCAGGAATGGGTCCCCTCACAAGCATACTAAAATAGTCTAAGAATATCAAAGACAAAATACACAATGACAATAATATACTCAATGGCCTGAAGAAAATATGTGTGTTCATTCAAATAACGGTTTTTCTATGAATTAACTAGAACACAGTCATTTCTACTCTGCTTTTCCTTGGGACAAGCAGGGATTTTCCCTGCTTTACATACTTTTGGCCAATAAACCCAGTGATATCAGCGTTGGTTGCCATGCAACAAAGAAGCCTGTTCGACTTCCTGGGGTGTTACGCATTCCGGGGGGAAGGGTCCATGGGTCCTCATATGGCTTGTTAACTGAGGTTACAGAGTATTTGTCATATAAAAAGAGAATATATAGTGTGTTGGATTGGTCCAGACGCTACAATATGACAGCATCATCAGTACTGAACCCAACCCTATATCGCTATACCACTAAGACTATACAAGATGGTTGATCAAAAGTTGAATGATGAATTTACCCCAATGTGAACATTTGTTTAATGTTCACAAAGCTATAGCGAATTCATTGTACAGGATATCACACAAAAATATTCAAGATGGCCAATTTGGCTTTATGAACAAAAAAAACCTTTATAATACCAGAAATATGTTTTTGATGGCAGAATTGTGGCCAAAACTGTAAAATGTGCAACTGGCTTTTGACTACACTGTTTCCTGTGACAGATGGGTTTGGCTTTGGCTCATCCACGCAAGTGTGACCTAAATCATATATAATATCAATTATAAATTATGTATACATAATATAAACACACACAAACCAAGTGATGCATTAACAAATGAGGCCAATTTAAGTGATGGCAAGAAGTTCTTTCCTGAAGCCACGATACTGAGTGTTGTGTTTTCTTCAATTCATTTTTCTATGAGTGGTCACTCTCTTCCTCCTCATACTGTCTTTGGCTGTGTGAAGACTCAGGAGAGTATGCTAGGCATGCTAATGAGCACAAACTTGAAAATGCTGTTTGGTGCCAGGCAGAACGTCAAGCGCATGCTATACTAGCAAACTCTGAGGACGAAAAAAGAATGGAAGTAAGTCAGGTTAGTTCAGTCTGCCGGGACTAAATTTGGCCCTGAAAACTAACTGAACGTAGACGGATACAAGACAGCTGCTACGGCTAAAACAAGGCTGCAGGAAAGCATCCAGAGTCTCAGGACTCATAACGGCTCAAAGACAGGCAGATAATGACACGATCCTACATTTTGTCTCAAAGCGTGATTGTGCTACAACATGAAAAACAGTTTTCATAATCAGCTTCAGTAGACTCATTCTTTTCAACTTTGCAATGTCTTGAATAGTAAATGACATCCCTCTGCAAGAGACTTACTGTATCGCTAGCAGCAGAAAGACACAGTTGAACCAAGATATTATTTGGTCAACACTGTAATATACTGTTCTTACTCTGCATATTTTCAATGGACAATGAGGAAAAAAAACCTTACGGACTGAATAGTGTAATCACATGGCCAGACATCTGACAGACAGAAGAGAGGAGCTTCAGCAGACCCTGAATGTTAATTACTAACCTCTGACTCTATCATCTGACAGCTACAAGATCCTTAACACTACCGGTGCCTAGTCTCTGCTTATCTGAGAACAAGCTGATAGGAACCAAAGGCCAACTGCTTCTCACACCAAAACATGTCCATGAAGTGCACCATTTCTGACTTTATAAGGAAAATGTCCGGTACCGTTCAAAAGTTTGGGGACATTAACACTTTTATTTAGCAAGGATGCATAATTGATCAAAAGTGACCCGAAACACATTTAGAATGTTTCAAAATATTTCAATTTCAAATAAATTATGTTCTTTTAATATTAACAAAACAAAAAACAAAACATGGAATCCTGGTTTCCACAAAAATATTAATCAGCACTCTTAAACATTGATATATTGATACATATGATAAATAAACTCTTTTCAACATTGATAATAAGAAATGTTCCTTGAGCACCAAAGCAGCATATTAGAACGACTTCTGAAGCATCATGTGACACTGAAGACTGAAGTAATGTTTATTGAAAACTCAGCTTTATAAATAACATTTAAAAAAAATACATATCAAACAGAAAGCAGTTATATTAAATTGTAATAATAATTTAATATATTACTGTTTTTACTGATTTTTGATCAAATAAATGCAGCCTTGGTGAACATTAGAGATTTCTTTAAAAAATTAATTAAAAAAAAATCTTACTGACCATAGACTATGTATTACTATAAAATATTGGGTAATATAATGGCGATATGTACACAACACATACTGTAGAGTTCAAACTGTACAGTCCACACTGTAATCCGAGATTCGAATCTACTTGGAACCTGGAAATAAATAGTTTTAGAATATGGTTTTACAACAAATAGATTCAGATTATGGATTCCAATATTATCAAACGGCCAAATATTGGCAGATTAATTAGCCAGAGTTTTATATCATTACCAAAGAGGCTAAAGCAAATCAGTTGCCGTTTTAACAATGTAATTTAGTATAGACATGACAATAATACAGCATTTCAGCTCTAGCATTACACAGGTTTGTAGTGTTTAAATATTTGTTTCTGCATTTTATAAGGTCAAGGCGGCATGCTGTACAAAGCCCTTAAATCAGTCTTGAACCCATCCATGTAATTATGAAAAAGGAGGACTACAGAGAGCTGAACTTCATTTCCACATGACGAGTGATCGCTGATATCAACAGTATCAAAATGGCCAATGGGAGCATATGGAAAACCTGGCTTTGGATTAATATCCTAGGGCTTTTCTGCAAAAGCAATTAAATCCATACCGCACATAGCCAATACTGCTCTGTGATCCACTGGTGAAAAAAGGAGGGTGTTTTGGAATTAAACGGGGTCAGAAGTCAATGACAAGCCAGTGAAACAGGGAGTATGGGCGTAGGGGTACAAGTCAAGAGTGTCCTGAGGGCACCACATCCTGTAGTATGGCGTGTTTCAGCATGTAGACCATCCATCAGATCCAAAGGCAATGGCTAAATGAAATCTCACGGGTCACATTAAGGTCAGTGACATTCCTGAGTGGACACATCCCTAGCTGTAGGTAATGCATAACTGGAATGTATACCTAGTTAATTTCACAACAGACAGGATTAATAATGCACAAGCGATACAGCATCAGCGAAAGTTCAGAAACACCTGTAAAATCATGCATAAAACATGACGTTATAAAGAAAGCAAATTTAATCAAACCTCCAAAATGAACTTTCTTGCCAGTAATCAGTGAATTAGGAAGATTTCCCAGCGAAAAATGTTTCTCAGTGACTATGAAATTGTATTTGGCATATTTTAAAATATTTACAGAATAAACAATAAAAAATTAAATTATATTATTATATAGAATATATAATATATATTGATATATATATATATGGGGATTAGTTTATAATCCTGCTTTGTGGTAACATCTTCCACTCAAAAACTTTCGAGCTTCTCGCGCTTCCTCTCCCTTGGGGACAACAGCGAAAGATGGACACAACGCCCTGGTGACATCCATTGATGCTGAAGAAACGGTGCTCTAATTTGCCGAAACGGAGCACTTTGCCACCTGCCCCCCCTTCAAGCCACTCCTGGCCCTTCAATTTACTCCCAACGGCAGGAATGTTAAGTTTCAACTTCAAAGTAAAGAGTGATGAATGGACTACAAACAGAGGCCATGGTTAAGCTTTTAGAGTGTAAATTTGGTGTTTAACATCTCATCCAGATGAAGACTTCTCTAAGACGGGGCAATGAAGTTGAGAGTAAGTTCTAATTAAGAATATTCTGTTTGAAAAAGAAAGCCAGGAAGAGAAGAAAGAGGGGATGGAGGGAAGTGAGAGAGAAAAAACAAGCAGACTGAAAGGTGGGGGGTGTATGAACAGACAAGTAGGAATAACCAAACAAAAAGACTAATCCAGTTACTGGATAACCCTTCCCCCATGTAAAGAAAAGAAGACAAAGGGGTTTTGTGAAGTAGAACTTGAAGAGGGTGGGCTAGAGATAGAGGGGGAGCACTGGCCCATGCCTCAGATCTAAAGATAGGACCCTGACATCCACTCACACAGGGCTGAGGCTTCTCCGGTGGGACGGTGCTTCATTCAAGAGGCTTAAGCAGAGAGCAGCCATTCAAGACATTCCTTGGTGGCGTTCCTTCATCCTTACTGCTCTCAAATTTGCTGTGGACAAGTCTGTGCGGTTTTATGATAGTGGAAGAAACCACGTCTAAACAGAGAGAGTTCAGTGGTTGTTTTAAGATTAAAATAATCTTTGATATCCAGGCAGTCATAGACAAAGGAGGAAAATGAAGTAAATCGGCTTTCGAGATTCTGCGATTATGCACAAAAAACATTTCCAGACAGGCAACGAGGAACTGGACTGAATGAGTGTATGCGCATAATACACATAAATCAGCTCTAAATCTTATTATGCATGTAAAAGTACATAAAAGTTTTTGTTTACATAATGTGTGTGTACTGTGTATATTTATATGTATATTTAAGAAAAATATATTATGTAAACAAAAACTTTTATTTTGGATGCGATTAATACACGATTCATCGTTTGACGGCACTAATATGATTAAAATAGAAAGTAATATAAAATATAATAACAGTATAAAAATAGTAGAATAATATTAAAAATAATTATAAATTAACATACGATCAAGAAATAATGTATTTATTTACCCTGAAATTAACTTCATAGAATAAAATCAAGTCCATATCACATAGCAACAGTTGCGAGTGATAATTTTTTCTTGGAAAGTTGAGTTTAGGGTTTAAAAATCACAAATGAAAATGATGCAGAGATGGATTGTGGAACAATACAGAAGATTTGATCATATGACTACCAGAGTAATGTGTGATGTATCTTTCAAAGCTAATGTACACACCATTATTAATTTACATCTCTCTAGAGCTTGTAGCGCTTATCACCACATCAGCCCTGCAAACTAGCATTCTGGCCAATTATCCAACACAAAGGCAGGAGGAATATCACAACAGAGTGCAGAATTTGCTTTGTTATTCCTCAGGAGGAGATCGTGTTTGGACAGGGGAGACAAAAGGAAGTGACTGCTGTGACTCCGATTACAATCGTGGCTCAACGTTTTTCTGGGTGCCGGAAACCATACTGACCTTTGGTCAACAGAGTGTGTGTGTGAGATATCTTTACAAGACCTGCTTTAAAAAACAAGGCCAGAAATCCTTTAAAAATTGGTTGTATTTTAATAGAATATGCTAAGACAAGGGGGTCATCTTTACTAATAAAGCAGCTCTCAACATTTAGAGCTGTGTAAACAAAAGCTAAATGAAGTTGAATGTGATGTGACATATTACTGATTCATGGGACGGAATCGAGGCCTTTCGTTAAACAGGAGAGACGCCAGGCCTCCACCTGTCTGACTCTATAATGTGACTTGTTTTCGGTCGTAACCCATTTCTGGATGCATAAAACTTACTTTGACAGATAAGTGTTGCTAAACAAAAAGATGTTTTGATGAATGAGTTTTATGCAAGGTTGGCATGACAAATAATCTAAAAGGAATGTGTGAAGGAACTGTCTAAAATCTGAAATATGACTCATGCAATGAACTTTGGGGTCATGAAATAGTCTTGAAATCCAGCCTACGTCGAAGGAGAAGAAAGTGGTAAGCCACATAAACTGGTAAGAAAATACACATTTCATAGATTTATCTCACTGTGAAAAATAAATGAAAACGATCTCTGACTGTATAGAACTGATCAAAAAAGGCAAACAGTTAAAGTGTAAAACAACAAACTGTCACAGTTTGACAAATGATTCTTTTTCTCTCATTGAATAATCTGTCAGAAGATCATTCGTTTAATATTCTGTCAAAAAGGGCTGAGTTTATTTTCCAGGCACTTCAGAAAAACATAACACAGAAAACCATAGGATCCCAGGTACGACGGACTAAAACAACTATTTGCCCAGCCACAAGAGGAAAAAAAGCATTAGGGTGTTGTTTCAAGAGCATGATATTTCCCCCAAAACAAGATGCTAATGTAAGCCAGATTTATCAATGGAGAGTTTATCATTTGAAAACACTGTCCTCTCTCTCCTACCATATTAATATTGTATTGAACCTTTAGCCAATTTTAACATCAGCTCCTGCATTTACTGAAGTACTGAAGAATGGCTTGGGGATTAACTTTGCATTAATTAGGCACTTCTGAAAGTATGAAAAATGTAGACTACTGTATCAACATGCCCAAGTCAAAAATATACATTAGGCAATACCACAGATTATCAAGTATTAGCGGATTTAAATTATAGAAAGATAAAAACACAGCTAAAAATCATATCTAGATGTGTATTAACAGGCACAATCTTACACTGATTACAACTGCGGGGGAAAAAAAACAGAATTAAGTCAAGCCAACATCCTAGTTGGTTGATTGGGTTGTGCTTAAATTTGCACACCTGGATTTTTGCCATTTTCCCCAATTTCACTTCACCTGTGGTATTCATGCATACATTCTGATGTAAAAACTGGAGTAATCAGGTATATCAAATCTCACATTGTTATGCATGTCAAGCACACTCCCAAAATGTAACAAATCAACTTTTCCTGAACAATTTTATGATACATTATTGTAGCATGCAATGGAAAAGGTTTGTCTCTAAACCCAGGAAGCGAGGTTCTTCGCTCTCCGATTGTAAACCTCATATTTTACTCTACTTTCAAATCATGCTTCACCGTAAAAGCATGTGCTATCACCGATGCCCGAGGGAGGGTATTTTCATAAAGTATGAACCAGCTGTGTAGAGTACACTGCCAGCTCTTTTAACCATCCGCTCCGAGAGAGCGTGATGTGCTGGAAGAAATAATGAGGAATAATAAATACACTGAGTTTTTCCCATTGTGTTGGGACAACACTCTTGTTCCCATCTGGCTTGTGAAGCTCTGTTTATGTGTGAAAACAGCTGTATTTGGCAACAGACAATCTGCAAGGAAGCCGAGAGATCGGATTCACACTTCAGTACTTGGATGCAACGCTTTGAAGCTTCAGAGGAACTCTTTGTTGGAAAATAACAGCGCGAAGGGCCTGACATCGGATATGTTTTGAAAAGCATGTTTTAAGTTGAGGTGTCAGTAAACTGAAAAAGATGCTCTATGACCTTTTGTGGAAAGTTTTAAGTTGAATAATAAACTTGAATGAATGACTAAAAAGTAACTTATAAATAATTTTAAAATACAGTGCTGTCCAAAATGCCACCCAATGTCAGAATTGTGTATATATGGCTTATTTTAAAGCCTAATCATTTTTTTAATAAAAAAAATAGGCTGCTAGTATGAGCACATTTGCCAGGCCTGTCAGGCTAAATGCTAGATGAACTGGTTGACCTATATATCACTTATCAGGTCATATCAGAGCACTGATATTATTTAGTTTTTGTAACTCTGCAACAGGTTGCAATGCTGGCATCAGCCTAAAGGCCATTAGTTGCAGAGCTTGTGCTTATGGGAGTCTTTTCCTGATTCTGACACCATTCTGTGAATGACAGATTTGGAAAATAACCATTCTTATTCCACCCATGCATTAGCAGGAGTTTGAACCGTCACATTCACAGCATGAGCTACATTTCCCGTCTATAGACTCCCGATCAAATGAAGGAGTAAAACAATGAGGACTAACCACTGTATGATTGGATTTTTGCCGATCTAGACACTGCAGAAAGGAAAACAAAATGTTCTGTAAACATATGCAGTCATAAAATTGGAGTTTAATGCATGTTGTCACCAGTGAAGCCTTTAATAGGGTGTCCAATTCGTACCTGGCCTGCCTACATGCCCAATCAAAGACATTTGAGAAGAGCCAAATCCAAAGACGAATGCTGCTTACAGGTGGAGCTGACAGCATTGAGTGCACTGACTAAGCCTTAAGGTATTGAAAGACCAAGGACGAATAACGTACACATACACGTGTAAAAAGGTGAGAACAAAGTTCAGGGAGGTCAACTGTGGAAAACTTTAAATTCCTCCTTAAATACACACATCAAAGCAACAATACTAATTACTAAGTCATTCAGCTCTGTATGGGAAAAACAAACAAAAGTAGTGTACACTCAAAGTTTTCATTGGCATGCAAAATATATTGGCACCATATTGTTTATTGGCTGATTACCGATTTATTGGTATTGGTAATTTTTTTTGGTACTGTTCGATATTGAATAGTGGTTCATGCTCACTTCCATTGTTTATACATTTCCAATAGTTTTGCCATCGTCCAGCATTCACTTAAACTTAATTTTTTAAAAGCTAGAGGACTTTTAGACACCGTTAGAGGACATTTAACACCGTAAAAGTCTCAAAATTAATATAAATTTTTCATACTGAACAATCTAATGATACGATACCTAAAAATACACAGAATTTTAATATCAGCCATTACAACATTTTTTAGTTACAATGCATCTTTTAAATTGCACATTGAAATGTTAAAAAGCATGCAAATTAATCACATCAATAAATTTTAAATGAAACTTCGTAATTTATTTGAATTTAATTTTCAGCACCAATGAAGATTTATGAAAATAAGTGCAGTGACCTAAAATCATTTCTAATTTAGAGAATTTAGAGAATTCAGAAACATATTCTCTAATACTTTGAAGGATCTTCCTTAAACATTTGGGAAATTCTCTATAAAAACAGAAAAAAAATACAAGCACAAATAAGAATAACCCTTAAATATTTCTCAAGCACCCAACTCAGAAAGAAAAGCAGCACAGTGGCATGCCGAAATCATCACCCATCACGCAGACAGGCTTATTTATGCCAAACTAGCGTTAAATCTCTAGAGCTTAACTTTTAACGGGGTCCAGTCATTTGTTACAAGCTCTCATCAGTGATGGCAAGAACAGCAAACAGTGGCCCCCGAGGGCTCATTCCACTATTTCACAGTCAAACAGGCACACAGGACAACGCTCTCCTAAATGACACCATAACCACAGCTCCCCGTCTGACGGCTCCTATCGCTGGCACCACAGACCCACTGTGGGCTCTTTCATTACTCGTTTGCACAATCTGGAAAGGACTAGGGGCTCACAATGGCTTTATCACCAGGAAATGAGGGAGATTCTGCACTTTGCCCACCCTGGGTGGTCCGAAGCTCAAATCTTGCCCCTGGCTGTACAATTAGAGCCACCAAATAGTCCAAGTCATTGCTTTCTAAGAGTGGTGGGATTGTAAAAGTGTGGAAACAACAAATTAGCTTGGATTACGTTTACTATAGTGATGCAATTCCAAACAAATTCAGTATCAACTGCCAATTTTCGTCTCAAAGGAGAAAAGCAGCAACGGGCCCGATGACAACTGGAGTAAAACAAAATCGTGCAGTTACATGAACAGCTCGACTACAAAGCTTTCATAAACACAAGTTTCCCATACTGAGATCATACCTTCCAGAGAATAACAATAGGTTTGAACCAGATAGCAAGCTCTTGTTTCCAACCCCCTACACTTAGATTGGTATAATTTGGACCATCTGGTCCCCCTTCAGAAATGACAAGTTCTTTGATGGAGTTTGGGGAAAAAAAGCGCCTCTGAGGGATGAGAGACGAGGACCCCAGAGCCCAGGAAACATTCGGCTGTTAAGTTTCCCACACTGTGAACACTCATCGTCTCCTCTCTTATGAGAAATCAAGAGAGAGAGAGGATGAGACAGGAAAGAGACAAAGAGAGGGGGAAAACAAGAACTGAAAGCAACTTCTTCTCACAAGAATTTGGCTCTTGTCAAGTAAACCGAGGTCAAACTTCTTAACATACTGTAAATGCCCATTAGCTCCAAGTAAAACAAGCTTCTTCCTGACACAAATAACCGTCTGTACAAATCTTAAAGGAAGACCGTATTAAAAAGGCCACATTGTATTCTGGATAGTGTGCGCCAGAATTTTCCCAGATTTAAACAATTAGGAGACAGATGTTCGACCAGCCCTTTTCCATGAAAACAGAAGTGAAAACAAGGAGAGCTCCTGATAAACGCATAAGGACAGCATATGATTTCAGTGGTGTTACAAACTCAAAACAGGAGAAAAATGAGCTCTTTCGTTTTAATGGTTTAGCATTTAAGTATGAAATTGAAGATGAGACATCGAACACAATATGATGCAGAGTAAAATGCAAGGCACGGATTTACAGTTCGCAGTAAACACTGCAGATTTCTTCTTTCTATCAGTGAGGGAGGAAATAGGGCATGATAAGGGCCATTCACAAGCTCAAGTTAATGAATCACTCACTGCTGCAGTTTATCAGATGAAAGGAAATTCTCACCCTCCACAAATGCTCCCAAGAGCATTCTGGAGAAAAACTTTATATCAAATGCACGTTGCCAATTCAGGAAGTTGGAAGTAACAGACTAGTAGAATTAAGAGCTTTTTTTTTGCTGTGTTCTTCTATCAATGCTGCAAAAAAATATACACCAAAAACTTTTCACAGCTATAATTCCACATAAATTCATACAAAAACAAATGCACTGACGACAGTCGCATTTAAAGAAAGACATCTGTTAATCTACTTAAATATCGACAGAGCATTTATTGTGCATTTTTAATGAGTCAATCAAAAGGATTCACAAAAAAAATCTTGAACTTACATGCGAGTTAGCGGTTTTAATCAGACTCACTCTGTAAGTGAATCATCCAAATTCCAATACTGAGGTCACAAATCGACCCCCTCGCTAAACTGAGTAATTTTCGAAACAAACTTGGTTTTATCTATTGGTTATTGATTGAATGCAGGCAGATCTGAATGCGAATTTACAGTTGATTAAATTTAAGTTAATTGTAGAATCTGGCATATGTCACCAGAGAGAAGGCTAAGGCCCTGTCCACACGAACGTGGTTATTTTTAAAACCGCAGCTTTTTCTACGCGGTTAGGCCATTTGTCCACACGCAAACGCAGAACCAGTTCACTGAAACCGAACATTTTTGAAAACGCCTGGCAGGGTGAAGATTTTCAGAGTCAGATTTTTTGAGTTTTTGGCTTGTGACGTTGGCGCCTGCGCTGTTGTCTCCGCCTACTGGAGACTTTTTCAGGCTTCTGATTGGCCAACATGGCTTTACGGTTGAGATTATATCGCCACCTGTTGGTTTGGCATGCTCTTGACAGTGATTCATAGCATGTGTTTGCGTTTTCATGTGGAAAGAGATTTTTTTTAAAACGGAAGAAGAAAAAACTCAGTTTATAAAAATACCCATGTACGTGTGGACTTGGCCTAAATAAAAAAATTATGAGGTTGCATATGCAAGGATGAATTGTTCGCAATAAGATTAATTACATGCATTTAGGAAAAAAGGTGAGGGAATGAACAATTCATTTTCATTCCATGCAGACTTGAATTCGTAATAAAGAAATTAAAAGAAATAAATACTTTTATAACAAAGACAGTAAAACATTATATACTTTACAAGGGTGTACAAGTAAATACTCTATGGCTGACTAAAAAGTCCTTGTTTTAGGCCCCAAGTATAACATCAATGCCTAAGACAATTCTGGAAAACAACCTCCTATCTACAGAAATATAAATGGGCATTTCTAGCTGGGTATGACACAGTATAGCTAAATTTATGTCTGCAATCCCTCTGGGCTGTGTCTGACAAGTAGACCATTTTAAAACAGACAGCATCAACAATTTTCCATTAACCTGACCATTCTTTAAACCACCACATTATATCTATTTGCCTGTACAAGTTCAGATGCATACAGGTGCATCTCAATAAATTAGAATGTCGTGGAAAAGTTAATTTATTTCAGTAATTCAACTCAAATTGTGAAACTCGTGTATTAAATAAATTCATTGCACACAGACTGAAGTAGTTTAAGTCTTTGGTTCTTTTAATTGTGATGATTTTGGCTCACATTTAACAAAAACCCACCAATTCTCAACAAATTAGAATATGGTGACATGCCAATCAGTTAATCAACTCAAAACACCTACAAAGGTTTCCTGAGCATTCAAAATGGTCTCTCAATTTGGTTCACTAGGCTACACAATCATGGGAAGACTGCTGATCTGACAGTTTTCCAGAAGACAATAATTGACACCCTTCACAAGGAGGGTAAGCCACAAACATTAATTGCCAAAGAAGCTGTCTGTTCACAGAGTGCTGTATCCAAGCATGTAACAGAAAGTTGAGTGGAAAGGAAAAAGTGTGGAAGAAAAAGATAACCAACCGAGAGAACCACAGCCTCATGAGGATTGTCAAGCAAAATCGATTAAAAAATTTGAGCGAACTTCACAAGGAATGGACTGAGTCAAGGCATCAAGAGCCACCACACAAAGACGTGTCAAGGAATTTAGCTACAGATGTCGTATTCCTCTTGTTAAGCCACTACTAAACCACAGACAACGTCAGAGGCGTCACCTGGGCTAAGGAGAAGAAGAACTGAACTGTTGCCCAGTGGCCCAAAGTCCTCTTTTCAGATGAGAGCAAAAGTTTTGTATTTCATTTGGAAACCAAGTTCCTAGAGTCTGGAGTAAGGGTGGAGAAGCTCATAGCCCAAGTTGATTGAAGTCCAGAGTTAAGTTTCCACAGTCTGTGATGATTTGGGGTGCAATGTCATCTGCTGGTGTTGGTCCATTGTGTTTTTTGAAAACCAACGTCACTGCACCCATTTACCAAGAAATTTTGGAGCACCTCATGCTTCCTTCGGCTGACCAGCTTTTGAAGTGCTGATTTCATTTTCCAGCAGGATTTGGCACCTGGCCACACTGCCAAAAAGAACCAAAAGTTGGTTAAATGACCCATGGTGTTGGTGTGCTTGACTGGCCAGCAAAATCACCAGACCTGAACCCCATAGAGAATATATGGGGTATTGTCAAGAAGAAAATGAGAAACAAGAGACCAAAAAATGCAGATGAGCTGAAGGCCACTGTCAAAGAAACCTGGGCTTCCATACCACCTCAGCAGTGCCACAAACTGAACACCTCCTGAACATACTTTCCAGAAGGCCAACAATACACTAAAAATGTTTTTTTTATTGGTCTTATGAATTATTCTAATTTGTTGAGATAGTAAATTGGTGGGTTTTTGTTAAATGTTAGCCAAAATCATCACAATTAAAAGAACCAAAGACCAAGTCTGTGTGCATTGAATTTATTTAATACACGAGTTTCACAATTTGAGTTGAATTACTGAAATAAATTAACTTTTCCACGACATTCTAATTTATTGAGATGCACCTGTATGTCTGCAAGTCTTCATTAGCCGGTGTCTGGATGATGATTCACATTTCTCAGTCTCACGCATTCTTGAAGCTTGACAGGCCAGCCAGAACTGGTTAATAAAGAACGAGTGTGGGACATACAGAAATGTTCAATAGTAAATCTACCCTCCTCATCTGTCCTCTCCCCCCAGGCCAGGCCAAATCTCCACGCTCTCTAAGGACTCAGCAGTGTCAAGTTAAGACATGCCTGCTTCCGCCTCGACTATCCCAATGAAGGAAGAATAAACATGAAAGCCATCAAAGCCAGAGCACATAAAATAAAAGCTTATGGCTGGGACCCAGACTACTTGTGGGTTCCCACCTACGGAGTTGCCTTGGAAAAAAAATCATGGAAGAACAAAAACAAGTTTCAAATCAACAATTGTGAATCTTCTAAGATATTTTGGCTTCGGTTCTCAGTAAGATGTACAAAAAGAGATACGTGTCCACTTCAACCCATCAAAACGATGTATTTCTGAGCAAATTTTGAAGTACTGCATAAAAACACTGTTTGGGAAAAATGGTCAAAATGCATATTAAAAATGTTATACACTTTTAAAAATAAAGGTGCTTAAAAGGATAGATTTTAGATTTTTAGGTTTTTAGAATCTGAAGAACCTTCTTTTACCACAAAGAACCTTTTGTGAAACGGAGTTGTTCTTCAGATGTTAAAGGTTCTTTATGGAACCATTTAGAAAAAAAAAAGGTTCTTCTATGGCAGGGGTGCCCAACCCTGCTCCTGGCGATCGACTGTCCTGCAAAGTTTAGCTCCAAAATCGACCCAAACACACCTGCCTGTAACTTTCTAGTGATCCTGAAGCCCTTAATTAGCTTTTTCAGGTGTGTTTGATTAGGGTTGGAGCTGAACTTTGCAGGAGAGTCGATCGCCAGGAGCAGGGTTGGGCACCCCTGTTCTATGGCATCGTGAAGCACCTTTATTTTTAAGAGTGTATGACATAATAACTTCCATTATTTTAAATATTTTGTTCATTAGTGGCTCAACAAATTAGTCAATTTCATTACTTGAAGGTGCATAATCAAGATGAAAAGCATCAAATATTATATGGCTGTCAGTTTCACGCTGTTTTAATGACGTTTCAAATGCAAAATGCCTAAATCAACAAGAAGAACTAAAGTGAATTAGAAGAAAAGGTGTCTGACTGAAAAGGCCCGTTGTAGACCATGTGCTAACAAATGGCTGCTAATTAGCCAAGTGTATGATAGAAAGAATAAAAGCCAAATCACTTCCTCTTCCATTATCTAAATGCAAATGTCTTATTGACACCCTGATTACAGCTCACTAGACATGCTTATTACTTGCATTTTGGTATATGCCTACTGATATAGCAGCATCTACTTGGGAACGAGAAGCTACAGAGGTCATGGCTTGCTGGGACTCTACTAATTGGTTACGTTACTGCTCTTTTCCCACAGGCAGAAGAACCTAATCCAGCAACCCAATCGTTCTGCTTATGCTGGAAGAAATTCAATGATTTGCGTAATATGCACAACTTCACCGCCTAGTAGAGAGGTCACTCAATGCCAGATCTAACAGAGGGTCTATACTGTTGTCTAAAACAGCGATTCTGAACCCAGAGTAGGCTATGTATCTTGTATGATCTTCTTAGGTAAGCGTTCTCCTTGACGGCCCCCAGAACCGAAGAACAGTAAAGTTTGAGCTGTATTTAAAAGGTAATGATTCTTGCTAAATGACATCTAGTATATGATAACAATACAATACAACAAAAAGTTGAACCATGATGATTAGAAACACGCAGATTTATTACCGCCTAAAGCTATGAAATATGAGTGATGACTGAGTGATCGCTATTAGTAGTATAATGCAGAAAATTAGCATTGCCATATACTCCACATCTGAGCAGATTGAAAAAGTGGACAGATCATATGACCTTAGAAGTAAGTTATTACTACATATTTAGTGGATAGATACTATTATTTATTTATGAGACTAGCATTTATTGTCTCACTACAACTGCCTATGCTAACAGTTTACAATAAGCCTCATTTGTGCATTAAATATAATGCATTATATAGAGCAATGTATTTTTACAGCATTTATTACATGTTGATTAAAAAAGTTATTGTTACAGTTTGCAATTAACATTTATTAAATGCTGTAGAAGTACTGTTCATGTTAGTTTATGTTACCTAATAAGATATTATTGTAAAATGTTTTTACACATTGACTAGTCAGAATGGCTACTTAATGGTTTATTACTACTTTCTAATAAGATTATTAACACAATCTAACAAATGGAATAGATACTAGAGTAGCAACTATCCAAAAAGTAACTAAGAAATACATAGGGAATAGTAACTAGTAAAGGCGGAATTGGTGTTAACAGCTATTGGTTACTACTAGTCAAAAGTGAATAGTTAATATCTGAATCAAAGATCTCTATAGATTTCAATAAAAAAAAAACGTAATTTGTTACCAGTAACAATGAAGTAGTTGCTTGTCACTATCAATAGTAGATTGATGCATAAATACATACTGGTGATGACTAACTTTAATGACTAGTAGTAGTGAATAGCTGCTAAAGAACCTGAGATGCTTAAAGAACACATGCTAAATCGACTTGTCACAACTCTGGAACAACTTTTATTCACAGTGCAGCAAACCAAACGAGATTTGTGTGACTCTGACACGAGAATACAAGAGAAAGCTGCTTACCCAGGTGAAGGGTCAGGTTGATGGAGTTTGGGTACTGGATGCCCGCTAACATAGTCTGACTTTGCCACCAGGTGGTATCCGCTTGGTTGTTGTAATCGGTGAGATAAACCGCGCTGTGGTGGTGTCTGGGGTCTCCGGCGTCGCAAATGTGGCATGATTTAGTGACTCCCGTTACCCCGGTCTGTACACAGTATTCTTCAGGCGGCGAGCCGCAAGTGTTGGTGGCCACTACGGTTACATTGAAAGCGGCGTTAACAAACTCTGGCATGCAGCGCTGAGGCCGATTGAACTCGTCTATACATTCATCCATCGCTCCATGACTGCACGCTGCCCACAAAGTCCATAACAACAAACAGCTAAAAAGCGACATTGTGTCCTTTTGTTTATGCGACCTCAAGTAGCTACCGTCACTGTCTTGATCCCTTAAATCCTCGCAGTCTTTAAAAAGTTTGCAGTAACTCGCCAGCTACCGAGTTTGTGGTTTTGTAAATAAACTCATGCGGAAAATGGTGGTAATCGCTTCACCTCCAAAAAGCGATAGTTGTGGCTTAATCTCCTCGCGACTTCTCTCTTGCAAACCTTCACTTTATTACTGCTTTGTAACCACAGCCATGGGGGGAAAAAACTTTTGGAGAAAAGGAACTATATCCGACTACACCCTGGCAGCTAGTGCGCAAGTCAAAGTACTTCCCAAAAAAAAAAAATCCCTACGTCTACTTCCGCCTGAAGGATGCTTTGATGGACCGCCGACCCGCTAAACAAGGCAAGGCCAAATGGACAGGGATGCATGAGTGGGCGTGTCGAAATGGGTATGGGTGGAATGGGCGTGGCTTTGCGCTTTCCCAATTGGTCAGTTTCCCAGTCAACTCCAGGAGTGGGTGGGGCCGGAATTTCATACCTCACAGATTCTCAACGGAGCGATGAACTGACCACTAACTACTATCCGTAAATAGATAAACAAATATGTGTTAAACCGTGGCTTGATTCGCCATCAGAAAATCCCAGAAAAATTATCTTTCAAATAGCTGTCCATATGCAGGCTGTGCAGGCTTTTATACTGTGGTATCTTCAAAGAGCCATACTTTCTGGATGAATCCCCCGTGCTATGAATAACTAGAGGATGATAGCTGTTGCTTGCTGTGAGCAGTGGGGTCAAAGGGCAAGGTTATTTAAACCTACTCTACCAGGCAAGGGTGTATCCGAAAACTTTAAATAGGTGAGTGTTACGTTTTGTGGGCTGTTTATTAATATTTTACCAGCATTTTTTCTAAGATGAATAGAGAATCATCTTAAAGTTTGTCCCACACTTACCTCAAAATCAAGTGTGTTTGTTATATCTTACCTCAAAATCAACTTTTAGTTTTTTATGCAGCTAGAATATTCAAAGCCTTCATATAACTAACTAGTAATAAAAAAATAACCACAGTTAAGATTGCAATTCTGGAAATTTGTTTTCCTTTTTTAAAATTCCAAAATCATGTGCGTTATATATTACCCCAAAATCTACCTTATCCAAAAAAAAAAAAAAAGGATCCACTGTAGGCAAATTCAAAGGCTTCACAGAACTAACTAGTAATAAAATAAATACAAATAAAAAAGTAACAATTAGTAATAGTAATACGAATAAATAAACAATAATAAAAAGTAGCCTAATAAAAATAATAAATGGTAAAAATATAGGACTGGCCATTTGTTTTTGTTTTTTTCTCCAATTCATAGATCTTTTCTTTTGCATTGGATATTCACAAATAAAGTTTGCCTGGTGGATTGATTGGAAAGTGAGAGCTGGAGTACTGAATGATCTGAAAATGTGTGTGTGCTATTGATAAGAACGATAGCAGATACTGTCTCTGATACTACTCTACATAAGTCCAGTGAGTGTCTCAGATTGGCAGCGAGCGTCATCAGATCTAGTCTTCGGACGCATTCCTTTAGATAACGCTATAACGATTTAATCAAACTGTGATCAAAGAACAAAACTTTGGTGTTTAACAAGACAATCAATCATCACCAACCATGGAGATAAATTGGTTTAATAGCTCTCTAAATAGGATAGAATTGCTCTGTTGGAAAGAAATTGGTTTAAATTTCCCTTCACAAAAATGACATTACGGCCTATTTAAATGCTATGCTTATACATTTTTGAGCTAAGAATCTTGACATCTAGCATTACTATAAAACCTCTGACCTTGCAATCAAGTGTACTAGACTTGTACTAGACTTCTGTCTATCCATCAATCGCCTAGTCTTACTACATCCAGGACAGGGGAAACGAGGGCTAGATTTATCCCTATATGTCAAAAAGAGAAATGAGTGTCAACGCTTTGTCAAATACTCATTTCTGCCCCCCCGTACCACTGCATCAAGCTCAGGCATGTCCAGGATGTGCATTGTCTCACTGCTACCTTCAAACTTTAAACACATTCATCAGCAATTGTTCTCTAAAGACACAAGAGTTAGCCTATGTACTCTCTCATCTTACCCAGAGGCTACGACTATACTCTTCTCAAAGATATTTCACACATTCTCTGGAATTTTGCTGCGGTTTCAGATTTGCTTTTTTGAGTAAATCAGATGAGTAATGCTTTATATAAAAATGTTAAAGTAACAAGTCAAGGAGTTATGGAGTTTAAGTGTGTACAGAATTTGTGGTTATATTTGCAATTACACGCTGAAACACAATTATATTTTAGTGTAGATTAGTGAATTAATAAAAAAAAAAAAACATACAAAACAAAGCAATTAAATACTTTTTAAATCATTAATGGTAGCATCCATAGATAGACTCAGATGTAAACATGCTCTGCAGCGGGTTTAAAGCGCCCTCTATCGTTAATCATTAGCAAAGAATCACGATAAGCGCCAGATATGAATGAATCTAAATTCATTATATTTGTAGTTTAAGTATATATCCAATATATATCATAAATAAAATATTTTGCCAGCATTTTATTTATGCACCAAACACAATTACATAAAACTAAAGGTAAATCTAAAGGTTTAAATCTAGCTATTATTTAATTATACATATTAATTGATGATTTCACAACACTTTTTTGTTTCTAACATTTATGAAAATGTTGAGCAATGGATTTTTTGGTAATCAATGATACATTCAGTAGCCAAAATAATAATTTACACTAACTCATATATCATTATAACAAAAAAGATAAAATTGATTTACACTTTTCAAAAGACATGTTAACACACTTCAGCTCTTAGTGTTCCAAAACTCTTGTGTACAGTGTTATACACACTTCTACAGCTGCAAAAATGTCACTTGGTATTTTGTGGTCTCTGGAAAGACACTGGATTCTGAAAAACTGAAATAGTGTATTATAGTGTATAAAGCACAATATTTATGCATTTGTCAGCCAGCAATCCATTATTATTGACTGCACACGTTATATTTCACATACATTTCTCAAAATGCATATATCTAAACTATGAGTTGTTTGTTTTAGGGCACAAAATGTTACTCAATCTGGACAGAAAAAAAACTTGGCTGGAGTTACACATTGCTGCAAAACCACACATCTGGAAACGGAGTATTTGATTCCCACCAGTGACTTCATTTCTTAGTCAGTGAACTCATTTCTTAAGAGGGCATGAGAGAGATCAAGACTAAAATTATAAAAAAGAAATTTTATTAGAATACAACACTTAACATGTATTTGCCATCCATTATTGGTCACGAATAGTTATTTTTAATAACTGTTATTAACTGACAGTCATGGTTTCAATTTATTCATGCTTTTTTACATAAAACGATGAAAGATTGAATAACAAAAAGCAACAAAATTCAAACATTTTAAATCTTCCCAAAGACATCCTTGTTCAGATGTTCAGTTTTAATAACCACCCCTGTTTCCCCCCCAGCCTCCTCTGAATCCCCTCCCTCCATTTCCATCTCCTCCACCTCCTCTGTATCCACCAGACCCTCTGAATCCACCCCCACCAGACCCCCTGAACCCACCTCTATCAGACCCCCTGTACCCACCCCCGCCGCCACGATACCCTCCAGACCCCCTGAAGCCACCTCCACCACCCTGGTATCCTCCGCCTCCTCTATATCCTCCACCAGACCAGGATCCACCACCACCGCCGCCTCTGTATCCTCCTCCTCCACGGCCCCTAAACTCTCCACCCCCTCCAAAGTCAGTACGGGGCATCTTGGGTGGACGTGGACCATCTCCAAAGCTGTAAATAACAAAGATAAAAGGGTGTTAAAATAATACAATTAACTAACATCTCATTTTCAAAATAGTTTAGTTTTAAGCAACCTTTATCCTAAATAAACCAATTAAATGTATGGGTTCAATGATCTCACCGTGGGTTGGAGACCATGAGGTTGATGCCAGCTGACGAGGGTCTGGACACAAGCCGAATGACGTTCAGCAAGCGCTCATTGGTGGGATCCAAATTCCGGATGTATTCTGGGTCTTTGGTCACCTCCACCACCAGGGCTTCCATCGCTGCCCTCAGGGCTGCCACACCACCGGCTATATCTTGGGGAATCTTCAATTTGATCCTACAGAAGGAAGGAATATTCTTGATGATCACTGGAACTCTTCTCTTGTTGACTTCCTTGAAAATATTTGGTTTGTTCTCAGGATTCCTGACTCAAGAACTCTGGAGAACTTATTTTTTGTTGTTTATTGTTCAACACATACCAGTCATCAAGCTCAACAACTTCTCCACTGGAGGTGACCTTCTTTGTGCCGAACAGAATAAGCTGAAGAGGACTGACAAGAGTCATTCCTTTGGCAGAAATGGCTCGAGTTCGGATCTGTTATTACAAAAGACATAAATTATATTTGTATACTCCTAAAAGCTGACAAAAACTTTTAGCAGATATACACTACCATTTAAAAGTATGGGGTTAGAAAGATTTTTTTCGATATTGTTTGAAAGAAATGAATACTTTAATTCACGAAGGACGCACTCAAATTGATCACAAGTCACAGGAATAAATAACAAATAGAAATTTTTTTATTTATTTAATATTTTCAAAATTTCACTTATTCCTTGTGATGCAAAGCAGAATTTTCAGTAGCCATAACTCCAGTCTTCAGTGTCACATGATCCTTCATAAATCATTATAACATGCCGTTTTGGTGCTTAAGATACATTTCATATCATCAAAAGAAAGTTTGAAACCGTGTGCTCCTTTATATACAATAAAAAGCCTACTGCCACTTTTGATCAATTTAATGTCCAATGCGAAGGAAAGTAACTGCAAATCACACAAGATTGGAAAGTGTGTGTAAACATTTAAGCACAGAGATTTCTCTTGTCGTGCTACTACACATTCCAATTAAATATTTTAATGACTATAGTATACAGTGGTACGAAAGTATTCAACCCCTCTTACATTTTTCAGCTCTTGTTAATGCATCATTTCTAAAATCATTTAGTTATTTTGTTGCCTCATTATGTACTCCACAGCACCCCATATTGACAGAACACAGAATTGTTGACATTTTTGCAAATTTATTAAAAAAAAAAAACTGAAATATCACATGGTCCTAATTATTCAGACCCTTTGCTGTGACACTCAATATATTTAACTCAGGTGCTGTCCATTTCTTGTGATCATCCTTGAGATGGTTCTACACCTTCATTTAGTCCAGTCCAGCTGTGTTTGATTATACTGAATGGACTTGATTAGGAAAGCCACACACACCCGTCTATATAAGACCTTACAGCTCACAATGCATGTCAGAGAAAATGAGAATCATAAGGTCAAAGGAACTGCCCGAAGAGCTCACAGACAGAATTGTGGCAAGGCACAGATCTGGCCAAAGTTACAAAAAAAAATTCTGCTGCACTTAAAGTTCCTAAGAGCACAGTCGCCTCCATAATCCTTAAATGGAAGACGTTTGGACGACCAGAACCCTTCCTAGAGCTGTCCATCCGGCCAAACTGAGCTATCGGGTTTTGGTGAGAGAGGTAAAGAAGAACCCAAGATCACTGTGGCTGAGCTCCAGAGATGCAGTCGGAGATGGGAGAAAGTTGTAGAAAGTTAACCATCACTGCAGCCCTCCACTAGTCTGGGCTTTATGGCAGAGTGGCCCGAGGAAGCCTCTCCTCAGTGCAAGACACATGAAAGCCCGCATGGAGGACTCCATGATGGTGAGAAATAAGATTCTCTGGTGTGATGAGACCAATATAGAACTTTTTGGCCTTAATTCTAAGCGGTATGTGTTGAGAAAATCAGGCACTGCTCATCACCTGTCCAATATAGTTCCAACAGTGAAGCATGGTGGTGTCAGCATGATGCTGTGGGGGTGTTTTTCAGGTGCAGGGACAGGGCGACTGGTTGCAATTGAGGGAAAGATTAATGCGGCCAAGTACAGGGATATCCTTGATGAAAACCTTCTCCAGAGTGCTCAGACCTCAGACTGGGCCGAAGGTTTACCTCCCAACAAGACAATGACCCTAAGCACACAGCTACAATAACGAAGGAGTGGCTTCACAACAACTCTTTTTGTGACTGTTCTTGAATGGCCCAGCCAAAGCCCTAACTTAAACCCAATTGAGCATCTCTGGATAGACCTAAAAATGGCTGTCCACCAACGTTTACTATCCAACCTGACAGAACTGGAGAGGGACTGCAAGGAGGAATGGCAGAGGATCCCCAATCCAGGTGTGAAAAACTTGTTTGCATCTTTCCCAAGAAGACTCATGGCTGTATTAGATCAAAAGGTGCTTCTACTAAATACTGAGCAAAGTGTTTGAATACTTAGGACCATGTGATATTTTCAGTTTTTCTTTTTTAATAAATCTTCAAAAATGTCAACAATTCTGTGTTTTTTTCTGTCAATATGGGGTGCTGTGTGTGTACATTAATGAGGAAAAAAATTAACTTAAATGCTTTTAGCAAATGGCTGCATATAAAAAAGAGTGAAAAATTTAATGGGGTCTGAATACTTTCCCGTACCCACTGTATATTGGATCGGACTGGATTCTAACATTTGATTGGATTCTAATATTAGAATAAGAATGTCCAATATTATGTGCAACTATGTAAAAAAATCATGGTTCGTGGCTGTGATGTAACCCCCTGAAGTCTTTATTAAGTCTAAAAGTAGAAACTGCGAAAATAGCAGTTTAAAGCTAGACTTTCAAACCAACCTTTTCCCCAAAGACGAAAAAGGGAGATGGATACGCCATATCATGGTTGCTGAAAGGACAGTTAACTGAGGACTTGTGAATGAGAGCATTTCGCCCCTCTGTGGTCAGGATCTTCCTTTTCTCTTTGTGGTAACACACATTGGGGTAAGAGCCAAACGTCAGCAGAGAGATCACCACATCCAAGTTATTGTCTGGTCCCACAGTGTTAAACATCTGATTCAGGAGGCACTCTACAAGAGAGTGAAAAGACAAAAAATTACTTTCAAATCTTCAAATAACATCCGAGGACTGAAATAAACTGAAGAACTACATGGAAGTGCATTTAGAAGCACGGCTTAACCTTCAGGGAATCCGACGTTGACAAGGATATCTTTCAGCTGGACCTTGGCCTCCCAGGTCATTCGCAAAGTGGACATGTTCAGCCTCTTGTGCTCACAAAACCGGATCTCTGCATCCTCACCTCCCATCCTGAAAAATTACAATCTATTTATATTGTGAAACCATCAAGAGATCAAAATGTTAATGTTAAAAAAAAAAAAAAAAAAAAAATATATATTTATAATATATAGGTTATATATATATATATATATACATCTATATATATAATAACACACACACACCACACACACCACACACACCCACACACACACCCACACACACAATCTCCCAATTTAAAATGGCATGGACCCCCCACCGGACTTCATCCCAGGCCTGGAAGACAGAGAGTAAGGCCACGTGATCTGAGAAACGTGAGCCTGCAAAGTTCCTATGAACAAAACCGAGGCGTTTGCCTTCGTTGATAAAGGGCTCGGGGAAACAGGTCGCTGCTGAGATAGTGCACACGGCATCTCCAACACTAAACAACACAAACACAAGTACAAGTAAATTCAACAGGTAATTTTGGGAAAAATAGCAATGACCTGTATGTTGACAGCTTTGTGAGATGCACTCAATTCATAAACAGCCAATGTTGGATGAATAAACTTACTTAAAGATGCATCCCATGATCATCATCTTTCCCAGACGTGGTTCGATGGGCAGTTTGGCTAGAATGCGTCCCAGTGGAGTCAGCTCATCATTAGAGTCTAGAGCATCCAGCTCTGGAGAGCAACAGAGGCTTGTTTGATTTGGTTCACTTCAACATCCTTAATATTAAGACATGTAACAAAATCTGTACCTCTCAGTGTATGTTCAGCTTCAATAACAGCATCCAACGGAGGCGGCTCAATGGCTTTGGACAAGAAATTCCCGATGGCACCCAGTCTCAGTAGCTTAATGCTGAGGGCCACCTCATGCAGTGGTGTGCGGAAGATTTCAGGAGTCATATGGGTCTCCAGTCTGCATAACAATCATTAACATTTCAGATAATGCGATTTTGTTTGAGGTTTTGGTACAACTGAAGAATGACATTTCGTACTTTTCAAAACGAGCTCTGCTGCAGAGGTAAAAGCAGAAGCCTGGTTTGACTCTGCCAGCTCGTCCCTTCCTCTGCTCAAGGTTGGTCTTGGAGGCCCACACTGTGGCGTAGTTTGTCATGTTGTTGTGAGAAGTGAACAACTTCACTTTCTGCCTGAATGACATATTTGGTATTTGTGGACAAAACAGAGTATATAGAGAAGAGAAATGTACATCAAAGAGATAGTTTCTTCCACAATGAAACTAATTTACTGACCCTAATGTCATTCCAAACCTGTATGACTTTGTGTTTTGCGTTACACAAAAGATGATAATGTTGGTAGCCAAACAGCTGGTTACTATTAACTTCCATTGAATGGACAAAAAATGATAATGTTTTGTGTTTTACAAAAGAAAGTCATGCAGGTTTGGAATGACATGAATAAAATAGAGAAGATTTGGGTGAATCATCTCTTTAATAAATGGAGCTGCTTACTTGCAGGAGTCTAAGACAAAGACCACATCATTGATGGTAATGCTTGTCTCAGCGATGTTGGTGGACAAAATGACCTGTGGTGTGTTTGCAAAAATTTGTTTCAAATTAAAATGTTTTAATATATCAATTCCTAAATTGCACAGTGAAATGTCTCCAGACCTTTGTCACACCCTCAGGAGTGGGCTCAAACACTCGTCTCTGTTCTTCCCTGGGGATCTGAGAGTGAAGCGGCAGGATTCGGTATCGATGACCACCTTTGAGGGACACAATATTAGAGGAATCACTAGGAGTTATATTAACAGATCCAAGATACAAGTCACAATATCTGGAGAAAACATTTTGTTTGAGTGTGAGCAGAATATCATTACAGACCGAAGTGAGGGTTCATCTCCAGGTGTTTCTGCATGGAATAGATGAGGTTCCAGCCTGGAAGGAAGACTAGTACAGCCCCTGGTACTTCCAGCGTTTCTATGTACTTCAGCAAAGCCTCAATCAGCTCGAACGGAGTTTCCTTCTCATTCAACTGAGACATGGCACGCTTGGTTTCAGGAGTATACTCAGATCCACAGATGACATTACAGTTCACCTGTAGAACACAGAAATACACATGTCAAGCATTAATTTATGTACATTTAAGTAAACCATTATGAACTATCATCTGATCAGTGCTGTGGAGTAAAGTTTAGTTAGTTAAATGCAGCTCTTCTTCAACTATGTTTTCACGTAGTAACGGGTTAATGTTAATGTCCATTGGTATACATAAAAAATTTGAGGCGGTAGATTTTTTATTTATTTTTGAAGAATCTCTGAAGAAGCTCCCAAGGCTACAGTTATTTCCTAAAAAAATTAAGCAAACTAGTAGTATTCTGAAATACTACTACAATTTGAAACAACATGATACTTTTATAGAACGTATGCAGAAGCAATTCCAAAAAAAATTATATATATAATATATATATATAATATATATATATATATAAAAATATATATCTCACACACACACACATACATACATAATATAATAGATATATTATATCTATATAATATATAAAATATTATATAAGTCCGTGTCACTTTTTGCATCCCCTTTAATGTTTCCTTTGGCTGAATTATACTTTAAATGGATAATTTCCAGATCATATTGTTAACTTTAAATCATACAATATAAAAGCCATTTAATTATCTCTTAAATTTGACACCATTTTAGTACCTTTATTTTTTCTCACTGGTAGAAGTCCTTTTTTGCACCTAATTTAATAAAACAAACAAACAAAAAAAAAAAAACATCATCTTCCTCGTCCACCATACTCATCTTTACTTTTTTCTTCCGGTCCATTGGTGGTGGTACGAACTGAGTCATCTTAATGCAGTCTTCTAAGAAATACTCGGAATATCAATCATAAACATTCTGTCAGGTTTTACATTCAGAAAAAAAAGAAAGAATTGGTCATTCCAAAATTAATGCTCTAACATTGAGCAATGGGTTTCCAAACGCCAGTGTGTGAGATGTTAAATATTAAACCATTAAAATATCATTACAAAACAGTGCATTGTGAAAACATGCTTCTCACCTTGTACAGGATGTGCACGTCCATGCACCTCGATGATAGGACAGTTAAAAAAGTACTCCCTAAACATGGTTGTGTCAATGGTAGCAGACATGAGGATGATGCGCACCTCAGGGTAAGCCTGGACCACATCTCTCAACACTACCAACAGGAAATCAGACTGGACAGAAAAACATACTTGTGAATAGGTTGAGACATTGCACCTCTCTAAACACATTTTTTGAGATGTTAACATACTGTATATGTACAGGTTGCACAACAGTGAAAACAATAATAGCACTCATTATGTCTATTATTCAGTGAAAAGTGGTTATTTTTTCATTTGAGCAATTTCGTTCTTCCAGTTCAAAAAGCAAAGTTGAGCCTACGTCACGAAAAGTGACGTACATGTACTAATTTGGAGTGGTGATTGGCTGCCGTGGTTGGAGTACGCCTCTATGTCATCAGCTTTCTGAGCTTTTCTCAGTATTATTCATGAGAATTAACTCTTATGGTCCAATCACTGCACTGTATTATGAATGAGATCGTCTTACAGCAGAAAATTTAAATCTCATAAAAGAGCTTTGCGCTGTCAGTTCATTTCTGTAAACATACGCAACAATATGTAGAGCACGTATGAGAGAGCGGTTTCTGCACGGAATGCCGAGATGAGTTTAACAACACTCACTGCGCAAATCATAGTTCATATCCAGACCGGAGCAAGCGTGTTTCAAGTTTATGTGAACATATTTCATATTCTCTCATGCTCCGAATATATATATGGCCACAGGATCATGTCTTACTTCAATAAAAGATGTGCAAATAAGGGCACTGATACAGCGGTTCACCCGATCATGAACGCAATGACACGACGGATTATTGTGGTACACAGCAAACTAGATATTACGAAATTAAAAGAAATCGTTGAACAAAACGTAATTTCATGTGTCAATTTGACGAACTGGGTAGTGCTGGTAAACGTAAAATATTATAAAATGTTAAATGTTCTTCTTCATTTGTCCTATCCAATATCTCCGCTAATTTATTTCAAATAATAATGATCACAACGATTGGATTTGTTCATGATAGTTGGTTAGTTCTTCAAGGTCTAATGACAGTTTCTATCCAGTTTATTTATCATTATTTTTAAAATTCTCAAGGTGGCCCCCATCTCTGTTGTTGTTTGTATTTTCTTTCTTTGCTCATATTTTAATATTCATTTGTCTCTATAATGAGCGTGTTGTAGGTCTGTGTTTTATTGGTTGTTTTCTAGGGCTGCCCTTGACTAAGGATTTTTCTGGTCGACTAGTAGTTGTTCATTTTAAGCATTAGTCGACTAATCGCATGTTTATTAATAAACCATTTAAATCATTATAATGAGTCTTTAATTACTTACATTGCCTAATAAGCACTCAAGCACACACAAAGCTGGAGTGCAACACAATAAACGTAGAGTCTTTACGATTTTGAAATGTGTATTACTCTTATCTGTATGACCAAAAATGGGGGAGTATTTTAAGAGAAAGTGGCCGCACTGGCGCCTCCATCTCATGCTGTGAGCGTTACAGCTTCCACACTCTGCAGACAGTTGAATAGCACACATTTCTCTGGGTTAACATTAGATTAAGCAGCCATGTAAAGTTGCGAATACTTACATCTTTCAGATGATAAGCCATATTTGAGGTCGATGAATGATAGGCGAGCGTTTGGATGTCCTGCCCGATGTACAGTATTAGACTAGCCGTTGACGATCTGTCCGTCACGAACTGTGTGACTTCGCATGTGGATTTTTTTTTCTGCGACTAATAAAATTTTGGTCGACCAAGCCTCTCTTCTGGTCGACTAAAGATTAGTCGATTATTAGGGGGCAGCCCTATTTTTTTCTCCCCTCTTCCCACCCTCTACACTCCCACTTTTCCACAGCTTTACACGCCCATTTCTTGACTCTTTTTCAAATCTAAGGTGTGAACAACCAGTGCTAAAACAGGGGGGTTTCATGACACTTTAAAGCTGATACTGTAACATTGGACTTACATTTAAGTCCCTCTCATGGATTTCATCCACAATCACATGACTAATGCCACGGATACCAGCTTCCAGCTTCCTCAGCAACACCCCTGTGAATAAGACATTTTTAGTTCTATTACCCAACCCTGTGCAACGTGCCACAGTACAAGATTAAGAAATGAACGTACCAACTGTGCAGAAGAGAATGCTGGCATGAGGTCTGGGCAGGACAGACTCAAAACGCACACTGTAGCCACAACTTTTCCCCACCTCCTCTCCTCTCTCGAATGATACACGTTCAGACACTGACACAGCACTGATCCGTCTTGGCTAAGAGGATAAACGGCAGCAGAAGCAAGTCCCATTACCGTCTTGTTCTTAAGGTGACCAAGCACATAAAATCAGTAAGCATTTCAACAGGCTCACCTGCGTAACAATGATATTGCATTCAGATGCCTTTCCCGCCTGTACAAACTCATCCAAGATGTACTGAGGAACCTGAGTAGTCTTTCCACAGCCAGTGGCTCCACGAATGATGACCACTGGGTTATTGTGAATGGCGGACTTGATTTGCTCCTCAAAGTTTTTGACTGGCAGCTGACTTCGCTCCATGAGAATCTGTAAAAAGACCATGCTGTTAGTAATCTGACAATACCAAATCCATATTAATATGATAACTTTATAACTTGAGTCCCTGTCAACAATTCTTGCTCATGAAAAATGCTCAAACTAAAAAATAAAAATGGGCATGATGAATATCCTGAATATCCTATAGCTGTCATCAGTATTGTTCATTCATCTGCACAGAAGAGAAAAACTGCAAATATTAAATGTGCTTATCTTCTAAAAGTGAATTTCCTTCATGTTTAGAGTATGCTAGTATCTAACTCAAACTAAAAAGTGTTTTTTTTGTGTTTTATAATATCCATAGGTTGTATGTTATATATATATCATATATATATATATAAATCTATATAGATTAATTATATATCACACACAACACACACACAGTATAACACATACTAGAATATATAATATAAGATATAACACACTTTACATACAAACAACATATACCACACACACTCAGATAGCACGCCACAGAGTATAATACATACTAGGGTTCACGTTCACAATTTTAATATATATATATTATATATTAAGATATATATACCACCATATATACTTGGGTACGGAAAGTATTCAGACCCCCTTCAATGTTTCACTCTTTGTTATATTGCAGCCATTTGTTAAATCATTTAAGTTATTTTTTTTTCCGCATTAATGTACACACAGCACCCCATATTGACAGAAAAACACAGAATTGTTGAATTTTTTTGCAGATTTATTAAAAAAGAAAATCTGAAATATTACATGGTCCTAAGTATTCCGACCCTTTGCTCAGTATTTAGTAGACGCACACTTTTGATCTAATACAGCCATGAGTCTTTTTGGAAAGATGCAACAAGTTTTTCACATCTGGATTTGGGGATCCTCTGCCATTCGATCCTCTCCAGTTCTGTCAGGTTGGATGGTAACCGTTGGTGGACAGCCATCTTTAGGTCTCTCCAGAGATGCTCAATTTGGTTTAAGTCAGGGCTCTGGCTGGGCCATTCAAGAACAGTCACAGATTTGTTGTGAAGCCACTCCTTCGTTATTTAGCTGTGTGCTTAGGGTCATTGTCCTGTTGGAAGGTCCACCTTCGGCCCATTCTGAGGTCCTGAGCACTCTGGAGAAGGTTTTCCTCCAGGATATCCCTGTACTTGGCCACACTTTTCATCTTTCCCTCGATTGCAACCAGTCGTCCTGTCCCTGCAGCTGAAAACACCCCCACAGCATGATGCTGCACCACCATGCTTCACTGTTGGGACTGGTGATGAGCAGTGCCTGGTTTTCTACACACATACCGCTTAGAGTTAAGGCCAAAAAGTTATATCTTGGTCTTATCAGACCAGAGAATCTTATTTCTCAACATCTTGGAGTCCTCCATGCAGGCTTTCATGTGTCTTGCACTGAGGAGATGCTTCCGTCGGGCCACTCTGCCATAAGTGATGGTTGCAGTGATGGTTGACTTTCTACAGCTTTCTTCCATCTCCCGACTGCATCTCTGGAGCACAGCCGCAGTGATCTTTGTGTTCTTCTTTACCTCTCTCACCAAGGTTTTTCTCCCCCGATAGCTCAGTTTGGCTTGACGGCCAGCTCTAGGAAGGGTTCTGTCGTCCCAAACGTCTTCCATTTAAGTATTATGGAGGCCACTGTGCTCTTAGGTACTTTAAGTGCAGCAGAAATTTTTTTGTAGCCTTGTCCAGATCTGTGCCTTGCCACAATTCTTTTTCTGAGCTCTTCAGGCAGTTCCTTTGATTCTCATGATTCTCATTTGCTCTGACATTCACTGTGAGCTGTAAGGTCTTATATAGACGGGTGTGTGGTTTTCCTAATCAAGTCCAATCAGTATATCAAACACAGCTGGACTCAAATGAATGTGTAGAACCATCTCAAGAATGATCAGAAGAAATGGAGCAGCACCTGAGTGTCACAGTAAAGGGTCTGAATACTTAGAACCATGTGATATTTCAGTTTTCTTTTTTAATAAATCTTCAAAAATGTCAACAATTCTGTGTTTTTCTGTAAATTTTTGGGTGCTGTGTGTACATTAATGAGTACATAAAAATTTTTACTTAAATGATTTTTAGCAAATGGCTGCAATATCACAAAGCGTGAAAAATTTAAGGGGGTCTAAATACTTCCGTACCCCCTGTCTACAACACACACACACTGTCTACCTACATACATACTAGGGGTGTCACGGTTCACAAAATTCGAGGTTTGGTTCGATACGACACAGTGGTGTCACAGTTCGGTACGTTTTCGATATGGGGGGGAGGCTGGTAATTGCAATGCTGGACTTTCTGCTTTAAACATGAAGGCTAGCAATGGTATCAACTGTCGATAATCAAACTTGCGGGCAGAGTTATGCCGGTGAACGTCTTAATCTCAGTCAATTCACTTTAAAGGACAAACGGAATGACGGAGCTTTCGGCATCTGACGCTGCATTAACGGCGCATATTCTCTCAGAGATGACGAGAGACTAATCTACTTCAACATATGCTGATAACGGTACATAGCTAACTGTTTTAATTTATTCCCGTAATATTTCTCTTGTGGCCCGTACATAGTGAAAAAAAATTTTGAAAGTCGGTGCTTGAAATAGGCCTATAGACTAAGCTTTTATTTAATTGATTTTTATTGATGACTGAAGTGTTAATATTTTAATCATAGGCCTAACTTCATTGTTTAATAGACCTTTTTTACAACATGGTAATTGAGGAGTAATTAGCCTAATCTTTCGTTATCCTCGCAGCACGTTAGTTATGCAGTAATATTGTGGGGCAAATTAATGGTCATTTTTAATTAATAATAAAAGTAGGCTAACTTCATAATGATAAAATAATAATAGGCCTAATAAAAATAAGAATGTCAGGCCTACATTAACTGGAAATGCCAAATCTCTGGCTATCGTTGATACAAGATCATATGGCGCTTTTCCACTGCGTGGTACAACTCAGCTCGGTACGGTTCAGTACGGTTTGCGTTTCCACTGCAGTTCATTACCGCTTTAGAGTGGGCAGGATTATTCACATCTTTAGTTGCGCTGCGTCTACTACCACGAATCCTAAAAACAAAAAAAAAAAAAAACTTTCATCCCGCATCGCCCCATGAAGCTCTCGCTGGATCCGCTCCTCTGCTATCAATGAGAGGAACGTCTGTTCTGAACAGACACTTTTTGGTTGTTAAAAAAGGTGCTCTCGTTCAAAACAGTTGAGTTTGATCCTTCGCTGACTGTGCTGATTTAAATCTAGCAGTTCATTTTGTGTTTGTGTTGCAATTCTGACGCAGGTCGCGACGATCTCTCCCTCCAATCCGTGTCATCCGAGTTAACACTCCTTTTGCTAACTATCGTTCACTGGAACCCCACCGAAGTGGTACTAAAAAGTACTAGGTACTGTACCCAGTTGAAAACCCCAAAAGTGACCTAACGCGCCGTACCGTGCAACCATGCAGTGAAAAGCGCCAATAGTCAACCGCTCACCCCAGCAAGGGGAGGTATCACGGGCGACCAGCACGTTGCCCGTTACGTCGTTTGCCTGCCTTTTGAACGCAGTGGCACTGAGACAAATATATTTCACACCCTTAAGCTCTTTTATTTTCCCACGTAATAGGAGTTATTCCAATGAATCATTCGGATTTGTAATGGTTACTCGAATTGAAACCTCGTACCAAACATTTTCACTACGAGTAATGTATCATTACACCCTAATATTACTATCTACATCCTCTCACAGAGGGAGTACACCTCCCCTCACATTTTGGTAAATATTTATTATACTTTTCATGCGACGATTTGTTTGTCCCCTCAAAATAACCACACACAGCCATTACGTCTAAACCGCTGGCCACAAAATGAGTACACCCCTAAGTGAAAATTTCCAAATTGGGCCCAATTAGCCATTTTCTCTCCCCGGTGTCATGTGACTCATTTGTTTTACAAGGTCTCAGGTGTGAATGGGGATCAGGTGTGTTAAATTTGGTGTTATCGGTCTCACTCTCTTATACTGGTCACTGGAAGTTTAACATGGCACCTCATGGCAAAGAACTTTTTGAGGATCTGAAAAAAATAATTGTTGCTTTACATAAAGATGGCGTAGGCTATAAGATGATTGCCAAGACCCTGAAACTGAGCTCCAGCACGGTGGCCAAGACCATACAGCGGTTTAACAGGACAGGTTCCACTCAGAACAGTCCTCGCCATGGTCGACCAAAGAAGTTTAGTGCACGTGCTCAGCGTCATATCCATAGGTTGTGTTTGGGAAATAGACGTATTAGTGCTGCCAGCATTGCTGCAGAGGTGGAAGGGGTGGGGGGTCTGCCTGTCAGTGCTCAGACCATATGCCTCACACTGCATCAAATTGGTCTGCATGGCTGTCGTCCCAGAAAGAAGCCTCTTCTAAAGATGATGCACAAGAAAGCCCGCAAAAAGTTTGCTGAAGACAAGCAGACTAAGGACATGGATTACTGGAACCATGTCCTGTGGTCTGATGAGACCAAGATAAACTTATTTAGTTCAGATGGTGTCAAGCACGTGTGGCGGCAACCAGGTGAGGAATACAAAAGACAAGTGTGTCTTGCCTACAGCCAAGCATGGTGGTGGGGCTGCATGAGTGCTGCCGGCACTGGGGAATTCAGTTCATTGAGGGAACCATGAATGCAACATGTACTGTGACGTACTGAAGCAGAGCATGTTCCCCTCCCTTCGGAGACTGGGCCGCAGGGCAGTATTCCAACATGATAACGACCCCAAACACACCTCCAAGACGACCAGGGTAAAGGTGATGGATTGGCCAAGCATGTCTCCAGACCTAAACCCTATTGAGCATCTGTGGGGCATCCTCAAACGGAAGGTGGAGGAGCGCAAGGTTTCTAACATCCACCAGCTCTGTGATGTTGTCATGGAGGTGTGGAAGAGGACTCCAGTGGCAACCTTTGAAGCTCTGGTGAACTCCATGCCCAAGAGGGTTAAGGCAGTGCTGTAAAATAATGGTGGCCACACAAAATATTGTCACTTTGGGCCCGATTTGGACATTTTCACTTAGGGGTGTCCTCACTTTTGTGGCCAGCGGTTTAGACATAATGGCTGTGTGTTGAGTTATTTTGAGGGACAGCAAATTTACACTGTTATACAAACAGTACACTCACTACTTTACATTGTAGCAAAATATCATTTCTTCAGTGTTGTCACATGAAAAAAATATAATAATGTGAGGGGGGGTGGGTGTACCACTTCTGTGAGATACTGTATTATTAGGGCTGTGCGATTTTAAACATCAGCTCAATATTGTCATAATGTCAGCAACAGTATGGTATCATTTTAGCCCTGCTGAAAAAACAATAGAAACCATCACAGAAATTTTTATAGTTTCCATTAAACCATTACAATATTCCTTTTTGTTTTGGGCATTATTCAAATAGGAATTACTGTTTTTCTATTGGTTGCCATCTGCCAGATTACTTCCCACCAATAGAATCCATCAAATACTAGTAGAGACCATTATAGTTTACATTAAAACCAACAAATTCCCATTATAACCCTGAAATCCATTAAATATTTTATTGTGTTTTGGGAGGGGTTCTATAGTTTTTTTTGAATTTCCACAGAAAAGATTTGTCGATTTGAGGATCGGTATGAGAACATTCACAGACACAGGCTGTGTGTGTGCGCTCTTCTGAATTGGGAATAGCCAACATGCATTATAAACTTATTTCAAATTAATCTGTACTTTATCTGAGATAAAATGTGTAAGATAACGTTCACGTACTAACAAAGACATCTAAGAATGTGTCTTTTATTCTTCAGTACTGAAAACAGAACCGAGAAGGGAGCTTTTTGATATGCGCTGTGACGCAGCTCTTGCAACTTACCTTTTTTGTTCGTTGTCTGTCATTTCAAAGCTTAAGTTGCATACGTTTTTCTTTAGTTTTAATTTGCCTAACTATCGATCTGACCCAGTAGACGCCATAATCCCACTCTGTCTCTCTCCCGTCCCGCTTTCTTTCACAAAATTGACAAGAAGGTGTGGGATTATTTTGAATTAGAAGGAAACGGAAAAGTTGAGTAAACTGTGTAATGTCAAATTGTCTTACAATAACTCTACTGGAGCGATGTGTAATCATATTCAATACAGGCACGTAGGCGTTAGCTTAGAGGCTGGCCAAAGCCAGCAAATGTGTCAATCACGTCATTCACTACAACCCGCCGGTGCTGTGATCCCGTCCGCGCCATCTATTCCTCTAACGAAGACCCACTTCGTTGGTGGTGCGGGATGTCCAGGCGCTTTCTGAAACTATCGGCTTGCTTTTCATTATCTCTGCGTGCCTGCGACTTCAGTTCCTGCCAAGTGCGTTTTTTCAAGTGCAGGAATTTTATTGTTAAGCGCCTCAGGTCCCGTCTTTCACCAGACCAGGTTGATAATTTCACTGAACAAATAACGCATGGTTTGAGTAAGTAAAATGGGCATTGTTGCATTGTTTTGTTTTTAGACAATATAGCCTACACGAAGTATGTTTTTAAAAGCCGTTTTAATGCTATTTCTTGATAAGCCTTCCTATTGTTTTTGACTTGTTTTAATATGTTGGCTAACGTTATATGAAGATGAAGAATTCTGTCAGGCTATTGATTGATTTTCCGTTGTTCTGCATTTCCCCAGCTGATTTTGATAAATAAGCATTGGCTGACGTTGAGCGTGTGCTCTTCTTTTATTTCTTTTTAATGACCACCTAAAATAAAATGATGATAACACGAGGCAAGTGTGCGGCAAGCGGAATTCATTGAGGGATTTGACAGTGTGATTCATAGATTAAGTATTTCAAATATAGGCTATTATATATGCTACACGCACGCACAGAGGTTTTTTTTTCTTACCATCTTTTGGGGTTTTCTTGCTTTTAGACTGGTCGAATGACAAAACTTAGTTTAAATGACAATCAATAGTCGTCGTGCACATCCTAACACATACTATAAAATTCTGATTTTTTTTTCTTTCATATGTGCTTATATGGGCTCCTTATACCATTTGGTTCTTTGGTGTCCTTTTGGAGTTTCTAAGTGTCCTTTTTTGGAAAGACATCTAAATTTATCTTGAAAAAAGGTTGCCGAAAATATAGATTTTTGTGAATCACCCTTCAATCTTTGCTGGATATAGCAAATGATGACAATAAACATTTGAAACAAGATAAATGGTATATGCTTAATTTCATGAAGTGTGTGATTATCCGCGATTAATACAGAAAAAAGGAGGTGATTAATCACGATTAACTATTTGAATCGATTGACAGCCCTAATATAAAACCAAAGCTATTTGCCACTGCCAGGGCATTAATGTTTTTATAGAAAATATTTTAGTTTGTTATCGAAAAACAAGTTATACTCAAGAGTCCAGAGCCTCGATCATAACATTATAACAGGCACCTTCCGAGAAGAGACCTGCACTATCGCGGGACCCAACGCAACAGTGTGTGGCGCGGAACAACACTTGATGGTCGCGTGCGGACGGGTAGAGACTTGTGTGTGGGATGCGGGAGAATAAGGGTGTACTCTCACTAGGCAATCTTAACCACGCCCAAGCGTGTTTGACCCCCAAAGCTTGGTTCGTTTGACTAGTGTGATCGCTCCGTGCCACGCTTGGAAGAGGTGGGCCAGAGCGCAGTACACATGTAGTGTGAGCACTAACCACGCCGGAGCGCGGAACTTCTGATACATGCAGCATGACTGTGTTAACACTTCTGAGCGGCAAAAGTGATAGATCTGTAAAGCAATATATTGTGAGAGGGCCGTATGTGTTACAGCGTCCCAAATGACTCAAAATAATGAACCACAAAGTTAACAAAACGATGCACTCCACTGTGCTGAGCGAGATCCTTCCTGCCTTCATGTGCTATCGGAAACTTCCTATTTCCCACCTATGAAGTCATGACTCACGACTCGTGAGCGCTTCATGTGATCGCTACTGCAGTCTTTGGCCCACCCCAAATGCTCTCATTGGTTGATACGCGTGGTGACACCCATCCCAAGCCAGTACTGAATCAACATCCCACCCCTACTGTGACCCATGGTTTGTCTGTACGTGTATTCAGAGCCAGTGAGCAACGGACTTTCATAATAATAAAAAAACTGTGTTAACACGCGATAAAATAATTGTCGGCATTAATCAATTAATGAGTTAACTTGCCCATCCCTAATTTAATAATTATTTTTGTTCGCCGCCATTAAAGGGACAGTGGGTTGTGAATAACCTCAAATATAATACACATGGACTAAAACCAACAAAACTTCATTTCATGATTTATTCAGGGCTTGTTTTTAGCTCATCCCTTCTGCAAGTTGTTGTGTGTTGCCGTTTCCAGCTGGGTATTTGAGCTCATGCCGCCGGTCTGTGCTGATCTGTTCTGGAGTACACTGTAAACCAAAGTACAATAGGTTTTCAGTGGCATGAAGTGTATCACACCAATTTCACTTGCTATCATTAAGTTAAAAGAGTTAATCACAGAACAGCGGACTCACAAATGCCAGCGGCCCTTCGTCGATGTTGGAGCTGGTCCATGGGTTCCAGTTGACATTCGGAGGAGACCACGGCACCACTCCTGCTGTGCTCTGCCTTTGTGAGGGCTCAAACTGAGCCATCTTTCTGTCACTCAGAGAGGACTGGAACTGTGGGATTCCTTAGTCTAAAAAATAAAATAAATAAATAAAAGGGACACACGTTCTTACTTGGTAATGCTCATAAGTCAGGAAGGTTTTCTGTCCAACACTTACAGGAGGAGGTATCTGGATGCCAAGTTCCTGCACAATACTGTGTATTTGATGCTGTACATCATCACTGAGATTCACTTCATATACATCCACCTGTCACAGCAACCAAAACAGGAAGTTAGTAGAGTCAGTAAACACACAGGTCTCAGAAGACAGATAAACTGGGGTGTTAAACTCACAGTCTCTCCTTCTTTCTTCTTGGTCTGTCCCGTGTAGGCTTCTACGACCCCCAAATGGTAAAGCTGACGGACAATTGACAGCGCACAAGACTGGGCAGCCAGCTTCTTCGTAGAGCCATGCTCACGGGCTAAAACCTCTGGAAAAGTAGGGCAGCTTTAGCAAGGACACAAATTTTAATGTGAAACCATTTGCCCTTGACCTTACAGTTTATTATGTAGAAGGTTTTCTGATACTTACTCCTACCCAGTTGTCTTACAAAGATTGTCATCTCAGCAATAAAACTCCTATAATAGAGCAAGATTTAAAATCAAGACGTCCCAACATGACATTTAGCCCACAGGTGTCTTTACAAGATTTAAGCACAAATGAACTCCATAAACTGACCTCTTAACCGGACGGCACATGAGATCAACAGAGTGACATTTCAGCGCAGAGTCCGTACAGGACAACCCATCCTGAGCAGGTTTGTTTTTCTGCCAGACTTCTAAACATGGTGTTATTCCTCTCTAGGTACTGGAGGCCTTGACCCCTGATGGACAAGTGACACCAGAAATCACAACCAGACATTATTTTGCCTCTCCCACCTCTAAACCCAACCAATCACATACTTCACCATGTGACCTCTTAGTGTAGCCTAAGTCATGTCACATGTTTTCCCCCATGTAAGGTTGTGATTTCTGGCATCTCTAATGTCCTTTAAGATTACATACTACACGGATGAATCTCACAAAAAACATGTCTAGGTCACATTTCACCCCCCCCAAAATATGAAATAAAAACAATTTAATAAATAAAAAAATAAATATGAAAAGTCCTAAATAGACATGATAACAAAGCCTGTTTTTAGAACAATAAGATTTTTTTTTGCATTGATATTATGACAAATACTTTCATTATTCTTATACATTTGAAATACAGTATTTTACGTGATGCAGTGAAATATGACCTGGACATGTTCTTGACAAGTTTCGTGAGATTCACCCATAAATCATTGTTGATTTTGTAAGGTAACATCCGAGATGAGATCATCTTTAAGTGGTCTGAGATCTCCTTGAGGTTAGATACACATCAAGGAGTTCTCTGTCATTGTTTCAGTCCAGCAGAAAAACAAACCTTTGACTCATTACATTTAAATGCAAAGTCTGATTTTCGATGAGGATACCAGTTTTTAATTGAAAACATTAGCCTACAAATGAATAATTCTATTAAACGGCACATGGAATGGGTTCAAAACTAAGCTGTTGTCATAAATGGGAAAGTTCTGACCTGTTGTGGTCAGGCCCGACTTGGCTGTACTTGTAGTCGGTTTGGTTCTTCTCCTTCTGAAAGAACTGGTTCAGACGGGCCTTTGCATTGTCCAGAGTCCAGTTCCCATGCAGGCCAGCATTTAGATCAACTTCCTCTGATTCCAAGGTCTTGGAGAATGAGAGAAGACCCCTTAATTCTCAGAAACTTTCTATAAAAACCTGGCAAAAAAATGAAGACCTACTGCTTTTGCATCCTGATCCTCTCTCTTAGAGTAATACTCCTGCAGGTTGGCTCCTCGCTCCCATTGGGCGTTACCAAATCCAGAATACCCCAAACCTGTGACTCCAGGAACGGATGCAGAACCCTCAGAAGGTTCTGAGACACAGGAAGAATACAGCATTAAAATAGTTGTTTTAGTCAATGTTAGAAATGGTTTAAACATCGGTTAGCTAACCAGCCCACAACTGGTAGATGCCGTAACTACACCAATCTGCAGGCAAAAGGCATCTTTCTCCATTGACATCTAAACAACATCTAAAACACTGATATTAAATTATAGCAGATGTTTTGTTAGCAACCAATTACTGGATGAATCCAAGTATAACATAAAGTACCTCCCCCCGATTCCTTCTTCACAGCCAGATGTGGAGGTAGTGGACAGTTGGATGGGAGATTTCCAAACCCACCACCTTCTTCATTCCCTCCATCAGGTACGCTGACCTGAAAACGATAAATGTAAACCTAGACCTTCCTCGTAATACAGACGAGTAGTGGAAGAACTTTAAACAGAGATGTGATACTGACCCCTAGAGCAGGAACTTCACTAGGACTAATTTCTTTCGTCCGAACAAGATAATTCACAAAATCTCGGGCTGCATTGGACTGAGCATCCTTCTTGTTGGTAGAATTTCCCATGGCAATGTAACTGTAACCCTCGATACGCACCTTAAAGAAACATGGTTCAAAACAACAAACACCTTTTATTACAAAGTATTTTATATACAATTTGCAAGTGACTTTAAGAGGCCTCAGCCTTATTCTCACCTCACACAAGAATTTCTGTCTGTTTTTATTTCCAGCTGCTCGGATGTCATAGTTCGGCGTTAGCTTCTTTTTTCCACACCAAGCATACAGGAAGTTCTTAATGTCCGCCATTGTTGACGGCCTGCATGTGAATTAAATTAATACAACGATTAAAAATAAAAGCAAGATTATTAATCGCCTATAGGAAAATAACATGGTAAACTCTGCAATCGTCCCATTTCTCAGAGATAACGTTAGCCTAAACGGAACCATGCACTGACTGCAAGATTAACGTTAGGCGGGGAAAAAAGGTTTAAAGCTCTAATGCAAGAATAACTGTATCCAACTCGTTAGCAATTTAAACTGTCATAACAAGAAAAATCATACATTTAAAATAGACAATTAAACAGCTAAATAGTTTTTTTTTGGCTATATATTTGCAAGTAGTCTGCTGCAATGAATGGGCTAACATTAGCTAACGTTAGCTGGTTCCTGCAGCCATATCTAGGCCATATAATAAAAGTACTATTAAATAAAAATGAAGTCGAACTAGGCTACGTTTGTATCATACCCGACAAAGACCCTTTCGCACAAATCCAAACAAGACTCACACGACGTTCAGAAAAGTACGTATGTTACGATTCAGCGCAGCTTACAGAGCAGAAGAACACGCAGGCCGATCAGAACAGGAAGTGACGCAGCCCTAAACAGATCAGCGCAAAGCAGATTCATTAAAGTATAATGTATTGGAGATATTTATAATATATATATATATTACACACACAGTGGTGTACGGAAAGTTATTCAGACCCCCCTACATTTTTTCACTCTTTGTTATATTCAGCCATTTGCTAAAATCATTTAAATAAATTTTTTTTCCTCATGCAGTACACACAGCACCCCATAATTGACAGAAAAACACCGAATTGTTGACATTTTTGCAGATTTATTACTCATCTTGCTCAGTTTTTAGCGAGCACCCTTTTGATCTAATACAGCCTTGAGTCTTTTTGGGAAAGATGCAACATGTTTTTCACACCTGGATTTGGGGATCATCTGCCATTCCTCCTTGCAGATCCGCTCCAGTTCTGTCAGGTTGGATGGTAAACGTTTGTGGACAGCCATTTTTAGGTCTCTCCAGAGATCCTCAATTGGGTTTAAGTCAGGGCTCTGGCTGTGCCATTCAAGAACAGTCACAGAGTTGTTGTGAAGCCACTTCTTTGTTATTTTAGCTGTGTGCTTAGTGTCATTGTTTTGTTGGAAGGTAAACCTTCGGCCCATTCTGAGGTCCTGAGCACTCTGGAGAATGTTTTCGTCTAGGATATCCCTGTACTTAGCCGCATTAATTTTTCCCTCGATTGCAACCAGTCGTCCTGTCCCGGCAGCTGAAAAACACCCCCACAGCATGATGCTGCCTCCACCATGCTTCACTTTTGGGACTGTTTTGGACAGGTGATGAGTAGTGCCTGGTTTTCTCAACACATACCGCTTAGAATTAAGGCCAAAAAGTTCTATCCTGGTCTCATCAGACCAGAGAATCTTAATCACCATCTTGGAGTCCTTCAGGTGCTTTTTTAGCAAACTCCATGCGGGCTTCATGTGTCTTGCACTGAGGAGAGGCTTCCGTTGGGCCACTTTGCCATAAAGCCCCGACTGGTGGAGGTGATGGTTGACTTTCTACAACTTTCTACAACTTTCTCCCATCTCCCGACCGCATCTCTGGAGCTCAGCCACAGTGATCTTTGGGTTCTCTTTACCTCTCTCACCAAGGCTCTTCTCCCCGATTGCTCAGTTTGGCCGGACGGACAGCTCTAGTAAGGGTTCTGGTCGTCCCAAACGTCTCCATTTAAGGATTATGGAGGCCACTTTGCTCTTAGGAACCTTAAGTGCAGCAGATTTTTTTTTTGTAACCTTGGCCAGATCTGTGCCTTGCCACAATTCTGTCTCTGAGCTCTTCATGCAGTTCCTTTGACCTCATGATTCTCTTTTGCTCTGACATGCACTGTGAGCTGTAAGGTCTTATATAGACAGGTGTTTGGCTTTCCTAATCAAGTCCAATCAGTGTAATCAAACACAGCTAGACTCAAATGTAGTGTAGTGTAGAACCATCTCAAGGATGATCAGAAGAAGCACCTGAGTTAAATATATGAGTGTCACAGCAAAGGGTCTGAATACTTAGGACATTGTGATATTTCAGTTTTTCTTTTTTAATAAATCTGCAAAAATGTCAACAATTCTGTGTTTTTCTGTCAATATGGGGTGCTATATGTACATTAATGAGGGAAAAAAATTAACTTAAGTGATTTTAGCAAATGGCTGCAATATAACAAAGAGTGAAAAATTAAGGGGGTCTGAATACTTTACGTACCCACTGTAATTAATTGTTTTTTTTAAAGTCAATGCAGCAAAACGAAATATGCATTAAGCTTTAATGCGTTACTGTGGGTTAACAAATTGACATTAGTAGGCTATTCTTATGCTTGGCTTCACAGACAAGACCAGCTGTCTTGATTGCAAATGTTTTTTTTTTATGTACGATGGATAATTAAAACAAAAATCAGGCGTGTGTATTTATAACATCAATTACTAGGCCTACATTATTTTTTTCAGAAATGGAAGTAACTTAAAATGTTATTAATAGTAATAATAATAATAATTCATTACATTTATAAAGCGCTTTTCCTCGGCACTCAAAAGCGCTTTACAGTGTCAGTGGTATCTCCTCATCCACCAGCAGTGTGCAGCATCCACCTGGATGACGTTACGGCAGCCATAGTGCGCCAGAACGCTCACCACACACCAGCTTATTGGTGGAGGGGAGACAGAGTGATGAAGCCAATTAGTAGATATGGGGATTGTTAGGAGGCAATGATGGTCAGAGGTCAATGGGCAAATTTGGCCATGATGCTGAGGTCACACCTCTACTCTTTTCAAAAGACATCCTGGGATTTGTAATGACCACAGAGAGTCAGGACCTCGGTTTAACGTCTCATCCGAAGGATTATTGTGTGTTTGTAATTTTCATATTTTTATCTATAGGCCTATACAGCAAAACTACAGAGCTTCCAGTAGGTTATTTTACAGAGCTGTAAACACGGGAATCTTAGACCGCATGCAATTTTTGACGAACACCCAATTCATATATCAAACTAGGCTATATGTTATTACATTGTACATATATATCAGATTATTTTATTTACAATTTTCATGTTTGTGTTTATCCCGTTTTTCCCGCTGTTGCATCTGAAAATTACTTTCAGAATTTTTTTTTTCAAAGCAGACCCCCCCCCCCCCCCTTTTAAATCATGTTAATTTATAAAATATTAAGTATTCTTAGTCTTTTTTTTTTTGTTACGTTCGGCAGCGTTACCAGGATGGGAAAAAAAAAAGAATTTTTATTATTTTTTTATCATTTGCTTAAATTAGTACTACATTATTAGATTATTTGTCCCATTTTTGTCTAAATCATTTACTTTTTTTTTTTTTTTTATTTTTAAAAATGCCAAAGACTATTTATTATGTATATATTTATGATTAATATAAATGATAAATTAATAAATAGGGTATAACATAAAATAGGCCTATAATCTATTTATTAATCTGGCAAATAATGCCTAAAAATATAATATGTCTACTAAACTCTGATAATGTATGAAATATATTAGCCTAACTGACTATCCAAATTTTAATAAAAGAATAGGCCTATACCTTTAGAAGCACGGATGTTTCTGTCCTTTAAAGGGTTAGTTCACTCAAAAATGAAACTTCTGTCATAATTTACCCAGGTTTTTCAAAAGTTTTTTTTCTTTTTTCTGTTAAACACAAAAGATGATACTTTGAAGAATGAGGGTAACTAAACAGCTGCAGGTCTGTAACTTCCATAGTAGAGAAAAAATACTAAGTACGTTATCAGAGTCATTGGGGACCAGAAACTGTTCGGTTACCCACATTCTTCAAAATACCTTCCTTTATGTTAATATGATGCTTTAAATTATGACAAAAATGTTCATTTTTGGGTGAACTATCCCTTAGTAGCATTCCCCACCATGAGCAAGTTTCTCTGCAAACTGCGCACTCATTATTAGTAACTGAACAGATCCATTGATAACTTTCCCATTCAGCGTCCCGTATTGATTTGATACGAGACGCATCATTTTACCTTTAAATATGGGACGATTCCGTATTTTAAGGACGGGTGGCAACCCTATCCTTTGGTGTATCCGAGATATGACATCTGGACAGTGGCAATGACAAACTTTTTTAGCCATTTAATTGCACATTTCAAAGTAAACAATTCAAATATTCTTTTGTATGCCAGTGCCCCGGACAGGGCTGTCCAAACTCGGTCCTGGGGGCCGGTGTCCTGCAGAGTTCAGCTACAACCCCAATCAAACACACCTGAACCAGCTAATCAAGCTACAGGCAGGTGTGTTTGATTGGGGTTGGAGCTAAACTCTTCTGGACACCGTCCCTCCAGGACCGAGTTTGGGCACCCCTTGCCCAGGCACATGGATTCTAATCATTTTTATATTCCAAATGATATGTTCAAAAAAAATTCTACCCACTTTTGGGTTGTAACAATTATGAAACTATGATTTCAACTGTATCTATATACTACAGTTCAAAAGTTCGGGGTCAGTAAATTTTTATTGTAAGAAATGTCTTATCTAACCAGTTATTTAATCAAAAGTACAGTACATAAAAACGTAGTATCGGAAATTTTCAGTTTAAAATAATGTTTCTATTTGAATGTGTTTTAAAATGTAATTTATTCCTGAGATGGCAAAGCTACATTTTTAAGCAGCCATTGCTCCAGCCTTCATTGTCACATTATGCATTAAAAATGATTTCGTTCTTGATCAGTGTTAAGAAAGATTTTTTTTTTCAGTGTTGCAGTACAGTTGCTGTTTAACTGCTTATATTTTTGTGGGAGTGATTATTTTTGTTCTGGATTCTTTTATGAAAGAAAACCGCGAAGGAGCAGCCTTATTTGAAATAAATATTTGAATGAACCATTATAAATTTATTTACGGTAATTTTGATAACATGCATCGTTGCTGAATAAAGTATTAAACTATTCGGTAACACTTTTTAATAAGGTTCCGTGCATTAACTAACATTAACTAAGAAAGAGCAATACACTTGTTACATTAGTCATTAATCTTTGTTAATGTTAGTTAATAAGATTAACAAGTGATTTCATTTTGTGTTCATTTAGCTCAGGTTCATTAACTAACATTAACAGAGTCAATTTTTTTAATTTTAATACTGTATTAGTAAATGTTGGAATCAGCGTTAACTAAGATTAATAAATGCTTTAGTACTATTTCATTGTTAATTAATGTAGTTAACTAATGTAGTTAACAAATTGAACTTTATTGTAAAGTGCTACCAAATGATGTAATATAAAACAATATAATAACGAATACAACAATATTTAATGGGAATGACTCTTCTTTTAGTAATGTGCATTAATGCCAACAACGGCAAAATGAATTGAAGCAGAAATGCTAAATCAGTTTCAGGTCACACACAGACAACAATCAATGAGGCCACAATCCATCTTTATTCAATGCTCAGCTTTCAACTCTGAGACTGACCATCAAATATATCGCTATGAGAACAGCAAACATTGAGGAGTTCTGTGCCACAAAAGGTTAAAGGCATTGATGCTCATATGGACAGAGTGAGAACACAGTGGAAAAACAATGACTTTCAATAAAAGTAGCAGACAAACAATAATCAGAAAGAGGGCAGTGAGACTGTCTAGAACACGAGGGCAGTGACACTGCAGATTGGTGGTTTCACAGCACTCTGGTCAGATACATAAAACACATATAGGGCAACATTTTTTAAGTTGGGTTGTGTGCCAGTAAAATAGCCTACATCTGTCAAAATGAAAATTCAGTTCAATATTTTAATTAAACCCACTGCTTCAGTCATATTTTTTTAGTAAAATTAATGAACACGTATTTCAATTTCTTATTGAATATGTTCTAGATTTGTTGTAATTGAACTGCGGCTGGCTTAATTGTGTCCTTTTAGTCAACTAAAATCAGTCATAACACCTTTTGCAAGATGACGATAAAATAATAATAATAGAAAACAAAACAATAGAAAACTTGTGTTAGAAAACTGAGTGCATAAAATTGCCTTTCATCTATTTCTGCCTGTCAGATTCTGCAACTTGGGGACATTTACAACTACGGCCGATACCTATGTGCTTTTCTTCATATTTTCTTTTAAAACAATTCCATTTTAAGATATGTACATCTCCTTCATATATCTTAGGCAATAATTAAAAATCTGTTTGCAATCTTAAATCTGCAGTTATGCGTAAATCAGCATTTAAAAAAAACAAACTCACTGACTCAGAACCGAAGCTACGCTTTACTCTCCCACGCAATCTCAAAACACTCCTCTGCAGTAGCATTTCTGTACAGAACCAATATTAGATAAGGTTTATATACATTAATAACCAGACATTCCTTGCAATCGCATGTTTACAGTAGTCAGTCAGTTTAGGCATGTAGTCTAGGTACTCAGTCCGTGTTGAACTCGACCAATCGGTGCTGTGATCTGTCTGGGAGCACCAATTGGCACGGCTCATCAAGTCCATGAGCACCAATCAGCAGCTGCTGTTCTTGAACTCTCCGTTCTCAGTGATGGAGAGCTTGGTGGGGTTGGTGGGCGACAGGCCGTTGCGGAGGTTGTGCATGCTGTATCGCTCTTTGACCTGAGTGAGGGCACTCATCAGCCGAGAGTTAGCTGCATCCAGGGAGCTGATCCTCTTCTCCTGCAAGCAAATTTAAGATTTTAAGATATCTTAATTTTTTACATAAATTAAAGGGATATTCAAGGTTACATATTACAGCCTGCTCTTGGCGATTTAGCAGCAGAAACACAGTGCTCACATTTTTGTTCAAACATTTATAATAATTATATTACATACATATATATACTGTATATACACACACACACAAAATGATCATATATAAATATGACATTTTATGCATAATACTATGTGTGTTGTGTGTGTGGTAGAAAAATACAAAAATATAGTAAAATAAATTATAATGGTTAATTTATTATTATAAATTATTTATATATAGTACATACCAATTTATTATTCTGATTAATTTACTATTAATTTTATTTTTAAAGGTAAGATTGCTTTTTCAGGTGAATGAACTTTTATTATGCATTACATTCTACTAAACTTTTCACAAGTATGTATAAAATCCTATCTCTAGTATATTTATTTTTCAAACTTGAAATTACATTTAACCATGAATATTCCTTTAAAAAGATTCAATGCAAATAAAATAATATAGTAAACAAATGACATTGTCCAAAAGGGAAAATGGTGGACATAGCTGGTGAAACTGAATGTGTTAGCAAAAAAAAAAGTGAAAAAGTAAACAAATAAAACGAATTAAAAAGAATGTAAGTCATGTTTTATCATGTATATTTTTTCAACAAAATATAACCAAATCAACTCTATCTTCATTTCAAAGGAAGATCATTTTAAAAAGACAAATAATAGCTGATGTGAATAGGGCCTATTAATAATTTGTGCCAGTCTGACAGCGGTCAGGCAAGTAAACATACACGCAAAAGAGCAAGTTTGTAAGGACAGCAAAATCAGGACAACTCAAATCCCGTATAAGCAACAGATGCAGACAAAAACCAGACAAGAGAGACCATCATTACACTATAAAGTAAATCAGCAGAGGGCAGTGGCAACTTGTGGAGTGCACACACATCGACTACAGCGCTGGGAGTGTGGCAGCATGGGCAAAAAGGAAGTTACTAGGCAAAAATAAGGAGGGAAAATAAAAAAACAGCAGCCCAAGCACAGGTACCAGGTAGTAAATCAGCTTCGAGAGATCCATATCAACACATTCCTCAATAGCATCACACTAAACATCAGGAAGATGCTCTGACAGCTTTGAAATGTGGGAAAAGCATGAACATTTACCAAACACGAGGAGAATTTTTAAAGTCAAATGACAAAACAGGCTATAACTGAAAAGTTTAAGTATGCAAACGTATTTAAGTATCTAGTTTAAAGGTAAAGTGTGCAATTTCTATGTCACTAATAATGTCATGGACAGTTTCATTCTGCCTGAAGTACTTTTCAGTTCCTGATTAGAAATCCTACAAACTTTCTTTAAGATGAACTGTTACAACAATCACTAATGTTTTTTTGTTTTTTTTACATTTAATATAAATTAAAATACTAATTAAAAGGAAAATTTACTCTCATATCGTTTCTGTGGACAGTAAAAAACAAAACAACCCCATCCCAACAACACTATTTTGAAGAATGTTGGTAGCCACACAATTTTGCTTCTCATTGACTTCCACTGGATGGACAAAAAAAATGGAAGTCAAGTGGAACTGTTTGGATTAACAACATTCTTCAAATAGATCTTCTGATTTTCCTCAGGCCAAAAAAAACAAAAAAACAAAAAAAAAAAGCACAAACAGGTTTGGAACAGAGTTTTCATTTTTGGGTGAAACAATCCTTTTAAATATCTAATAAATAATTAAATGTGCATAAAATAAAATAACTTACTTAAAGTGAATAGTATGTATAATAGTAACATCAATAATATAATCACGATATACAGTCAAACCAAAAATTATTCAAACACCAGATATAATTTTTGATATTTTTTTTACTAGTGGGTGGAGGACACTACAGTTCAATTTAAGGGAGGATAGCAAAAAGTAAACTGACACACAGTATTATACCTATTAATTCTTCATACATTTTTTAATTTTCTTTTTACACCACAGACTGAACAAAATTGGTTTGCCTAACTTGTTATTATCTAATTATGTACTTAAATTTAACAGCTGACAGCTAACCTAATTCTTTACATACCTTTCTATCAAAGTTATCTGAAAATTATCAAGCTGAATTTGTTCTGACAACAGTTTAACTCTGAGTTCTTGTCATACTTTATAACATTTTCTAAACTATAGTGAATAAACTGTAATAATGTGAGAAATCTTGAAGGTGTCAGAATATATTTTGGTTTGATTGTAGATAAATGTATACATTTCCAGTTAAAATTAATATAACAATTTTTTGGTTAGCTTACGTTTCACATCATATTTTTTTTTTTTACAGTATATATATAAATAAAATAATTTATATGTATTACATTCTTGTTTATTATACATTTTTGTTATAGTGATCTCTGTGCAATTTGGATAGAGCGTCTTTTAACACTGAAAAACGACACACTTCACATTTAACCTTCATTTTATTTAGATTTAGATATTTAGATCATCTGAAGTGGAGAGAAACAAAATGGCTTGGAGGACTGAGTGTTGCAAAGGTTCAGGCCAGGCATGGGTGTCAGATCGGGGTGCGCTTACATAAGCCTAGCTGCTCTGCAGGAGCAGAACTGTTTGCTTGTACTTGCCTGCTGGTATTACCTCAGTTCCATTAGCGACCTGGAATTCAGTAGGACACAGTAACAATGAGCTAGTCAGCAGCCTGTTTGCTTTAATACCATCTGAGGTTTAGCAGGGAGTTCAAAGCATACCACTGTGCAGCACACACAGGCTAGCTCCTCACAACCAGACACCCATCACCCCCCCCCCCCCCCCTCCCCGTCGCCTCGCTGCCTCTCCACACTCTCACTCAAGTTTCCTGCATTTATCATGCGGTTAACATGCCGTCATCTGCACTCCCGCTGCATCGAATGGTATCTTCTAGCTTGGTCTGATGACCGCCCTTGCATCTCTGCATGGTCTCTCTTCAGTTCTTCCTCCACGGCCATCAGCCTATGAGCCACAATGACACAAAACCTGGTCAGATTTCACATGTTTTGAGGAATATCAAACAGTTTCGACATTGCAGATTTGGTTGTTTATGGATAGTTTTGTTTATGCACAAATAACGATTAACCCCCACACCCCACCACACACAGGAAAATGGTATAGTTAGGGACTAGTATTGTCAAAAAAGAAAAAATACGTTCGGGCAATGCATTATCGCACTTTCCACGCTCCCTTTTTCCCCCCCACCCCCCCCCCCCCCCCCCCCCCCCGAGGCTCGCACAGATGCACACGGGAGTGTTTGAAAGCCGCGTCTATCAGCAGATCCCTAATATATCTGCACATAGATGGATCTGCTGACAGACACCTGCTTTCAAACGCCTCTTTTTTCTCCATGTGTGACGGCGCCCTCGGTGAAGAGCATAAGCGAGGTCATTGAATAAGCCCAATCACAGTCATATTGTTGAGGCAGGTGAACACATGGCAATCAGCATGTTAGAATCCGCCTCAAAAGCACTCAAAGTGTGCAGGAAATGACGTTTTACATTTCAGTACGACTGGAACCGAAGTCTGTACTTTTGACAACACTAATAGAGACCAATTCTTACTATTAACTAGATGCTTTATTAGCATGCCTATTATTAACATATTGGCTGCACTTATAAAGCACATGTTCTGCATGACCATATTCTACATCCCTCATCCTAACCCAATACCTAAACTTAACAACGACCTTACTAACAATTAATAAGCAGCACATTAGAAGCTTATTGAGGGGGGTCTTTTTGGTGGGCACAAGTCTTTGTCAATGACGTGCTAATGGACGAGCATGGGCCTTAACTTAAAGTGTAACCCACCACCCAATCACCCCCACCAAAAAAAATTACTTAAACACATTCATACCTTAAATAAAGGATTAAGGAAAAAAACTGCATTTATACAGTATTGTATTGTTAATCAACAAAATACTAAATATTTAGACTGTATTTTGAGGTTTGCAACCAAAAGTATAAGATTTTCACTCCTTTATATATACAGTATATACTGTAAATTTGGTCATACACTCACCGGCAGATAATACTCTTCATCTGGCTGTCTTTCTCCTCTTGTTGTCTGCGCAGACGGTCCTCACTGTCCTCCAATCGAGCCTTGTATTCCAAAAGCAGCTTCTGCATCTGCTGTTCCTGTGCCAGCAGCCTCCTCTCATATTCCTCCAGTCGCCGACTAGACGCCCGCAGACGCTCCTTCAGTTTTGAGATTTCCTGTTCGTACTTCAGAGAAAAATAGTAGAACCTCTTAAAACCTACTACAGTGAATATCTAAAGCATATTTGCAGCAATGTCTCCTTTTTGTACCTTCTCTACATGTTTGGCATCATCTTTGCTCTGTCCTTCCTCTTCCTCATCTTCATACTGGCCGTTATTCAGGACCCATGCTGCTGTTCGCTCCACTGGGGACAGGGTGACTGACTCTACAGGTGACTGTATCTTATGGACACATGCAAAAGAAAGCATTATTTGGGTTCAAACATGTCTGGGTAAAGCAAACTCTTTCCTCATCTCGGTCATTACCTGTTTGGCGCCTCGTCCTCCTGGAACCGAACTGTCTCTGGAGCACGAGGACTGCTGTCTGGATCGCCTACCGCTCTGCTGCATGCGTTCAGTTTGATGCCGCTGCTGCTACGGGGCACCCCCCTCCCTCCCCCCCCCCCCCCCCCCCCCCCCCCCCCCCCCCCGCCCGGGGAAGTGCTGTGCAGGAAGCAGATCTTGAAGAGTTCGCGCCGCTGTGTTTCCTGCCCCCAGCCCCACTCCTCGACTCTGTTGCTCCACCTTTACGATATGCGCCGTACCTGCGCTGCTCTGCCTCGGTACCGCCACAACCTGGGCTCCCGAGTGCTGGTCTGCCAGGGGAGGGTGCCAGCGTGCTGTGGGAGGAGGTGTTTCTTGTCCCTGGATGCTTTTGCGGGTGAGTTCTTCCTCCACGCTGCTGGTGGAGGGCATCCGTGCTCTGGGAGTAGCTCCCGTGGTCTGTTTTTTTTCTCTTTGGCTTCTTGCGCCCCCCCTGACGCACTGGAGACTGGCCTCCCTCGAGAGCTGCCTGTGCTCAGAGTTACTCCGCAGACTGGGTCTGGCCTGCCAGCGGACTGGCGGAATGTGGGTGGACTGGTTGAGATGCGTGGATTAGTGCGTGCCCCCCAGGTTACTGAGCTGGTAAACCAGGGTTATTGACGAAAGACAGCGCAGTTTAGAAGGCTACGCTGTGAGCTGAGGGAGGGTGTATCAGGGCGCCGCCACTTGTGCGCGAGCATGCCGGCAAGTGTCTATTAGTTAGGGACTTTGGATGGACAGGGGACTGGTGCGAGGTAGTGTGGAGGGTGCGGAACAGAGGACAATGGAGGCTGACTGAGAGCACCCACTCGCCTAATCTAGGTGGGACTTCTTGAGAGATTTAGGACCTGGATGCCTTGTGCACCAGGTAAGAGCCTGAAGGTCATAGAGCCAATAGCTGCGTCCATTGGTAGTGACGGTCTCCGCTCCCATTTGTCAGAGGAGGACTCATGCTGTGAGTAGGAGAACCCCCAGACTGCTGAACCCAATAAAGGGATGCTTGCCGCGACTAATGCCCCATGTGCTCCTGGACAGCGAGATTGATGCCTCATTTACTGATGGAAAAGATACAGAAGAATGAATATATGAGAATAATGCAGTAATAATATTGCACATTTTATTTTAATGGTCCAATTACGTATTCAGTGCTTGGAAATTTACGTGTGCTAATGTATGTTGATTCATACTTTGGTGCTTACTAATGCATTGTGCGTCTATTACTTGGACGATACTGATTGCCTTCTCAGAAAAATATAAGTAGGCCTATGCTCAGCAATCTGGGCCGGAAGACTTTTAAAAGTTGCGATGAAACGCCAAGTTGGAGACAGATCTTTCTTCGTACTGTGATGATACATATCCAGTGATGGTTTAAAAAAAAGAAAGAAAAAAAAAAAAATGGTAGGACGGGACTTGGTTCAATTCATCCATTATTGACTGGATAAACTAGTTCTAAATGCAAACTTTGGAGAAGTGTGGTATACGTCACAAATGAAATGGCATGAAAGGGAAACTCACCCCATCTACCTTCTAAATGAACAATCTATTGTGAATGATTCATCCATGCATATGTTTCTTTCTTTTGACCTTTTAATTTGTGACCCTGGACAACAAAACCAGTCTCCAGTCGCACGGGTATATTTGTAGCAATAGTCAACAATACATTCATTGTAGGGAGTAAAATATCGATTTTTCGGAATTAATTAAAGATCATATGTTCCATGAAGATATTTTTAAAATTTCCTACCGTAAATATATTTTTGATTAGCAATATGCATTGCTAAGTACTTTTTTTAATTTTAAAATTGAGAATTTTAAGTACATTTGGACAACTATACATTTTTTCAATATTTAGATTTTTTGCACCCTCAGATTACAGATTTTCAAATAGTTGTATCTCGGCCAAATATTGATGATGTATAAATCTCAATTTGATAAAATTGACCCTTATGACTGGTTTTGTGGTCCGGGGTCAAATGTATCATTAAAATGGTCATAACGTAATCTTCTGGTGAAATGATAAGAGCTCCCACCCTAAATTTTTGATCTTTTCAATAGCCTGCTTCACTCAGATGTACGTCACAATAGAGAAGAAAAGAGCTGTCGCTACTTCCATTATATCGCACCTTTAACCAGAAATGGCCCTTTAAAATGTTCATGTTTCCACAAGTTCAAACTTGGCACTTTCACAATACATGTGAGAATCAATGATGTTCTTCTCCTTTTAGGAACGCACCACGTTTGATCTTGTGGATGAGTGAGTAACTACTATAATTTTGGAATAACAACCAAAACATTTCAGTCTGTTCCTCACACAAAGCTTAATTATGGCTTTAGGAGATTTAGAATATAGCGCAAGAGTCATACATGAAGTAGAAAAAATTATAAAATCCAGCAATGTCCTACCTGTCCGCTGGGTCTTCAAATATTCTCTGCAGTCCTGAGGACACACTCCCACTGATGTCATGAGCGGAGCTGTGGTCCTGGAAGCGCCTGAGCTGCTGTGGATGGGGGTGGGGCTGGACAGCGAGCGGGTGATATCGCCAAGTATACGCGGCAGGGGCCCCAGTTTGGCCACCGTCGCCTGCAGGAAGGAATTGTCACCCTGGGTTGGCGTGTAACCACATTATGGACCACAGAGGGCAAACACATGGAGCCCGAGAGTTTGAGGGTGCAGATGGCAGATTGGTGGTTTGGCAGGAGGGTTTTTTGGTTGGTCGAGATAGTAGGTGGTAGGTGGTAGGACAGCGTAACCATGGAGACACAGTGTGTCGGACAGGAAAGGGTGGAATGGATAGTGACATGGGCAAACAGGAGAAAACAAAAGGAAAAAAGTCAAATTAGGGATAAATAAAAGAAAAACCAAACACATGCTTCTACAAAAATGACAAAAGCAGTTCCAAAAACAACAAACAGAAACAAACAAGGTCAAATGCAGGCCATGCATCAAACAACAACAGAAGGTTATGTCTGAGACGAGATAAAAGAAAGGTTGAGATGAATTAACTCATGGCAGGAAACAAAAATAATTGTGCAGGGAGGTTTTAATCGCAGTCAAAACAAAACCATGCTCCAGACGCAACAGGTCAGCAAGGGTTAGGGGAAGGGTGTGAATGCGCTGTGTCCAATGCCATTAAACAAACATTAACCTTGAGGCTAACTTAACCTAAACAATGAGTTATGACACTGCAAACAAGAGCAAAGCTTTTTTGGGTCACACACAGCTGTTGAACAGTACTGCAATGTTAAACATTTAAAATCTGCTAGAACCTTACAACGTTTAGTGGGGATCAAGCATTACTGACATGAAGCACACAGCTCAACAGAAGACATTTGCGGCAATAACTCTGAGGTATGAAATGTGCTTCCTGATTTTGAGACATGGTTATTCTTAATACTTAAATGTGCACTCAGTATTTTTTTTCATTTATGTTGAGTAGCGTTCATGTTGCATTTGCTTAAGTCTCAAGGAAAACATCTCCCAACTAATGCTGTAAAATATACATGGGAGGCAGTTGGTACTACATTACTATAATATTGAAGGTTAAAATTCTAATACTAAAACTAAAAGTTAACTTTAACTTTAAATTACATGTTTATATTTCAAATGTTAAATTAATTTGAGTAGAAATATAATAATTTAAATGGTGTCTGTCATAGAAACATGGTGGATTTATTCAAACTTAAATACTGAAGAACAGTAAAAATTATAATGATTATGTTATATGGTGCAGATATTTAGCAAAATGCTCCTCTCTAGAGTTAATTTTTTTAGCTGACTAATGAGTTCGTCACAGAATATCTGTTTTTTTTTCTGAGGTAAATGTGACGTGCTTGTGATCTCTGTATAACCCTGCACAGAATTTAGAAATCGAGACTTTATTTCATTATCAAAGAACAATCACACGCTTTACTGCGATTTTTAGGATGCGATGACGAGCTCACTGTTCCTATCTCATAACTTTAAAAAATGAAAACATGGTTAAGACTAAGTGATTCTTGGATTTTAAAGGGGTCCTATTATGCTTTTTCAACTTTAGTTAGTCTGTAATGTTGCTGTTTGAGCATGAAAAATATCTGCAAAGTTACAAAGCACAAAGTCCACTCCAAAGGGAGTTATTTAGTTTTTAAAAAATCCATTTTCAAGAACTACAACAAACGACTCGTTTGGACTACAACACATACAGTATTTTCCGGGATTTGTGATATCACAAAAATCGATGAATGGTTGAGCTGCACTAGAGAAGGCAACGAGTGTTATCACTCTGTCAGAGACACGCTAGCTTTCACAAGGCAGACGAACTTAGAGTGGTTACAATCATCCGGGTTTAGGTCGCGCACAAATTGATTTGATATTGACGCAATAATTACACTGCCCAGTCCTAACCCAATCACAGCACATTTCGTATTTCAGAAGGCGGGCTTTCATTTGATACAGGAGCTATTCGAGCCGTCATGCAGACATGGTGAGAGAGGTTGTAATAATGGAAAATATTGTGAAAAATAATGTGTTTCGAACAACTAGTTATGCAGAGACCTGTGTAAAGTACCACCCCAAACAAAATCAAGACTTTGTAAAAGAGCATAATAGGACCCCTTTAAGAATCGATATAGTTTCATAAAAATAAGAATCGATTAAAATTGAGAAATCCATTTTTTCCCCCAGCCCTGGTAATTACTATTTTTTTCTATGTCAAACGTTTTAAAGAAAAAAAAAATTACTGAGTGCAAGAGGTTTACATAACATCTCTTGTAGGCAGGTGTGTTTTTACACCCCCCACTGTCACGCCTTTTGAACAAATTGAAGCTCAGCTGTTGTAAATCTCTGTAAAACCAGACATTAGCCTACGGTAGATTTTGTTGTAAGAGGTATTGTTGCAGTATAATGGTTTGGAGTGATTTCTGTACCTTGTCCAGCTGAGACACCACCTCCCACAGTAGTGAGTGTAGCACCGACAGCTCACGGCCCAGGTCAATGTAGCCCTCAAAGCCCGGGGTGTTGGAGATAGTCTCAAGATTTGAGATTTCGAGCAGAAAACGGGTCATACCAGCCCACTCGTGCTCCAGGAAGTCATTCATGAAGGCCATGTACTCCTCTTTATTTCCGAATCTGATGCAACAGAGAATATGAAATGCATAAGAAATTCAATAGTACTGAGAGTGCTCAAAGGCAGACAGACACTGCATTTACACACACAAGAATAGTCCAATATTAATACATAATATTAAATGAGAATTTTGCCATACACTGATTATGTAAGTGTCACCTGATTTCCATAACAAAACGAAGCCAAAATCTGAAACTATGTACATATTATGAATTTTATGAAGTAATCACTGTGTACTGTATGAAGAGTGATCTTGACATACTTGGCAAAGTTAGCGAGATTCTGGATGACTTTGGCAATGAGGGTGAGTGTTCGAGAGGTACGGTCGTCTGGGTATTCCTGCATGAGACTGAAGAGCGAAGGGGACATGATGGCAGGGCACAGGAAACGCAGGAAGAGCGATGCACTAATCAGACGCTGACTGATGTCCTGCTTCCCTCGAGCATGACACTGCTGCTTCCATGATGCAAACACCTCCTTCAGTTCCCGTGGAAAAACACTGACCAGAGCACAGCAGCAGGTTAGGATGGAACTAATGCAATTGTAAGCATGAGCATATGAACAAACTACAAACAAGAGCAATGAAGTTGTATTTCTAGTTACCAGTAGAAACATTGTGAACTGTATAAACATACTGCTGTTCGAAACTTTGGGGTCGGCAATATTCTTTATGTTATTGAAAGATGTTTCTTATGCTCGCCAAGACGGTAATATGCTAATAAATTTAAATCAGTTTTTTTTTTTTTTTTTTTATATATTTAAAAATGTAATTTATTCCTGTGATGGCAAAACTAAATTTTCAGCAGCCATTAGAGTGTCACATGATCCTTAAGAAACCAGTATTTGTTTTTATTATCGATGTTGAAAACTTGATATTTTTGTGGAAACCATGATACATTTTTGTCAGGATAAAGCTCATAAGAATCTATCTGAAATAGAAATTTTGTACATTATTTGTTATAACTGTCTTCATAATTGTCAGTTTATAAATTCAAATTTTGATCAATTTAGTGCATCCTTGCTGAATAAAAATTATGTCTTAAAAAAAATATATAATCTTACTGACCCCAAACTTTTGAATGATTTTATAACCATGATCTGGAAAAAAGTCCAGATCATGTTATGAAAAAATAACATTTTATGGACATTGTGCACAAGAAAATCACAGTTTTTAATTACTATGAACCCTACATACAGTATATTCTTTACTTTGTTTCTGTTGTTGTTCAAGCTTCTGCTTAGCTACTATTGAAGTTTATGTTGTACATAAATTATGTCAAGTTCTAGGACCTGAAAAAGTTACCAGTAAGAGTTGATGATCTTGCAGAAGGCCAGCTCACAGCACATCTTCAGGTTACTTTGGTGCTCTGGAAGCTCATTGCTGGAGCACTTCGATGGGTCTACTTCACAATTTTCATCTGACTCATAAAGGGCTTTAATAAACTCTCCTACAAAGCAAACACAAACATATAAGTAAAGGGTCTTCTTGTTACACAAGCTTCTTAATAAATACACCAAGGTAAACGTTTAACTTACCTAGTGCATCATGTAGGTACTTCTGTCCCACCAATTTGAGGTATTCTTCAATGGCTTTGGTGGCTAGCGTGTTTTCCCTAAAGATCAGCACGTCATGATCAGCACAGCGATCCACCTCTGACATCACCAGATCCGTTAGGAAGTCCTAATAAAGAAAGTTCAATCAACTTCTAGTCATAAACAAGTGATTATAGCTAGTTTAAGTTATTGAGATCTCAATTGGCATCATACCTTTGCCCGTCCCGTGCTCTGCAGTATGTGCACGAGCGCACTGGCCATCTCCTCTTTGTTCTTCACGCTGATGACAGGCTCCAACACAGAGCACAACATGGTATAGTTATTGGTCACAAACTCCGCAAACTCTTTGTACTGCTCCATGGGCAGGATGGAGACAGTCTGGAAGCGAGATTTGATGCGAATGGAGGGGCCTCCACCTTTGGTTTTGCTGGTGGTGGGGGTGCTGACCGGATACCATTTCTCCACAAACTGCCTTCCCATTAGAATCCAGACATGATTTTGCTTTAACAATATCACCTTACCCCCCCCCCCCCCCCCCCCATACCCCCCCCCCCCCCCCCCCCCCCCCCCTCCGGTATGTTCACCAGGCCCACATAGTTGTTTTTGTCCTTTTTCTTTTTCTTGTCCACATCACGATAGATGTGTACAGTGATGCTCTTAATGGACGGAACGCCGGAGAACTCAAAGTGTTCGCCCCAAAACAGGCAGTCAGAGCGGGTTTTGCTGGTGGTGCGGGCATACAGCACGTCATCCAGACACAGCTCACAGAAATACTTCTTTTTCGGTGGCAGATCTTTGGCCTCGATGATCCACAAACGGAGGACGTTTTCCGCTCGTCTGCAGTTGTCCTGGTGATGGAATGACACGGATTGAACCACAGAAGCTCATTTTAAGTATAAAACAAGCATGCATGATTTTGCACTGATTAAAAAAAACAAGCATCTTTGTTACCTTATTAGGCTGCACAGTTCTCTTGAGGTTCTCCATCCATTTGTCCCGTTCAGCAGCAGAAGAGCAGCTGAAGCACTTACTTCCCCCTGAGTATGCCACCTACGTGAAGAGGGCGAGAAATTCAGCAATTCATTCAGAGTAAATCATTCATTTAATCCAAATGTTATAATGAACTGAACTGTATCAAATATAACCCTTCCATATATGTGGTGTACTTACTGTGGATGTTCAAGGATGTTACACCATGGTAAACCGTGTGGGGCTGGTAAGAAATTTTTTTATTTATTTTTTTTCCCCGGGGGGGAAAAAAAAGAGAAATGTATATTTCTATTCAGCAAGGACATATTAAATTGATCAATAAAAACATTTATTTCTATTTCAAATAAATTATGTTCTATTGAACTTTCAATTCATTAAAGAATCCGGAAAAATTGATTGTTTTCCAAAAAAAATCTTAAAATACACAAATATTTTCAACATTAATAATAATAATAAGAAATGTTTCTTGAGAACCAAATTTGCATACTTGAATGATTTATAAAGGAATATGTGACATTAAAGACTGGAGTAATGACTGCTAAAAATTTTGCTTTGCCATCACAGGAATAAATTACATTTTAAAATATATTCAAATTGAAAACAGTTAGCTTACATTGTAATAATATCTCACAATATTACTGTTTTAATTAATTTTTCATCAAATAAATGCAGTCTTGGAAAGCGTAAGATTTCAAATAAAAAAAATCTTACACAAGCTTGAATGGTAGTCTACATATAAATGTCAATGTGATCATGGGAATAATGCTAAGAGGTGAAGTTGATACCTCAAAGCAGAAGTCTTGTCCTAGAATGCTGCTGTGTAAAGGTTTGATGTAGACATCCTCCTCCATACTCAGATCCAGAGCTTCAACAGCACTGCCTGGACTCAGCAAAGACTCATGGGAACAGGACTCCTTCAATTTGGGCAGGCCTCGTGACCTACAACAGCACACAGAGATACAGAAACTTTAACTCAATTACTTAAGGCTCACCAGATCATTTAGCAATAATTACATCCTCTCTTCCGATTCTGATATTTCAGTCTCCTTCCTCACTGGCTACACAGTGTCCTCAGCCACAGGAGATTCGATATGCAAATGAGAACTGTGACAAATAGTTTTGGCTCAGAAAGATTGATTATAATCTCCTATGAATCATTTTAGTAAAAGAAAAAAGAAATTACAGAGTACGGCCACAGGGAGGCAGTCAAACATAAGAGAGTGAGTGTTTCAGATAAAAACAATCATTTCATTTTATATACACAAACAATAACCAATTTCTACTTCTTTACCATAATTAAAACATTATGTATTATATAATCTATCATGAAACAAATTCCATAATCTCCCTGCTTCTAGAAAGAAAGTTTATACCTACGAAAAACAACTAAAGATCCACTTGAAGGAGTATCCCAAGAGCATATCAGGATATTAACGCATTCCTGAAAAGAAACGAAGACTCCAATCCAATAGTTTTCAATTCATTTTTTTTGGTGCAGGTGTAGAGCTACTTCATCGTAGCTCAGGTGAGGTTAAAAAGGACGCAGAAAGCTGATGTGACAAACAAGAAAGAGGGCTGGCCAATGCAAAGTCCCTGTGAGAATGTTACCATGGGGACCACCCTATGAGGAGCTGAGGAGCGAGGGATGAGTTGACTACACAAACATCTTAAACACTTCCACACACACACACACACACACACACACACACACACACACACTTCACACCTGAACTACCGCCACACTTGCACAACATCCACACCTTGACATTACTCACATGGTTGGGTTGTTTAATGAGAATTCAGTTTTAAAATGAGAACAGAAGAGAAAATACAGTCATATCATACATATACATACTACTGTTCTACTGTGTTTTTGAAAGAAGTATTTTATGCTCAACAAGGCTGCATTTATTCAATCAAAAATACAGTAAAAACAACAGAAATATTAGAATATATTACAATTTAAAAGAACTGCTTTCTTTTTAAATATATTTCAAAATGTTCATTTAAACTTTTATATATAATTTCTAATTTAAAATATTTTAAATGAACATTCCTGTGATGGAAAAGCTGAATTTGCGCAGCTATTAACGCCAGCTTTCATGTGTCCACATGATCCTTCAGAAATCATGCTAAATTGGTGCTCAAGAAACATATCTTATAAAACGTATGTTCTTATGCTTAAAACCAATTGCGTGCTTAATATTTTGAGGACACCAACTGAGACCCGTTTCAATAGAAAAACTTAGTTATAAACATTACTACATTACATTAATGTCAAAGGATCACAATTTAATGCATATGCTAAATAAAAGCAGTTAAAGGGTTAGTTGACCCAAAAATTTTAATTAGCCCATGATTTACTCACCCTCCAAGCATCATAGGTGTATATGACTTTATTCTTTCAGGCGAATCCAGTCGGAGTTATATTAAAAATGTTCTTTGATCTTTCAAGTTGTTTAATGCCACTCAGTGGGTGTTGCGTTGCTTCAGTCCAAAAGATGTGAAATAAAAAGCGCCCTTCCATAATAAAAGTGTCTCACATGGCTCCGGGGGTTGAACAAAGGCATCCTGTAGCGAATCGATGCGTTTTTGTAGGAAAAATATCCGTATTCAAAACGTAATAATAACTTTAATCTAATTTGTGCCAACAGTTGTACACGGAAGCAGCTGCGGGTGGATGATGTATGAGGTCAGCTTTGCGAATGCGCTGGTGAGTCTCGTGAAAACCAACATTTATTAACAGGAGCAAAGGAAGCAAAGTTACATTACTTTAGCAAAGCAAAACCAGTCTCCTCTTGGCTTATATAGAAATCCTCCGACATTTTTCTTTACAAATCATTGTTTTGTACTTCTAATTAGTGACCGTATTTTTGATCTCTCCGTTGCGCTTCCGCATGTGTCACTTCTGAGTGGAGCATGCACAACGCCGACCTCATACGTCATCCGCCAGGAACTGCTTCCGTGAACAACTGTTGGCACAAGCTAGATTAAAGTGATTATTATGTTTTGAATATGGATATTTTTCTTACCAAAACGCATGGGAGGCCTTTGTTCACCCACGGAGCCGTGCGAGAAACTTTTTTCTTTTTTTTATATGGATGGATGGACTTATTCACTTCTTTTGGCGGAGCATGCAAATCCGCGGACTGCCATTCAACAGCTGGAAGATCAAACAATTTTAAATCTAACCTGGATTGGATTAATTGAAAGAAGAAAAGTCAATACACCTAGGATGCCTTGAGGTGTAGTATTCATGGCAAATTTCATTTTGGGTGAACTAACCCTTTCATTTATTTTAAATTCTTACTGACCCCAAAGTTTTGAATTAAAGTCTGGAAAAAAATAAATGTATAAAGAATGTCATCAAGTTATAACGGCCTAATTTTGGTTTGTGCGTAATTTTATTTATTTTCAATTTACTGAAAATGTGTCCTTGCTGAATAAAAAGTATTATTCGGACATTCAAGACTGACCTCGGCAAAGAAACAGAAGTACTAGATCGAATGGAGAAAGAGATCAAGAACAGAAGTGTGTATATGTTTATATATTTATAGATATGCCTGTACAATCAATATGTGTTTTAAAGCAGACCAATATAAAGACTGACTGCAGACTCAGAGTATAATACAATGAAAGTATGTAATACTACTACATAAAAGTCTAAAGAAAATGATTGATAGGAAGAGACAGCTACTCCTGTAACGTACTGTACACACATTCTCATTTAGTTCTGTGCTGAAGGCCAGAGAAAGATACAAACAAATCAATTATTCAAATGTGCAATTTAAAATCAACAAGCTTTTTGCTCGTTTTCAAGTGTACATTTACTATAAGGTTGAATGCAGTGACTTTGCACATACGATCAGACAGTTGGTCACGCAACATGGACTATCCTGGCATAAGTGCCTAATAGAAAATCTGCTGGCATCAGTTTCTCTCGTTATGAGAAATTGTGGTGATGCCTGCTGACTTAGATAAAAACCAGATTACCACAATGATTGGCCTCTCATCTGGCTCACATCCCAACAGAACCAAACACAGGACCCATCATTTATCACAAAACATCCATTATCTGTCCACATTACCGCATATTTTCCCCGAGATGTGATATTCCAGTCAGAATTGAATATAATTCAGTTATACAGCCCAGATATCGTGGAAAACTCAGGTTGTATGAAAAAACAAACAGCACAATCAATGTAGTGGGATTCGTAAACACACAAATCTTATGAGTTAGCTCTTTTAATAAAACTACTCGAACTCACAAGTTATTGAATCACAAATCAGTCTAATGAATCTTTCACCACGTCAAATTTACTGAACTGACTCACTTACGGAAACTTCTGAATCTGACTCTCAGCCTAAGTGAACTGCCCTGTGGTTTGTAAAACTGAATGCAATTGCATATGACAAAGTGAAGTTCAAGATACATCTATTCATCTCCTCCATCCAAACAGTATCTCCTTCCGTCTCCATTTACAAAGGCGTGGTACATTGAATTGGACAGCTGATGCAGGAACAGCAGGGTGACTCCTGATGGAGGGCTCACTTCCAGCTCTCGATACGTTTCACCTGCGCTGACTCGGACAGCTAAGCAGATCAGTGCACAGTCAGCCCGTATCCGGACACAGCTCTCCCACATTATCCAAGAAATCTGATCGGTCCACTGGGACTGCGGTGCCACATTCAAGCTCTTTACAGTCAAAGCTTCCAAGTCCACTATGAATACAGGACTAGTATTTTCATTCAGACCACATAGTGAGAGGTGATTCTGCTACAGCAAAGGTTGATTACTTCAAAGTCTCTAATGTGCTATTTACATTTTCTTTTCAGCTACGAGTTCAAATGTTTTCCCATAGCCAGCTATTCAGCAAAGCCAAGAAAGCAGAAAACTGTAGCCTTATCTAAAGAGAGGTTTAGTTAGCTTTAGCTAGCACTTGGCATGATCACAATATTTGTGGGAACCTATTAAGTTTGGGTGCATTTTCTTTTGCTTTGTTTAGCTTAATGGTACGTCTGACAAAAGTTTTTGTAGTTTGAAATGTAAATGAACAACCGATCAAATAAATAAATAAAATAAATAATAATCCCCACATAATGAATTAAAGGGATAGTTCACCCAAAAATGAAAATTCTGTCATTAATTACTCACCCTCATGTCGTTCCAAACCCGTAAGACCTTCATTCATCTCGAAACACAAATTAAGATATTTTGATGCATTCCGAGAGCTCTCTGACCCTCCCATAGACAGCAAGGTTCCTTACGTGATCAAGGCTCAGAAACGTAGAAAGGAGAATGTTAAAATAATACATGTGGCATCCGTGGTTCAACTGTAATTTTACGAAGCTTAAGAGAATACTTTGTGCGCAAAGAAAAAAAAAACCCCCGAAAAAAACCGCCATTTTGGAGAGTATCACATACGTGAACAACGTATGCTGTTCTGTGTCAACAGCACTGTACGCGGATACGCTGTTTAAGTTGTTTACGCTTTGATCTGAATGTAAACAACGTATCCACTTACATACATTGTTTACGTATGTGATACTCTCCAAAATGCTGCTATAGGGTGACGCAGAGACGAATTATTGAATAAAGTCGTTATTTTTGTTTTCTTTGTGCACAAAAATTATTCTCGTAGCTTCGTAAAATTACGGTTGAACCACTGATGTCACATGGATTATTTTAACGATATCCTTGCTATGTTCCTAAACCTTGATCATGTAAGGATCCTTACTGTTTTGAGTGAAAAACAATAAACTGACAAATTTTTGTTATCTGTAATGTACATTAGGGTGTATTGTTTTACATATTCTGCTACTTATTCATGTTTAATTGGTTTTTTTTCTGTTTTAACCACCCGATCACATGTGGTTATCAATTCACTTTAAAGGTCCCATGGCATGAAAATGTCACTTTATGAGGTTTTTTAACATTAATATTTCCCTACCTGCCGTAGGTCCCCTAGAAAAAACAGAACAGTGGCTAGAAATGGCGATAGGTGTAAACCGAGCCCTGGGTATCCTGTATCGCCTTTGAGAAAATGAAAGCTCAGATGGCCCAATCTGGAATCTTCCCTTTATGTCGTCATACGGGGAAAGGTTACCTCCCCTTTCTCTGCTTTGCCCGCCCATGAGAAAATGAGTTACTACCGTGCGAGGCGAGCGCAATATTTTTTTTTTCCTCGAGAGACATCATGGCTTGCTAATGAGCGAAGCATGGCAGTTGCCCGGCCTCTCTCCTCCTCATCAGCATTTAAAGCTACAGACACAGAAATGGCACGTCCTAAGGAAAGCTCATTGTGGGACTGGCTCGAAGTGGCTGAAATTCTGCACCAAGTCTGAATTTCGGGAAAGAGACTTCAGATACAGTACTAGGGACCACTTAGGCCTATATAAAAGCATCTAAAAAGCAGCATGTAATGGGACCTTTAAGATTAAAATTTTCATAGTTTATTTAGATTAGCATATTAGTAGCATACTGGCTGTTTTGTTAGTACTTACAAAGCACATATTAATACCTTATTCTGCATGACCATGTTCTACATTCCTTAACTCTAACTACCTCACTTACTATAAGCAGCAAATTAGGAGTATATTAAGGGAACACTCTTAGTTAACAGTGAATGTGTGTTCCCTAATCTAAAGTGTTACCATATTTTCATGGTATGATTAAGAGCTCATCTTTAATTGCGTCTCAGTCATACAGGGATGTACAGCATCTAGCGAACGATATGACAGCATGTAGTCAATGTAGTCAATAGTAAATGAGTGAATGAGTCACCCGTTTTAGACACAGCCTGTATGCATGAATGCGTAAAATGTTGCTTAAGTTGTCTCAAGCGCCTCATGAATTCTGCACCGCGGCGAGGTGTCATGCAAAACTTCCATTTTCCAAGTTTTCCATCCTCTCTTTCCACTGACAGCTACTCACAGTTGTTGCAGAAGAAAGTCTCTCAGCATCGTGCTGACAATGACATTATTACTAAAGCAACTGATGCAGATACACTGGAAGTTGACTACACTGAACAAACAAATCATATTTCATCACTTGCAAAATAACAGTGAGGACAGGGAGTCCTAAAGATCAGATATGAAAACAAATTGGAATTTTCAAAAAAATGAAGGAAGTTCTATGGGCTACTTTTATGGTACATAAGATAATGCAAATATAGTACCATTCAAAAGTTTGGGATCAGTAAGTTTCTTTAGCACAAAATCAGCATATCAGAATGATTTCTGAAGCATCATTTACCTGAGATGGAAGTAATGATGGTGTGAAAATTCAATTCACTTTGGCCAGCACCAAACCTCACATTTAATTAGACAAAAATAAACACTCCGGTTTACGTCCTTTCCACCGCGGCACCGTCCCCACCATGGTTTTGATTTTTTTTATAGTAATATAAATCATTTAGGCCTAGTTCAGTTAGAGAACAGACACTACAATTAAAAACTGAACGTGGCTGCTCAATGCAGCATGCCGAACAACAGTCGCGGATTTCATTTATCACGTGAGGAGAGTCAAGCTGAGTGACAAGAAGAGTGGGGTGAGACAGACAAGACGATAGCGCATGATTTAGTTTCAAAAACGAAATGCAAAAGTGCCTGTTTGGCAATATTTTGGATTTTGAAAAGCCTTGTTGACTTTTGCCGTTTATCTAAGGTGATTTTGGAAGTTTTTTTTAACATTTGTTTCTTATTTATTTGGTTCCACAGTGTTTTGCGGATTTTACTTGTGATGTATTTAAAACTTGTGGTTTATTTATTTGTTCTTTTACATCACATGCTATGCCATTGTCTCCCAAGCTTTCTTATTCATTGTGCATTTCTATGCATTTCCTTATTTATTTGGTTTGTTTACTTACCAAAAGTTTAAATAAGTTCTACAAAACTGAGAATAGTTTTTTTAGTTATATGTAAACGCCACCGATGCTTAGGCAGGTGTATTTTTATTCGTTTTTGTTAATAAAAGTATATTATTTATAGATGTCTAAGTGGTTTGACGGTGTATTCTTGTTGTTGCTTTGAATTCATTGCATTCAAATTAGCAACAAACAACTTCAAAGTGAAGTGCGTGAAATGTGCCAAGTATTTGACCCATCACTCTAATTAGTGCTCTGGGGGTGGCCGAGTTTACCCCATCCAAGGCACACCCACCAGCAGGCTTGGTATCGAGTTCGATACTTTTTAGGCGCCGACCGAATTGCCTCGATACCATCGCGTATCGAAAAACATCTCGTCGTTCGGTACCAAATTTAGATACCTAAGGGGTTAATCTCATCAAAGTCAGTGAGCCAATAAGCCTGCAGCACTAACCGGTGTGTTCGACTAGAATGCTAGGGCGCAGATTGAAGTATCGCGGAGATCATATGCAGATGTCCGTTTATACTAACGTTACATGACCGAAAGCGTGTGTTATGTGATAATTTATGCAAACTGTAGCATCATGCTACATAACACAATAAATAAGATTTATATTCTGCTTTTACTCAAAACTCACTTTAAACCACCATCGAGTGTTTGTAATTACTTCCGATTGCCGTCTAACAGGGCCGGATTTACATACATTGCTCCAGACATTGAGCAAATAAATAATATACAAACAATGGGAAAAAAGACAACTATATTCCCTGTCTTCCACCTTTTTATGTATCGCTACGGAAACTCACGCTTTCTTTTTTCCCCATCGCTCCTCAGACGCACACACAGTGCAGACCGCGGAGACGTGAACAAAACTTCTTGTCAGCGCCTGCAAAGCATCCGCGAATTTATCATAAAATAGGTTCGCAGCTGAAATCTACATTAACATATTCGTCAGTTATCGAAGGTTCGAGGGTTCCCTTAAAGAAGCGCAATCTTAAAGAACGCTGCTGCTGAATGTGCTGAGAGACGCATAAACTATGTATCACACATCACGTAATCTGCTCTTCTCTCCTCCTCTAATAACCGAATTAGACTAGCAATTAGTTAACGCGGAAGCCTGCTATCAACGGCTCAAGCCTCTGTTACAGGTCTAAAATTATGTTTTGGAATTTGCAACTGAAGGTTTGGGATGAGGTTAAAATTAGCTAGTTCAACACACACGATATTTCAGGATGGAAACATGTCAGATGTCTTGAAACAAATAATCTGAACAGTGTCTTGATGTGTGGTTGTGACTCCAAGCCGTTAAAATTATTAGAGAAATAATAAACTCCCGGAGGTGGTTATGTGGCCACAACTATATGGTATAGTCTTTCTCAGTTCTCAAACAAATTAAAAACTACATTCGATTTTTATTGACTGAAAGCAAGCACTTATTCCGATAGAAAACACTGTATCGTTTTCCACTGATTAAGAAATATTTTTTTTTGCTTAGGTGGTAATATTAGGTCTATTATATTAATAAGGAAGGGGGCCCAAAAATGTTTTTTCGGGGGGGCTTGTCAGGGGGTCGACAATGAATGTGAGTGGGGTAAAGTTGCCGTGTTGACCGCCGTCTAATGTGTTTTTTGGCCATGTAATGTTGCTGAAATTAATATGTTATTACCTCTGATTCAGAGCAGCGATCATGGAAGAGAGAACACAAGCAGACAGCGCTGGAAGCTGCTAATGCTCATCAGTAAGTCAGTGGAAAATAAATAGAAATCATGAATCTGTCTGAGCTATGCGTTTTAAAACGAGCACTAACTAGTGTAAATGTAGCCTAAAAGATGTGGAAACTGAAAACTATTTGATCTTAATTAAAACTATTTGCACTGATTTATTATGTTGGTTACATTTTATTCCTTTGTTTTGGGGCCGGTGGGGTGGTTGTGTGTGGGCTTTCAGGAGAGATTCTTTGAGTTTGGATAAACACTCAACAGCCTGAAAAATAAAACTCAACAGTTTTTTATGGGAGTAATGTATCGTTGTGGTGGGGCACGAAATGGATTTTTCAAATTGGTATCGAAAAAAGTATCGTTCAGGAACCGGTATCGAAGTCAAAGTATCGTATTGGTATCGATATCGAAAAATTTTGAAACGATACCCAGCCCTACACACAGCAGTGAACACACACACACACCGTGAATCACACACCCGGAGCAGTGGGCAGCCATTTATGCTGCGGTGCCCGGGGGGGGGGGGGCAGGTTGTGGGTTCGGCGGTGCCTGCTCAAGGGCACCTCAGTCGTGGTATGAAGGTGGGAGAGAGCGCTGGACATTCACACCCCCCACCTACAATCCCTGCCAGTACAGACTCACCCACAACCTTTGGGTTATAAGTCTGACTCTCTGACCATTAGGCCACGACTTCCCCCCAACGACCCCAAACAAAATAGACTGGTATTGTATATACATTTTAAAATTATAATTTTAGGTGAGCTATCCCTTTAAATGCACCCAAACATGTGCACATAAGTGCATGTGTGAACGAAGTGACAGATGTCTGCTGAGAGTTCAGTTGTAATTCATCTCAATCAAACTGTCACATGCAGTTCCTCTGTCTTGGCCACACTATCACATGCCCCACAACACTCACACACTCCTTCCTGGCATTACTTTATGAGCAAGAGCTCTTCACAAACAGATGCACTCAATCCACAAGGAGCAGCAAGAGAAATCAGAATGATTAGAATCGCGTCTCCTCCTCATCTGCAGTCTAACCGCAGCAGCTGTGGCCATTAGAGTATACAGAGAGAGCAGATACACCAGCAACATCACAACCAGAGCCCACAGTCTCAATCCTGTTCCAGCAAACACAAACAAAAAGGGTGGAAATGCAACTTCTGGTTTGTCACAGGTAACCAGTCCTAATTCAGCCCTGAGGCCTGTGACACACTGTTTGTGTAGTAATAAAGCAAAAGTGACTTTCCCTAATGCTATTAACAGCCGTTTATCCATTAATCCTCTAGCTGAAGTAAGAATTACAGCGCTTACACACCCGACTGCAGCACTGCGATAATGTAAATCACAAGAAAATCTGACAAATCAAAAATGACAGAAAACAAAGAGCCACTGTCCATGTGATACAACATCATCTGGGTGGACAGTTTTGGATGAAGGAGGTCAATAATACCTGAAGTAAGTCATTTATCTTAAAAGGCAGACAACATAACTTATCTTAATAAAAACTTATCTTAAAAATTTAAATAATAGCTGGACAACCCATTACTCTAATGAATGTTTATATCCCCCTTATTCAGTATAATGAGCTAATTACAAAAAAATACAAAAAATAAATTAAGGACAAAGTGTACGGTACATGTTGGAACGCTAACAGGTTAAATTGATAAAATAAAATGAAATAATTGATTTATTTTGTTTAGAACAAATAGAAACTGGTGATTTAAATGGTGATAAATACTTTTTAGGTCTAACAAAGCAAAACAAAAAACAAAGCAAAACAAAAACCAAACTAAACAATTTCATTTCACCAGAACAGTTAGAAAGATTTTTTTTTTTTGTTAGAACACATGGGAACTTTTGAATGTCAGTCAATGGAGAAAGATTTTTCATGTCTAAACGGTAGTTTTGGGAAGAATTGGCCCCTGCTAACCAACCAAAGTATTTGTAATACAGTGCAGTCCACTAGGGGGCAGTAAAAACAGTGCAGTCAAAAGGTTTTTCAGATCATGCCAAACATAAATTAAGTAAAATGAATCCAAACTTTTGACTGGTAGCATAAGTGCAGTTAAAATCGCAGCTTTAGCGCAGTAGCTTCATTAGGGACGAACTGCCAGAACGGTTCTGCCAGAGAGTTGTCAGACTGCCTGAAAGGATTAAAATTTCTTTTAAAACAGATCTCATGTTATGCCAGGTCCCAGCACAGCATACTTTCCAACCAGCTGCTTGCTATGAGACAAGCATGAATTTAAGCTGAATTTTTGGCCTTGTTATATAAGCATCCAGCTCCTTTTTTTTTTGAATAGCTGCTTATAATTTAAGAAAAGTGGAAAAAAGTAAAGCTATCACTTTACCTATAAAAGTTAAGTAGAAAAGATAATCCATTCAAATATATATATTCAATGATATGAAGATGGCTTTGAATTTATCATCTGAAAGATAACCGCACATCTGTCTCTTAAATTCTGGTCAGAGACACAAAAAAAACCTGAAGGAAATTCAGTGAGGTTTAGTCAAAGTTCCCTCTGAATACATTCATGAGAAACAAACAAGCGTGAGTTGTACCTGTCATTTTCTGTTGGTCGTAGCGATGGAAGTCTAAAGCTTGTGTTGCGATCCAGCTTTGTTTGACTCTTCGTTCTTTTGATGGATCCTTTCAGTCGTTTGCTTAAAAAACCCTGTGAAGTAGAAGCACAGAGAAAGTCAGATGAGTTCCTATGAGAAACTCATGTTTTTCAGTCGATGAATGACGGCTGAGTGTGTGGCTGTGACTCAACCTTGCTCATGAGTAAGCGTCTGTATATACAACTTTAAAGTCATGATCAATTATACATGGACACCACTCGCTGAAAGACCCTGAGAATATATGACAGAGACAACGGCACGACAAAGCAGGCGGCAACTTCGCAAAGACTTCATTGACCTTTCAAAAGCAGTTTTGAACATTAGAGGACAGGCAGCTGAAGTAAACTCCAACAGACCGTTTCAGCAGACATATCAGTCTATCTTGGCGATGAAAATGCACTCGCACAGAGTAATATGGGACGGCCAAGGCCGGCTGAATAGTTTACCGTCTGCTTGTAGCACAGTCAGTGCTTGCTCAATGTCTTGAAGGAAAACAAAATATTAATAAGTAACCAAGTCAGAGAGTTCAAACGGCCACCTGCGGATACATAAGCGAGTAATATTTGGTTCTGGGTCAGAATGAGCTGTTCTTACGAGGTGTGTTAGTTTCAGCAAAACAGGAAGGAAGAAAAAAATACTCCGCATCAGCATATCCATTCATGTCCAGTGAGAGCGTGTTAACTCATTTCAGTTAGTAGGAGGAGCACAATAAATAAATTAAATAAATAGCATTGTTATGCCTATAAAATCTGATTGATTGCGACTGTAGGAGAAACAACCTAAATACAAAATTGCTATAATTATTAGGAATAATAATCATAATATTTTGCTCTAATTGTGAAATTTGACTGAATAAATCTGTTCTTCTGGGAGAAGCAACCCAAATGAAATGAACGAACAAACAAACGAATAAAGGGGAAAATTACTATATTTATTTTATATTTTCTGACTCTGAAAAATTGACTCGATGAGCCACTTTCAAAGGAATTATAAAATAAATGTTATATTGGCTATCAGGTGATATTAAGAGATTTTGAACATGAAAATAATTACCGGCTTATCAGATTTGCTAGAATTTTCCCTATCAGTCAGAAAATATGTCCAGACATACTGTCTAACCTGTTTTACAGTGAATTTATTATTCCGAAGAAAAGAGGAACAGGAAGAAAACTATCTGTAGTAAATCACAGAGGGTTAGCTGAGCGGCTATACATTAAAATCATGTAGGACAATGACAATGTCTAAAAAAAATAGGGCAGGGGAAGTGAGATTTGTCTTGTTCAGATGAGTGCCAGACTGTAAGTAGGAGAGCGTTTGGCTAGTATAAGGCCATTAACAGAAAAGAAGTGGGATTGTATGTGATAAATTAGTCATTCCTCGATGAGAGAAAGCTTTATGTTTGAAAAGTGAAATAGAGAGGGTAAAGAGAAGAGAGAAGAAGAGAGAGAGCGATGAAGCACTAATGTGGAGGGCGTCGCTGTACAAAGTCTTAGAAAGGGCATCGTTTGGAAATTGTCCAGCAAAGATCAAAATATCTTTCAAATTCCCACTGTGAATTATGTGGACACTTAAACACCACAACATTTGAAAAGCTTTCAATATCAAAATCATTGGCATTAATACGAAGTTAGTCCTCACTATCTGTTTCCACTCCTCTGGCAATCATGTGACAACTGCTGATGTATCTTTAAATTCCGGCTGTCCTTCAGACTGACAGGCTTCAATGCAGTCTTCACATAATTCAAATATAAATGATATGCTGCCTCAACAGAGCTCATTAATTCCAATGCACCTGTCAATAAATGCTTCCATATTCTTAATAGAAAATGACTTGAGCTGTAATGAGACTTCATATTAAAAACACATCCAACATCCAAGTCTTTTATCCGAGTACACCAAATCAGTTCATTTGTCTAGGAATTTTGTGACAGAGAGACAAATATGCACGATTAATCACTTATAAAATGACACACAGAAATGCTGGAGATATAAATATCTGCCTTGTTCCACTTTCTGCCTGGTTAAAAATATCATCAAACAATTTCTAATGCTTCTCAGAGACAGACTGTTTCAAGAATGTGCCTTTGTTACAATATAGCTATCGGAGGGAGCGTCTGCTCATTGTTCATGCAATGCAGCGCTGAAAATACTGCATAAAAAACTCAAAATGAATGCGAAAACTCAAAAGGTATGTGCATGCACCATATATACATACATCATTGTGCTGAAACTCTGTCCACCTCACACATAGGAACTGGCCTGGAATAAGGAAGACCATTAGTGGCTGGAGATAAACGGAGGAGGACGACACTTCACTAATCAGGGGCTCAAGAGGGTAATTAAAGTGGGGCATTTATCCCAAGCAGGAATTCAGCTCTATTTCTACATCAGTGCAGTGTGACATGCAACCAGCCTCTTGTAAAAGACAATGACTGATTGTGGGGAGTAAGGGGCCGTTTACATGACAATGTTTTCAGCCAAAAACAGGAAACTTTTTATGCGTTTTGACTAGGGATGCTCCGATCAGGATTTTTGCAGCTGATACCGAGTACCGATTTCTTGTCATGGTGATCGGCCGATACCGATTCTGATGCTTCAAGCTTTATATAGACGGTTTCAATGGGTGCACGCGCCTGGCCCGAAGTTAACTTCCGGTCTGTGTTTGTTTATCAGTCTGGCTATGGCGCCGGCTACAAACACAGTTAAAGTTAAGGTTAAGGTGATGAGTAGACTGAAGTTGGGCTCAGGTGGTTGTGCTGTGGGATGTTTCCCCCATACATTTATTTATTTGTGGCGCTCAACACAATATCAAAACTGACGGATTTTCCAAAAGGCTTGGTTGAATAAACATGAGCACGTACTGCACGTTTAAAAATCAAAACGAGGTGTGGGTGTTTTTATATCACCCCCCCCCTGATTTCTGAAGGAATCCGACTGTCTTCAGAAAATTTTGGATGTCATTTTTATTTCATCTTGCATGTTATATGCCTGTTAAAGCAGCGTTTGTGAGCTCAGCGCTGCTTTGTGTACAGCTGTTACTGGGGAAACCCTTGTTTTTGTTCCGTCCTCCACGCTGTGACAACTCACAAAAGACTATTTTTAACCAAGCAGCGCGGAGAGCCGCTTCAGAAACGTGCCGCGGCTGGCTGATAAACACAAGCACCTTCATAGAGTGGCCGCGTCGGAGCCGTAACGCGCCGCAGATGTGTGCAGTGAGGCACAGATCAGCTCTATCGTCACTGAATCTGCTGTGTAGATGAATCATGCAAAAACATACATGACAAACAGCTAATTTTTCATTGTTTCTCGAAACATCATAGCATTGCCACACCGGCGATGACATGACTGCGGCGCCAAATCATTTATGTCCCCACGAATCATGTACGTCGTCACGCGTTGATGTCATCAAATTACGATCGGTTCCCGAGATCGGCCAAGTTGGTGAGTACCGATCGAGTCATAAAATATTATTATCGGCCGATACCGATCTCCGGCCGAGCGATCGGAGCATCATAGATTTGACTGACCCTCGTTTACATGACAATGGCGTTTTGGGGACTGAAAACGCTTATTTTTGAAAACGGGTTTCAAAGTGGAAGTTTTTGAAAACAGCACCGTTGTCGTTTCCGTGTAAACACCCAAAACAGGAATCTTTGAAAACGGTGATGTCATGCACGTGTGTAGTACGTGTTAGGTATGTAGACATGCGCAGCACGTGTCGATTTTTTTAAAGGCAAGTGCGAAGAAATACACAACAATGGCAGATTACATGGTAGTGTTGTTGCTGCTCAAGAGTTTGCCAAAGCTTCTTCAGCAAAGTGTGAATTTACTTCACCAAAATTACAACCAACAGCGGAGACGCATCAAATAAATCATATAATCTTCACTTATACAGGTACTGTTCCACTAACAAGGTGACGTGCCAACTACTGGTATGGAAGACGTAATTACAGAGTTGGCCGTTTTCACAGATATGTGTAAACGCGAATTGTTTTGAAAACGTTGTCGTGTATATGTGAAACTTTTTAAAAACACAAGGGAAAACCTTTTCTGTTTTTGACTACCGTTGTTCGTGTAACGTAGCCTAGTAACAGCAGAGACACTCCTAGAAAAATTAAAACTATTTAATTCAATTTTTCAAACCTGTATGACTTACTTACTTACTTTCAAGAAAATGTCTCAGTTTTGTTTGTCCATGCAAGTAAAAGGGTTGCATGTTGTTCTAAATATCTTTTGCCTTCCACAGAAAGACATGAGGGTGAGTAAATGATGACAGGAATTTAGTTTTTTTGGTTAAATATCCCTTTAGCGATTTTTTCAAATGACAGCTAATGTTGAAAACAAGTTCAAGCAAGGTTACATTTGTTTGTTCAAAGTTTTGTTATTCATCATTCAAAACTTTACAAGCCATATTGGTTTGGAACAACACAAGGGTGAGTGTACATGATGACAATTTTCATTTTTGGGTAAACCATCCCTTTAGATGTTTGACAGCAGCTCAGCCGTCTCCACAATATCATAGTTTTTCCAGTCACTTTTTCCATAATTTAGCAGTGCAGCATTGCAAAATTTCACATATTTTTTAATAAAACACTGAATTGTGAATGAAACTTTACAGCCGAGCAAGTTTAGAAAAAAATCAAATGCTCTCCTGAACAGTCATGAACTTTTAGCATTGCTGAATCTGATTCATTCCTGTGATTCAGCTCATTCAGACAGTTCATTTAAATAAACTGAAAAATAATACTAAAACATAAAAAAAAAAATAATGACTGGATAATCTACACTGGTCAGTAAGCAAAACAGCGAAGTAAGCTCTAATAGCCCACAAAAAGACATTCAGGGGCCTAAAAATGAAATAACAGCTGAAGGACAAATAGCGTGAGAAGTAACTGAGGCCAGAGAGATGTGATGATGAATTGGTATAATGCTGATATGAGTGCTTTGCTAAATGAACTCACAGGCACTTTGAAGGGTGAGGAGTTGGAGCCATCCATGGAATTGTTCTTTTCCGAGCTGCCCAGCCCCGATATGCTCCTCCGCCTGGGAGAGCGCTCCGCAGACGCTTCCGCTGTGAGAGAAGAGAGGAAAGCAGGGATTAGATCAGAGGAAGTCTTCAGAGAGACTGGGAGGATGTCTTTAAATGTTTTAATAGGCACACTAATGATCAGAGAACTACAGATATTTAAAACATCGAGTTGGAAAGCTGTAACACAGGGGTAGTCGACTGTGGGAAAACTTCCAGGAAGAAGTTTGGCGTTATTGATGAATTACTGATACTGCAGACACCGGAATCTTTCTAAGTGGAATCAACATTTGTGCCAAACATTATAAATACTACTGTGGCTACACTAATTTAGAAATGATGGCTGACACATAATCAATAATTATTTCATTATGCTATAGCTTAGGTCTATATTATGAATACTTAAAGGCCAATCAGAACGCAACAGTGCAGTGGTGTATGTTCAACTGCATGGCAATTAAGTACTTCTATGCCAGCATTAGTTGCATTTTATTAGTTGCAATTATTACATTTTGCCTGTATTTATAGTTTCTATTTATAAATCATATATTAAGGTAATAATATATATGCAAGTTTGGGGTCAGTAACATATTTTGGAAAAACAAATATTCAGATTTTCATATAAATGCTTTTTTCAAATATTTCAAATAAACCCTCTATTTATCAAAGATGAAAAAATTATCACAGTACAGTTAACACATAAATATGAAGCAGCACAACTTTCAACATTAATAATAAAAAAATAAATGTTTCTTGAGCACCAAAACAACATAATTTCTGAAGGATCATGTAACACTAAATACTGGAATAATGATGCTGAAAATACAGCTTTGAACAAAGGATTAAATTACTTTTTAAAATATATTAAAATATAAAACAGTTACTTTAAATTGTAATGATATGTAGCCTTAGTGAACACAAGAGATTTCTTTTAAGTACCAATACAAAATCTTACAGACCCCAAACTTTTTTTAATAAAAAAATATCTGAAAATAAGATAAAGGATGCACAAGCACATTATTTTATGAGCATCCCTAATAATGAGGTTTCAAAGACAGGTGTGTCTTCTTTTGCTTCCACATTTCACCCATGATTGGTCCTCCTGACCAGTCTTAAATGTAGTCTGGGGTCTTATAAAGTCACCCGCCCTCTGTAACTCTATCTCTCCCTTAATGATGCCCAGCGGGTCACTAACAGAGCTCACGTCTTGCTAAAGTGCCAGTCAGACAGGTTTAAAAGAGTGAATTAACCCAAAGCTTTCAGTAAGTCATCTTAATAAAGCACTCTACCTGCCACCACCAGACTTTCAGATGGACGCCCTGTGGCTCTCATATAAAGCCACTCTCAGAAGCTAAGTGGAATATTACTCATTTTCCTTATATAGCCAAGTTTATTTTTAATTTCCTCAGACCGATTTATTCTACATTTGCAGGGAGCCCCGCAGCCGATGTGTGTCAAGGATGGAGCAGGACGTAACCTACATCCGCACAACCTCCCAGAGATCCACCCCTCGGGCCGTCCTCCTCACTGAAGTGTACATCACCCCATAATGAGTTAATTCACCCTGAGAAATAAAAACCCAGTCCATCACTGAGCACGAACTGCCGCAGAACTCCCACCTCTCAACGTCTGCACTGAATCAAGAAACACTGTTGAAATTGACCCAGAGGTCTTTGGCCAAGACGCTGCTTCTGGTTTCAGCTTGCAGGCCTCAGTGGATCCATACAATAGAGATTGTGCCTGGTCCGTTGGAGAGTTGCCCACCGCTGCTCAAGATCAAACCCTCGGCTCACAATAAAGAGCTTAAAGACGTAGTTCACCCAAAAATTCCAAACTTGTCTGACTTACTTTCTAGTGTACGATACTGTTTTTATTCAAACAATGAAAGACAATGGGGTCCAAATAGAGGTGTGCGATATTGACAAAAAAATAATAACGCAATATTTTCTGGGATTTTATCGATGACGATAATTAGACGATATTTTGCTGAGTGTGTTATTGTGCTGGTACCTTAAAGACTGCCGTGGACAGCTGACTCCTAAAGTTTTTTTATATATTTCATATTTTGTGTGGTCAGTTCACAGCAGTGATGGAAATTAATCTTTTCCAATACGTTTAAACTGATTTTTACATTTTATGGACATTTTTACCTTTAAAAAAGCCATCTAAAAGTGTTCATCATCCTTTGAGCCAAATTCTTACATTTAATCAATGAATAAGAATAATAAGACATTTGGGCTGTTACCAAGCAATGAAAGCAAACACAAGAAGCGGCATTGAAGGGCAATTAGATGCATTACACACATGTATTTGTTTAATGCTAGGACATGATGCATTAACTTGCATTACAAAATACATATATAATGTGTTGGATATTAACAGAAAAGGTTGAATACTGATATTTGGAATATTAAAACATGAAAAAAATCTATAAAAAAAAAGAAAAAGCCGAAATTTGAAATTAAAACCGCCGGCACGTGGCAGCAAATTACCCTTAATAAGTGAGTCATTGCGATTGAACGAAATCATTTAAACGGTTGATCAAGAACAAAAATACCGTCATGGTTGCGCAGAGGACACAAAACAGCGTGTGATCGGTATTGGAATGATTATGTTGGCGAAATAGAGCAAATAACCAAGCAATATGGGGTCAAAAGTTAAGTTCTTAATTAACTTATTGTTATTGAATTCAATGCACATTTGTAATAATTATGGTATTTTGGCGAAAAATGCGCACTCTTCGTTGTGAAATTGAAAAACTATTATGAAGTGGACTAATATATACATTTTCTGCCATCAGTCTTGAATTGTGATCATCTAATGCATTTTAACATAGATGAATCGTGCAGTGAAAGAAGCACTCGAAATGAGCACAGCACCGTCTATGCTTCACGTAAAGTATTGTGGGCTTTGTAGGAGGTTTTGAATGGTTTTTGCAAAAACACTTCAATGTCAAAAAGTCACATCGTTAAACGACCATACATATGTATTCGCAGACGATTATATATCGCACACCCTAGGTCCAAAACAGTGGTGTAGCCAGAATTTTATTTTTGGGCGGGCCTGGGCAAAAGTGAGTGGGCACTAGGCTAACTAATGGACAGAGTCCAGTGGCGTAGCACAAATCCGCGGCCTCCAACCGTGAACTCAAGGGTGGGGTCTGGGGGTCTGGTTACGTTGCAATATTGTAAATATTTGTTTTAAACCAGGAAGGTGAGCCAATGGATATCACACAAGCAACCTGCAAACTTTGCCAAGAGTTTATGCGGTGAACCTTTTAATCTCAGTCGATTCACTAGAAAGTGAAAGTAAAAACTGACGGCGCTTTTGGCATCTGATGCTGCATTAACGGCGCATATTCTCTCAGAGAAGACGAGAGACGAATTAATCAATGTGATAACGTGTATATATATATAATGGCATGTTTTAATGTACTCCCTTAATATTTCTTTTGTGGCCCAAAGAAAAAAATTATTAAAAAAATAAATAAAGAGAGCAGAAACATATTGTGTTTTTTGCTTGAAATAAAGCTTTTTCATTGATGATTGCAGTGTTAATAATTTTAATTATAGGCCTATAATTCATTGTACAATAAACTTGTTTTGAAAGACCTTTTTAAAAAAATTCAATGAGTAAGCTAGCCTAATTTTTATTATCCTCGCAGCGCGTCAGTTAAGTGGTGATGCGTTATGAAATTATTGTGGGCAAATTAATTGTAATATTAATTTAATAATAAAAGTAACTTAATAATAATAAAAGGCCTAATAATAAGAAGAATGTAACAGGCCTACACTAGTTGAAAATGCAAAATTAGATATAACTAAAGTGTATAAAATTATTTTATTCAGAAATGTCCTGTTTGTGATTTTTTATTTTATTTGTTAATTCATTATTTAAATTAACAGGTACAATTTAGGAAACAGGTGCAGTTAAATAGCCGTCAGTCAACAAAAATTTATAAAAAAATAAGTACATTTGGGCTAATCTTTGTGAGGACGGCTGGCAACAGCTGGTCTTATATTCTTTAGACACTGCACACCAAACGACTTTGAACACCGACTGAAAACACTGACTGATCTCAAATGACATTCATAATCGGCCTGACAGACGTGTTCCCGGCTTCACAGAATGAACCGGTCGGTTCACACATGGAACTGAAAGTCTTACCCTTACTTGTGGACTGATGGACGGGCTTCCTCCCTCGTCATTATTTGTATAATAAACTGGGGGGGGCGGGGGTTTTCATCAGAGTGGGCGGGCCTGTGCCGTTAGGCCCGTCCGCTGCCTATGCCCCTGGTCCAAAACAACACTGGACCACTTTTAACTTTCATTCGATGGAGAATATTTCTCAATATATCCGTTTTACAAATGCAAGAAAGTTGTACATGTTTGGAACAAAATGAGGGTGAAGAAATGCTGCAAGAATATATGTTTATTTATATTTTGTATATACACACACACACACCAAATCTCTCATCAAATGAACGGGACATTATAATGTCTCTTAAACAACGCATCAGTCACGCCTTTGCATTTGGCCGCTCTCCAGAGGACCATTGATTAACGGCTAAATTTAGCAGTTCAACCTGTTTTGCAGCCCAGGAGCGGCCCAGTCAAGTTCTGTGCAGTCCATCTAACTTCCTAAGACCTCAAGATTCATAAAATACATCCGTTTTCTAAAATACACTCTTAAAAATTAAGGTTTTTATTGGCATTGATGGTTCCATGAAGAACCTTTAACATCCATGGAACTTTTTTCATTGCACAATGTTATTTACAACAGGAAAAAAGGCTCTTCAGTTTATTAAAATACTCTTCAAACTAAGAAACAAATGATTCTTTTAAAAACTCTTCACATAAAGGTTCTTTGGGGAACAAAAATGGCTCTTCTACTGCATCGCTACCAAATATCCCCTTTTGGAACCTTCATTCGCATTACATTACATACAACAACTTCACGTTTTCTCCTCCACAGCCACAGCTGGGCTCTGTAGACCGCCTGTTGTATCATCGAGCCCCTCGGATCAAACTCTTCCATGCATCGCTCACACTCTTCGTGAAGTTCCTGCTTGTGCGAGGGCTCTGCAGTGCTGAACTTGACGAATTGCAGTGATCCCTATGACTAAGCACAGCGGTACTTATATTACAATTTTGACGCTAGCAACAAGATCATGGGTTCAATTTCCAAGGAATGCATGTTGTGATAAAACATACAGCTAGAATGCACTTTACATCACTTCGGATAAAAGCTAAACGCATAAATGAGAGTAAACTTAAACCAAGAGCAGCAAAACACCACCTCGTTTCGCCTCTGAACTTGCACGGACAACTTATCAAACAGGAAATGACCTGTAACAGCATATCCAACTCAACTTCAATCATTATTGATTTTTTAATGACCCTCCAAGTCTGAGAGCAAGACGATAACTTAATTTATTAAAGTTAATCTAATAAAACGCAGCTGAGAACGAGGAAAAGAGAGAGAGGAGAGAGAGAGAGAGAGAGTGTGAAAGATACCTCTATCACAGCTGTTGCCCATCACCTGCTGAATAAATGGAGCTGGTCACCATTGGATTGGCTGAAGAGTGACCATCACCCTCGTCCAATGAGCTTGAGCGCTTTCCCTTTAATTGTCCATCACTCAGAGAGATTCCGCCGCATTGATAAACTGCAGTCTCTTCATTGTCCTGCCGTGGCTTGCTGCCACATCATACCGTCTTCCTCTCTCTCCAGCGCTCTCCCTCAAAGACTGAAACGTCCTCTGCTAAACCTCTCTCTCCCGTCTCAGTCCATCCTCTTCTCTCTATCCTAGTCCTCACTCCTCACTTTATCAGCCTCTTCCCTTTCTCTTTTTTGGCACACCAGCGGAAGAGATTTTACCGCATTTACTCAATCAATTGCTGTAACCTCACTCCTCTGTTCCTCTCAGCAGAACTGCAAGCACTTCCCATCCCTCTCTCTCTCTCTCTCTTCGTTCGCTCACCCCCCCCCCAGCGCATCTGGCTCCATCTGCCTGCTGCAGCCTTGCACATAAGAACAACGAAGAGGCGCTCTTTTTTGCCTGTGGGGCATGTGGGACATGGCTCTGGAGGTTTGTGCTGCGCGTGTGAATGCGTGTCATTTGTGAGAGGTGTGCTTTGGAGGTCGTTAAAGAATGAAGAAGTAAAAGAATAGAGAGGAAACAAGTGTGTATCAGATTACACTGTAACGTCAAAGTGTGTTAGAGCTGTTAGCTGGACGTGACCTACTGAAATAAGACAGAATCGCATGTGGACTGAACTGAAGGAGTATGCAGGAGTACGCACGACTTTATGTGTTATATTTAGCATGTCCTTCAAAATCCTTATTGAATCTAATAAAGCATTATCGGATGCTATCAGGAGACTGGGATCAGAAAATGATGCAAGCCAGACTCCGATTGCCCACATTAGTTAAATTAAGGTGTTGGTGTGTGTGTGTGTGCTGACTCCTAGGCCACAGATGTAAAGTAATAAAGTTACTTAACATTAGGTTGCCAAATTAAATAAATAACTTAGAAGCAAGCACTGATGCAAAATTAGTGTTTTAAATGCATCATACAGCAATAAATGTTGTTGAATAAATGCCCTTACAAATTCTCTTCATTGTCATCTGTTGGGATTGTTAGACCGCAGATGTTAAAAGGTTGACAAATAAATAGAGCAGCATTTTTTAAAATCTTTTGAAGGATGCTTATGATTACTAAGGCTGCATTTATTTAATCAAATATTACAATAAAAAAAAAGAGTAATATTGTGAAATATTATTAGAATTTGCCTGTGATGGCAAAGCTGAATTTTCAGCAGTCATTACTCCAGTCTTCAGTATCACACGATCCTTCAGAAATCACTCTAATATGCTGATTTGGTAAGAAACAGTGTCTTCACTGTCACTTTTATATCAATTCATTACATCCTTGCTGAAAAAAAGCAATTTTTTATTTAAAAAGAAAAAATCTTACTCTCTCCAAATTGTTTAGCATAACTGTAAATAAAAAAATAAAGCAATTAAAAATAGTGTTAAACATTCTATAAAAATGCTGTGTAACACTGTCAATTTGATAGACCTAAAAATACATTCTGCTATTTTTTTTAATTACTTGGGCCAGTAAGCAACCACCCTTAACACCCAACCAAAGGTAAAATGTAACAAATAATATAAAATACAATTATTTAAAAATTCTACAACAAAAATTTCCACTGTTTACCAATGCAAATAGAGACTACCTCAGGACACCAGGCTGTTTGGATCTTTGTACACTGAGTCAGCTAAAAAAAACACATGAGACACAGCAGTGTGGACAAACCAGCTATTCTCAGTGACTACACTTTGATTTAGTTCCCTTAAATCACAGCTATTCCATCACACCTAGAATTATTCCTGTCTCTCTCTCCCTCTGCAGCTCTCTCAGCCCATCCATCTCCTCACTATATGCAGCCCAAGGTCAGACTGTCCCTGACTGTCCTCTGTCCCCTGGCGTCAGAGTCATCCGGTCTCCCTGTCAGCCCCTCAGTGAGGCCAGCACAGCACAGTGTAGCGTCTCCTTCTCTCCTACCCTCCAGGCTGTGACTGCCCCTGAAAATCCACTTACTGCATTGATTTGGCCCAGCCCTTCCTCGGATCAATACAGCTCTGGAGATAACGGAGGAGTTAAAATCAACACAGCAAGACCTGAAACAGGGACCCAGGCTGTAATTTAGAAGAGATGCGGGTGCTCTGGTGTTGCTGGATAGGAGGGTGGGGGATGGGAGAGAAAGGGTGGTCCCCTAGTTAGCGCAACACCACTGCTTTTATTGCCTTCTGAGATGAGCAATCAATCTGTGGTAAAATGCCATTTGGAGGGTATGAATACAGATTTGCCTTAAAAAAAAGTGAAAAAGATTTTGTCACAATGCTTTATCTAGAGCCAAACTGCCTGCAACATTAAGCATAACTGCACTTACATTACCCATCATTCTCTGCATGGATGAGAAGACTGTTATTAAATGTACTGATATATGGATGCATTGTAAGAGAGACAATTCACTGGAAAACTAGCTTTTTTTTTACATTTTCTGTGTGGTGCTTGCCTGTGCAAATCTCTAAGCTAAGGATGGCTGGGTCCCTCCTTCACTGTAAGTCCATGAGATTTTTGTTTTATTGTTCATCAACCACTGAAGCAGAGAAAATCAAAGGAAAACAGGGCAACTTTAATTTCCAACATTCACAGGCCTCAAATAATAAAAAAAAGTATTAATTAATTTAAATTAAATAATTTTAATTTAATGTCATTACTTTCAGTCAATGTAAGATGTAAAAATGTTACATGTAAAATTACATAATATATTTAAATGTATATTATGTAAAACATGTATAGAATATAATTTTATATTATGTATAGCTGTGTATTTGATATAATTGTATTTTTGCAATAATAACTGAGAACTAGAAATTATACAGATAATTCAACTTAGCGATATATTTACAATCAATTCTTAAATTTTTTTTTAAGGACAATAAGTCTTTCTTGCAGTTTCAGCTAAACTTTATTTATCTGTTGTAAAGTTTAAAAAATTGACAAGCATGTGAATTAGTAACCATCTGATACAGACGACAACATTTTTAGGTTTACGACATAAAACATGTAAATAATCAAAATATGCAAGATATAATAGGGCTGCGTGACTGATCGAAATAAAAACGAAACTGTGATATGGCTTAGTGTGATTAACAAATTTCAAAGGCTGCAATTAAATCAAACGAAATATATACATGCTGCGTGTTTCGCTTTGCAGCATCTCAGTGCCTTGTCCATGGTAAATGCTGATCTGCACAAACTCAATCTCTGAATCTGCTCTGAGTTTAGGTTGATTTAATGTGCTTTTAGGAACACAACGTGCCATCTATCTTCAATTATTATTATATTTAAAAACTCTGAACTTTACAGTGAAAAAGTTAATATTTTTTAAATTGGTTTTGCATCCAGTATTTCTTGTTTTAAGATTATCTATTATTATAAAGTAGCATTTTATAACCAGATTGACATAAATCACAAAATTCTGGCCAAATTGTGTCGCCCTACAATTTGTTTTTGATTGTTTGTTTTATTAATTGTATTTTAATTCGCAATTGCAAAATACATGTATATAACAGCCATCATGCATGCTCGCTGTTGAGCACTACCCAAGTATGAGCCTTATATCATGTTGGGTCATCCCAACATGACCCTGAGAACAAGACCTTAAAGAAACCCACAACTTTATCAATACTACATGCCTGAACAGTACGGAATACATGAAAAGCCTACTTGTCAGGCTTCCACACCATGACAGTAAAGATGATGATACCTGATATGAAATGTGCAGGCCGGGTATTAATTATTCATATTTAGTGGAACAGCAGGAGCATCTGTGAAGCTGAGCAAAGCTCCACGCTTCCACCACACGCAACTGCAGCATTTCTCTGCATCGTAATGCTAAGAGACGGTAAGCTATGGGAAAATCCCACATGAAAGCCACTGCAAAATGCAGTGGGGTTTTAGTCGGTATAAGTGAAAATGCTGTGACCAGGCAGGATTTGCTCAGAAACACTTATCCATGGGCCTGTTATCCCAAAGATGTTTTCTTTTCAGTCAGATACCCAAGAGCATTTTATGAGGGGTTAGATTTCTTTTTATTGCTGGGTTTATTATACTTCAAACTTCTATTCGTGGTACTAAACCACAATAACAGATTGATGGCGCTACAGAACACTTCCAGAAGTGTTTGCTGACTAAGACCGCAATTTCTCTCTTGCCTTGTCTTGCTATTTTGGTTCAGGTTGGTGCACCTTCTTAAATACCACCACTCTTGAGAATGTTATCTAATGAAACAAGTGCAAACAGAAGCACAATAGTGTATCTATTCTCTTCCTTCCCTCATGACAAGACTTCTGTCACTATTTACTTCTCCATCTATCTGTTTTTGTGTGATTCCAAACGTCTGGAATGTAGTGATGTCACAACACCAAGCTGTGAAACTGGAGACTCGCAAGATGCCTTTTCCACTGAGCAGACAGGTGTGGCGCACTACATTAAGATCCTTGCAACTAACAGACCTTGCATTGTTTAAGTTTTATGACGCCTCAGAGTCTAAAGGTCAAACAGGTTTGGTCAAAAACGCTGGAAACCCACAGACAGGTATTTCAATTTTAACATTAGGTATTAAAAGTTCACCTTTGGTTCATATGAGGGGGGGGGGTGTCATAAGATGTACTTACACACTTCCTTTCCACTTATATATGAAACACTTACACCTACATGCACAATAGAGCAAATGTATGTGACGACCGCATTTTAGACGATGCTATTTGAAGGTATTCAGAGTCACAAAGCAAGTTTCAGGCCTGACAGTGTAAAAAATCCTGTCAGATGGGGGCAGGGCAAAGGACAACAAAGATTGAATGATGCCAAGCAGGAGTTTACATCCAAACAATCTTTTCCATGACAAATCAGCCTACTTCAATATTCTTTAGGACTCTCAAATCCCAAGTGAGTTTGATTGATATTTATAATTGAAAACTCATGGCAATGGAACTCATGTGTTTTCTTTTTGGCATGCAAAACTACTGGAAGGTCTCTTGACAGAAAGGTCTCAGAAAGCAATCTCTGCATTTTCATAGTTTATTTGTAATCTTATTAATGCTCTCTGTAATCTAGCCTTTCCATACATATAAATAATAAAATCTAATAAATACATTATTTTTTTACTGCAGAATAGTTGCTTTTATACACCCACATACAACAGTATTGCTACACATGACTAAAATGGCCTTAAATTAATAAAATAGGAACATCAGATTATCTTATTAATTATTAACTGATTAATTCAATGGAAGCATCCCTCTCCCCTTTATTACATGAGCACAATAGGATAGATGACATTAAAACGGCAAATAAATAAATAAATAACAGCAGTGGACGCCAGGAGGGGTGACCGTTAATGAAGGATAGGGGGGCAGGCAAGCGGAAGAATCGATGCTTTCTTCTACTTAATGTTAAAGGCACGATGACAACGAGCCATTGCTAATCTAAATTAGGCTTTAATTAAACCGGACAAAGGAAAACGTCCACTTTTAAAACCAGCGCCCTGAAAAATGAGGAATGGGAATCCTTCCGAATCCGGTTCCATGAACGATTCTTTTAGTAGCCTACTTCAAATTGAATTCATTTATTTTTCTTTATAAAAAATTATCGATTAAAGTACAACGAGAGTTAAGTACAACACAAACAGCAACAATTCTTGGTTTAAAACACGACGATATAAATAATTGCACGCGTTTCAATTAGCAACAACTCCGAATGATTCATTTAGTGTATCATATTTTGATTCACTAAAATGAACCGACTCAAAAGAGTCATTTGCACGGGAATCGGTCTACTTCGGTTGGGCAGCGTTTTAGGAGTCGGTTCTTTATAGTAGTGAATCAAAGAGTCATTCTTGGGGAATCGGACTACACTAGTCACGCTGTATGTTTCAGACACTAGATTCAGAGTATTTTAATTTTGATTTCGTCCGAAACGGCGGGAAACACAAGTTTAGGAAACGTACACGTCATGAAATTAAGAAGAACAGTTGATCAATTCCAAACAGAACCGTTTCAACTTCAGACAACATACACACTACATCATCATATGGCTGTATTAGTATTTGAAATAGCACTAATACCCAACACTATAATACTACTCAGTAATAGACCAAAGTCTCAAATTTGTACGTAACGTAATATCAATTAAAACTCCCACAACTAAGTTACTGCCGTGTGGCTCCACAACAGTTGAAGCGATGCGAAAAACATACCTATAAACTCCATGGCTGATATCGATCCCGCAATCAGTTATAGTCACATCCCTCCGCAAATACAAAACGAAACAAGCCCAGAGAGCAGATGATTTGAGCCGAGCCGGTGAAGTATAATAAGTGAAGTCTCTCACACCCCTTCACGCAGTCGATACACTGAGGAATGCAGCAAAGCCTGAGCTCGATCCAGTCAGTCAGACAAACCCACTCCGCTTTTCTCTCTGTCAGTATTGAAAAGAGCACAACAATGGCTGTCCTCTCCGAGGATCCTTTTATCTACAGACGATTGCACACTGTCCATCTTCAGACATTACATTACCAGGAAAATGTATCCAATAAATCAAGTTGACAAGCTAAATCCCTGGTTTTGAAGGTATTTCACCCAAAATGAAAGTTCAGTCATTTACTGGAAATTATGTCGTTCTACCGAAGAAAAAGCCAAATAGGCTTTGAATATGATGGTTACCAGAAAAAAAGAAGAAATAAATAAAACTATGGCTTTAATACAGACGTGCCAATGACTCAATATAGTAGGCTACAGATCCTGCTAAATAATATACAGAACAGAAATATAAAAAATATGGCTGCACTATTTCATTCATTGTGTTACACTGAAGACAGACATTCACCTGTTGCATGTGTGAGAAAGAACAGGAAACCCTCACTGCTGCAGAACAATACAGTGGAATGAATGGGGAAGTGAGGCAGCTGGATGCACAATTCAATTGATTTTTCTGAGCGTTAGCATTGTGTTGAATGCCATTTCTTGCCATAGTTTTATTTAAGATAAATCATTTGCAAAATTTGTTTGCAGTGTTAAAATGCTATAGATTACCATTTAACTGTTGTTTAATGTAAACCGCTGTTTAAATCAATGAAGTAATGCTTATTTTTCCACTTAACATGGGTTGAAGCTACATATAACAGCAGCTCACACTGTGAAATGTATCATAGCAACAAGTCTGGCAAGGAAATATTTGTAATTTCAATCTCCCAGCATGCCAAAGTCACACAATATGGTCACTGCCGACTGACAACATGAGGTTTTAGATCAAATTTTGCAATCTTCAGGTATTTGATCTGTAGTTTCCCCCTAATTCTTAAGATAATTAGTGATAAAAATACTGCAACACTGCAAAAAATAAAATATGAGACACTATAGAATCTGAATGTTGCAGAAATGCATACTTAACGGTCAACAATTTGTAATGTTATTCACACAACCAAGCCAATTCAGTAAATCATAGCTGGATTAGACTTTATTATAGAGTGCAAGATGGTTGCTCTGAGAGGAACAGGCTAAAGCTTCTGTCTTCTAGCGCACTGAAAAAGCTTTTATAGAGGTCAAAGCAATTGCACTGCAAGCTTATAACTACGTATTTAGAGTTACTTTATAGTTGAGTCTGCGAGGTGGAGGAATATTACAGGATGACAGAGGAAAGCTCTGAGATTAACATATCAGAATTTCAGCCTTCTAACTAGCTAGGAAAGCATTGAGACAGTTTAATCATATCGCTGTATTTTGAAAATGTGAAATTTTGTAACCCTAAAAGTCCAGCATTGCAATTTTACACTTCTCTAAAATTCACCCCAAAACAACATATGCATAAACATCATTACTTTTTGGAAACAGTGGCTTCCTAAAACATATTTAAGGAGAAAAATCCAAAATGCAACTTCAGATGAAGGTCTCAAGATGACAATCGCAATTCAGTATACAATAAGTGTCAGAAAAAAAACAGTTGCAGTACAAATATTACAATGATTTTCATCTAAAATTCAAGATGCAGAGAAACTGAAAATTACACTGCAGCATCCAAACGGTCAAAGCAAACAAGTAGAATTATGTGCATCTATAATGCACTGAGAAAACTGTAGGAAAGAGCTGATAATAACAACTCCTATAATGGCCATCCAGATAGATCTGATACATATAGCCTTGAACTTTGTTCCTTCTTCCAACGAGTATAACAACAACATTCTGCTATCAACACACTAGTAGCAGTTTTTCCTTGCCCCAAATATGCCAGGAAGTTCTTTTGATCTGCCTCGCCCACCACGTAAAATGTGAATTTCTCAGGACAGCATGCCCCATGACACTGCTCTCTGAACTATTTTCATCCTTTTTTTTTATTTGTTTCAACAAAATATGTTGCACAAAGACCTCAGGGGGGAAACACAGACTTGGGGACCGATATTAGTGGATTCTGTAAAGCTGAGTCATCTTCCTCACCTCAACATGTATAAATAGCTAAATCAATTGGACATATTCTTTAGTGCAACAATAGAATGCGATGCATTTCATCTACCAAAATAGATCTCCATTATTCTATTTTAGTCTCGATTAAATGCTTCATTACTACTAGCAAAGAGGTTAAAGAGAACGTTGCCATTTCAAATATTGCATTTTTAGGGATAGGTAACCTAAAAATGAAAATTGCCAACATTTACTCATATCATTTAGATCCTAATGTGTATGACTTACGTTTTCTGTGGAAACCAATAGAAGACATTTTTAAAAAATGTCTCAGAGCCAAAGGGTTTAATGTTATTTTTGACCTCTTTCATTGTATGGACAAAAATAGCTGAAACATTCTTAAAAATATCTTAATTTTGTGTTCAGCAGAAGAATCTGATCTTTCAAACCAGATTTTGTGTGGAAGGAACATCCACAATTCAAACCTAATTGCAAGTACATAAATAGCTCTGTTTGCTATGTGAGAGAAGTCAGAACCTCATTGTCTTGACAACCGTGAGAAAGACGGAGCTTCAATAAGTGATACATCTCTCCTCATTGCAACAACAGAAAAAAAAATATGTATGACTCACAGATCGAAAGCATACAAACTGAAAACCACACATGATCTCACTAAATTCTTTGTGGCTGTGCATCTAACAGCCTCTAGAGACTCAACCTGTTCTGAATGGCCATAGAAATCCTGGACTCTCCCTCACCACCCTGGCTGCGGAGTGTCTCATTGTCGAACAGAGCGAACATTAACATATAAATAACCCTCTTCTTCTTCTCTGAATCTGTGGCGGTGCAGCTTAGGAGGGTCTGGAGAATGAATGACTCTCTTAGTCACAGAGATTTGTGCATTTCTCTGACCGCTGCCTTTAGCAACCAGCCCACTGGGTCAGTGTCCGCACCCCCGCACGTACTGGCACTGAATGCGAGACCAGTCAGAGGGCAGCTTCAGTTATTGCCCCCCCTAGGCCTGAGGAGGAACGAAACGCTGTCCGGAGAGAAAGAGAGAGAGAAAACTAACAAAGTAACAACAGTGAGTTTTGTTCTGCAAAATTACATTACTCTATACTCCTTCTCGCACAAGCTTGCCCGGCCCACAGAGGTCGCGAGATCAAACGTACCCAAACATAATGAATCATTATGAGAAAAAGGTGTGGATAAGGAGAGGTGAATCAGATGATTAACCTGTTTTCAGAACAACTTTGAAAATTCTGGATAGGGAGCGTCCCATCTGTGTCAGCTTGGATTAAAGGGATAGTTCACCCAAAAATGAACATTTTGTCATCATTAACATATCCTCTTGCCATTAAAAGCTTGTTTAACTTTCTTCTGTTGAACACAAAATAAGACATTTTGAAAAGTATCCTTTTCTGTTCATATAATGAAACTCATTGTGGTCCAGTGTTGTTTTGGACCCTATTGACTTTCATTATATGAACAAAAGCAGACAATTTTTTTCAAAATATCTTATTTTATGTTTCACAGAACCCAGTCAGTCATACAAGTTAGTAACAACGTGAGAGTGAATAAACTCTGAAAAAAAGCAAGACTAAACAGTCTCATGTTGTAACAATGAGGGCGGTGTGTATATATGCGAATAATTATGCATTTGATACAAAACTGATCTTTGTTTTGTGAAATATTCTGCAGTTTATAGCATGCATATTTCCGCCCCCAATCTGGTGTTTTTCAAAGCCCAGCCTGTGGTGTTGTGGTTAAATCCACTGCTTTGTTATCCTGATCCTTCGTGCTTGTGGCAGTGGATTCATGAGTAATGGCTCCGATGTTTCAAATGCACCTACTGACGTGATTTCATTCATGATTCACCTAATGCTCTGCCTGCTAGCACACAAATCCGTATGCTATAAGCTGCAGTGTGAGCGTGCTTGCTTAACAACATGTTAAAGCTACAGAAAATGCTAAAAGAGTGCCATTTGATCCCCTGGTATAAGCTTCATCTTTGAAACCCTATAGACAGAGCAAAAAAGCTTCTGTCCAAAGTAACTAGAGGTCCTGCTACTGTTTGAATCAGCAATTCATCATCTTTTGAACAATGATCTTTCCAATTGTTCATGATTACTGGATAAAGATGATTAAAATCATTTGAAAGAGACTGCAAAAGATAAGTTTCTAGTGGATAAAAAAATTAGTCTGAGGCTGAGCATAACTAGAAATAAATATACTTATAAAAATTAAACTGATAAATAAAAAAATAAATCATGGCTTAAAGCTTAAGCTGGAAATTAGTTTGATTTTATATCTGATAACTGATAAATATCTGATATTAAATCTCTATACTATTTTTGTACATTAAAAATGTTAAATTATATATTTTTAATGCTACAGTGAACACTGGGCACAATATTAATAGAAAATAAAAAAAAACATTTATCAGTATTATTAATAAATTAAGTCAATAATTACTTACAGTGCTACAGTGAATATTGGCATCACAATATTGACAAAAAATCTGAAAGAAACTTTATTTGATAAAAATGACATTTAACAGTATTATTAAATTTTTAATAGCTTCAACTGATAATTATTTTGATACATGGCTGATATTAAAAGTCTACATTATTCTTGCACCACAAACATAAAAATGTAAACTATTTGAAATGTTACAGTAAATTTTGACAATATTAATTAAAAACATGAAAGAATCTTTATTTGATGTAAATCATTTTTAACTATTTTAACAAATTATTAAATGTTATTAAATGTTATTGTTAAATTAAAAATAAACTGAGTGTTATATCATCTAAAATGTAAAAATAGATGGAATTAAGAATGACAAACAAAAAAATAAACATCACTAATATTATCTGATAACCCTATCAAAATTCAAGTTTCCTCTTGAATATTCCTGTGGTTATTTTGCCAGACAGAGAGCATAAATAGTAGTTTTGCTATCATAACAGAAACACCACATACTGTGAATCTTACCTAACATGGAGGTTCCCTCTGGTGGATACTCTGGGAACTGTCCTTCAGAGGGCACACTAACTGTCCTTCTCAGGCTGCGACCCTTTGATGAGGATGCTGTGGGGCTTTCACGGACCTCAGATGGCATCTGGAAACAAGTCAGAGGTCAGAGGTCAGTGGGTGGAGGTCACAGGGGTACACATTCTAACAGTGGGCCAGAAAGCCCTTTTTCCTGACAGCGCTACTAATTAACGAACCGTTTAAACGAATCTGAAAGCAATCCGTCAATCAGAAACTATTTCAATACATTAAGTGAATTGATTATTCCCTTTCATAACCTCAAGATGAAATCGACTGGCTTGCACAGCAAGAGTAATGTGCTGGAACTCATTAAAGAGGAGAACAAATCATTAAACTGTGCAAAATGAGGCTCTTTAACTATCAAGACCAATTTGGATGGGACTAGTTTTCCTTAAAGGGATAGTTCACACAAAATAGTTCACCCTCAAGTTGTGCCAAACCTGCATGAATTTCTATCTTCTGCTAAACACAAAAGAAGATATTTACAAAAAATGTTGCTAACCAAACTGTTTCTGGTCCCCTTTGACTTCCATCAACAGTTTTTACCAACATTCTTTAAAATATCTTCTTTTTAGTTCCGCAGAAAAACAACAACATGAGAGTGAGTAAATGACTTTTCAAAATAATTTTTCAAAAACAACTGACCCTTTAAGGAGGTCAGGTAAATTTACTTTGTGATTTTATTCGAATCACAGACGTAACTGTCTGGAAAACGAATCCCATCCGAATCAAAATTACATCTGCAAAGGACGCATTTAACCCTCACAAGGGGAAATGTACAACAAAGCACGAACATCATCTGCGTGTGTCTTCATTTAACTGTCCTTCGCTCTCCATTCTGATGGAGAGGAAGAGAGAAGAATGAGGGGATAAAGCACAGGGAAGGAGCGCTCTTACCTCTTCCTCCTTGTTGAGCAGGATGAGCTGGCTATCGGTCAGGATGCAGTACTTCCTCTCCCAAGCGCAGGGCTCCGTGAACGGCGACTGGCCGCAGGAGAAGCGGTGGCTGGGCGGCCCCTTCACATCTGTGCACCGGGGACAGAAAAAACACCTCAGAATGGGTTGCCACAGAAAAGGTCCACCACGAAAACAGGATCTCTTCATGTCAGCTATGATTCTCTTCAGACTAAAACTTCAGGACTGAGCATCGCTTTTAATGGGACTTCCAAAATATGCGGCTACATATTCCCCTCACAGCTTGCAGAAATAGACAAGGGCCCTCAGAGAGGCACAGACTCTCTTCTTTATTTAATCACCAGTTCACCTCTCAAAAATAGACTCTGGACAATGATGTTGCTCATAAGAAAATGAGTCACGCTGGACTCATTAAACGCTGCTGTGAGCAATTTCTGCATCACTAGCAGCATCAAATGGATTTGTAAAAATAACAACGGTCTCCATAACTGTCCTCCACTGTTAGGACAAACAGCTAGTGCGGTCTCAAATGTATCTCATTGGCAGAAAGCTGCTTTCAGCATTTCTGATTGGATAATACAATGCTGCCTGCAATTACATTCATAAATGTGTCAGGTAACAAAAAAGAAATCAAGTATATATAAAATACTACAATACTGTTCAAAGGTTTGGGGTTGGTTTTAAAATTATTCTGTAATGCTTTAAAAAAAAAAAAAAAGTATATTATGCTCACCAAGGCAGCATTTATTTTGCATTTATTAAAATAAAAGTAACAGTAAAACAATAAAGCTGAATTTTTACTATCCATAACTCATAAATCATTCTAATATGCTGATTTGGTGCTCAAGAAATATTTCTTATTAATATTAACGCTGAAGACAGTTTTGCTGCTTAATAGTTTTATGGCGACTGATGCATTTTTTCAAGATTATTTGATTGTAAAACAAGAAAGTCCAAAAGAACAGCATTTATTTGACATGGAATTTTTTAAATTACATTGTTAATTAATTTAATCTACCCCTGCTGAACTAAAATATTAACTTATAAAAAATTAATTTATTTAAAAATTTTTAACAATTACTGACCGCACACTTTAACTATTTGACTTTTGTTGGAGTAAAACAGAATATTCAACAAGAAAAAAGCAATGCAAAATTGTATTTATTCTAAATGAGAGTTTATCTCTTGGTAATTGACTGAATTGAGAAAAGCGGACTTCGGCGGGTGGCTGGGAAGGGTTGAAAAAGAAAAAGGCATTGGTGATGTCACATTGTGATTAAAAGATTGCAAAGACTCTCTTTTTTCGAAATAACTTGCACAATAAGTTATAAACTTTGATTTCACCTTTGAACAGCTGTAATTGAACTGTATGGTGTTCTGCACACTGCTGCCTGTAGAGGACAGTGTTATACTAGATTATAGTGTTGCTCATGTGCTCAAGCAATCCACCTTTTTCACAGGATTCAATCTCAGTGGGAGAAAGCTCATAACCAGGAAGCTCATAATTCTTTGCATCTCTCTCTCTCTCAGAGCAAACAAACCCTGTAAGGGAAACATCTGCTTTTTGAAAGCAAGAACTGAGGGATTTGATGCGTTCTAGGTCACCTTCAGAGCGACACTGAGTGTATTTTGGGAACGATCACATATCAACATACCAACGAGTGGAAGCACATGTCAGAAAACATTACTGACAAAAAGCCTGGCGGTCCTCCTTGTCTATTAATTGATCATTTAGACCTTCGCTAAGCTTCATTAATCAGTTCTGGCTGACAGTTTTGCTGTACGGTTGACCAGAGCGAGACACAGAAAGAACATGTCAGGACTCAAGGTCAGAGGTCAGCCCGCCCTGATGTCACTCTGGATCAGCCGACTGGGCCAATAGTGGCAGCACTTCAGTTTTTCCCAGGACTCATGACTAAATTAACACCACACAGACGCAGAAGAAAGTGACGCAATGTGTCTCAAGAGGCCGGGTGACTGCTGCATCCCCGCTCAGTTTATTGAACGCAGTCATCTTGCCCACGACTTTTCCACATAAGCTATCAGTCTAAAGCAATGCTGTGACGAGGGGAAAGGAAAAAAACATTAGTTCTTTGAACAATGTGAGATGAGGAGATGAGAGCCAACTGATCAAAATAAAGACCTAGAAAAAAAATACACTGCGAATAGAGCTTGGTGGTCTTAAAAAAAAAAAGGTTTTGATGATATTTGATATAAATTATGTATTTTTTTTTACAGTTTTTTTTTTTAAATCAGAGAAACAATTTCAGTAATATAGACAAGCTGCGATAATTTAAAATGTTTATTGTAAAAATTAAGAAAAAAGAAGAAAAAAAAAAGGTGATTTTAAAAGAAACAAAAAATTATTTAATTAAAAAAAAAATCTTTTTTTATTCTTTTATTCAGCAAGGACGCAATATTAAATGTCAGTAAAGACATCTGTTACATTTCTATTTCGGACAAATGTTGAACTTTCTATACTATTCTATATCTTGAAAAGATGTTTCATGGTTTCCACAAAAATATGAAACTGTTTTTTAACATTGATAAGACATTTTTGAGCACCAAATTAGCATATCAGAATGATTTCTGAAGGATCATGTGATCCTGAAGACTGGAGTAATGACTGCTGAAAATTCCACTTTGCCATCACAGAAATAAATTACATTTTGAAATGTATTAAAATATAAAACAATTTTAATTAAGAATAATATTATTTCACAATATTCAGTGGTTTTACTGTATTTTCAAATAAATACAGTTTTGGACTAAAACCAATTCCAAACTTCTGAACACTAGTGCATTTTAACAATAACATTATATACAAATTGAAGAAATACATTATTTTTAAAAAATGATGAGGTTTAGAAATGAATCAAACTTACCAAATCATTTAAATGTTCTTTTTGCTAATAAACCTTAAACCAGAAATGCTATTAAGATTCAGTTGGCTCTCTGTACACTTACATTTTATGGAAAAAGCAGCTTGGACAAACTGCTCCTTTTATTTTCCATGGAAGAAGTCAAATGAGTCATGAATGACATGAGGTTGATTAAATGATGGGAGACATATACTTTTTAGGTGAATTATCCCTTTAATTTAAAGTCATTTACAGTGTTGATTATGTTATATCACCAGAGATTGATCATCATGAATATATTGTGACTACTGGTAATATCACCCAGCCCTAGGTGTGAGCAAAAGAGTTCAGGAGAGAACGAGCTCAACACTGACAACAACACAAACGGTTCTTCTATTTACTGCTCAGCAAACAAGCATACAACTGTGCAAACAGACATGCTTTAATGGGTGTTTGGATAAGTGCTGGAAGGCAAACGAGGGAGACTGGCGGCGCTCCACTCAAGGCGGCTGCGGAAAGATGGAGGTGAAATGCGTGGGAGTGAAGGGAGCCGGTCCAATCTAAAGCCTGTCTGTTTGAGACGACAGCTCGCGCTCAGCGGCACAGTGGCAGCATATAACATATGGACGGGTGAGATAAAGTGACTTCTCCAGAGATCTCATAAGCCATTAAGAAACGTGTGAAGCTGTTGGGAAAGCAATTGACAACTCCATCTGATGGAACACAATATCTTCCATAATTATCTACGCATACTGAGACTCTCCAGGCACGAGAGATTTGAAAATAACCTTGTTCAATAACACCAATATTTGCATTACAAATGTGTAAATTTTGTGCCGCTAGCATCTGAATTTCAAAAATAGTCTATTTTAATCTCTGTGTATCAGTGTTATTTAAACCTCATCAACCAGCATCATCCACTGACTGTCAATGCAGCGGCGAAGGAGATTTATTTCAGGAATTTTAATTGCATCCCGTACAGATTCACTGCCTCGGCGTTCACCTGCGCCCGTTCATACCAGCTATGTGCAAATCACGGCTTCTCTGGGGAGAGTAAAAGGCCAGTGAACAGTGAGGATCACAGATATCTCTCAAAACCAGCAGATGGAATAGCCTCTCAAAGCCCTTTATTCTCGCCACTGGAAATACACACTCAATAGTGTTTTCAGAGCTGAGAATTCTCACTGAACTAGTCTTGATTGCATATGGAAGGCTATACACTGCAGATACATTTATTTGACTTAATTTGCAGGAATGCTATGCAGAATTATGATAACTATTTAAAAGCTTTAGAAAACCTTTGTTAAACTAATTCTCTGGTAAAATGCAACATACAGGGTTGCCACCCTTTTTGAAGCAAAGTATTTCTATACTCTTTCTAGTTGTTCATGATTGCACAACTATTTTTTACAGTAATTGAATAGAGGTTGTTCCATTTGCATTTTGGGTACCAATTATTTTAATAAATAGATTTGAAAGAAATATATTTATTGGCATACAAAAAGAATCAAAAGAGACTTTAATTGCAGCTCAGTGAGGATTCAGCTTCCCGAGGCTCCATGTAGAGCATCAACTTTACATGATTTTTAACACTATATTAATTTTTTTATGAATTTTTAAGGCCTGGGAATTTATATTTTTACAAAATCCATTAATATTTTAGGTTTTCCATGATTATGGGAAACCTGAATGTAAGCTACATTAATAGCATCTTGGGCACATTGGCAATTATTACAGAAAAAATTTAATTAAATTAAAAAATAAAAACAAATTTAATAAAATAAAAACAATGTAATCTTTAAAGGTGTCTAAACCAGCAGTTTTCAGCCTCAGCAAACATTTAAGGGGGCCTCGAGATGACATGAATTATTTGAAATAAGACATTAAATTAAGCATTACACAAGCATTAAATTAAGTTAAAACAACTAAAAATCAAGCAATTTCTTTCTTTCTAGATGAACCAGGGTTAAAGTTACTTAAAAAATGGATATAAGAAAATATCACTTTTAGACCTGGAAATGTCATGTAAATGTATTAAATTGTCCATGTGCTTTTTCTAGAAAAAAATTCGAATTATGTCTGGTCTGAAACCTTTTAAATTAAAGGGGTCACATGATGCGATTTCAAGTTTTCATTTCTCTTTTGGAGTGTTACAAGCTCTTGGTGCATAAAGAAGATCTGTAAAGTTGCAAAGACTAAAGTCTCAAATCCAAAGAGATATTCTTTATAAAAGTTAAGAGTCAGCCACGCCTACCTAAAACAGCTCGTTCTAACACGCCCCCACATGTCTACGTCACTATGTGGGAAGATTTGCATAACGCCACCCAAATGTTCACGCAAAGAAAAAAGGCGTAACTTTTATTCTCACTGTAGTATTGTTGTTGCCGCTGCCATGTCGTGAAGGCACTGTGTGATTCGTTGTGAAAACGAAACTAATTTGTTTGGCCTTCCAAAAAAGGACGATATCCGTTTCGTCATGCCTGGATCTGATCGTGCTGGTCGCTAAGGAAATCCTACAACTTTGGATACGATCGGCTTTCATCGTGGTCGAAGCGGAGTCCAGCCCGGGGTCGTTACATGTGGTTGCCGCAAGCCCGCCGGCCGTGCCGTTCTCAAGCCCACCGGCCTCCGCATACTCTAGGCCTCCAGCCTCCGCTCACTCTATGCCACCGTGTGTGACGCTGTGTTTCGTTATGAAAGCGAAACACTTTTTTTGGTCTTCCAAAAATGGACACGACTAGAACTCAGTGGTTAAGTTGTATTTACAACACTGTTCCAGAACACTTCAACCCGTATATTCAGATGTGTGCAGCACATTTTTTATGGAGGACTGTTTACTGATCCTTGTAGAGTAGACTACAATGTTCTGACTCAGAGACTGTAAGTACGTTTTTTTTTTATTTAAAGAGTTTTTATATTTTTATATATTTAAAGCGAGTTTTTTTGGGCAATGTAGAGTAGGGCTTCTTGTTTGTCATTTCTCCAATCACAAAATGCAGACATTGTTTTATGTTTAACGCCAGCCAGGGAACAAAGGAGGGGGAGAGAAAATATCAGAAATGCGAGATGCAACGCACATACGCATAAAAGACAGTAGAAGTCCATTATCTCCGTAATTATGTCCCACTGGATCAAACGCGTTAACATACGTATAATCCCCTTATAATCCATACTTATGTCCCCCCCCGATGCATGAATGCCATCGGTTATGAATGGGTTTTCATGTTTTTGAATCAACGCTCCGACCTGACCAGGGCATCATCACAATATGGTAAGGGCGTAACATTTCCGGCACAAGTTGAGGTATTCGGCCAATCACAATGCACTGGATAGCTGGCCAATCACAGCACAAAGGCAGGCCATAGAGAAGAAACAATAATGTACAATATGTGGAAAATAATGTGTTTTTTTAACCTTAAACCACAAACACATTTCATTACACCAATACACAAAATAATGTTCTTTTTTAGAAGCATCATATGACCCCTTTAAGACTACTTCTCTATGTGGATGAATGTACTGTAGATTGGCAAAGTAACAGCAAAACAAACTAGAGAGTCTCTAGTCCATTGAGAAGGCAAAACATTTAACACTTGCTCAGGAACCTAATTACTGTGATCTCCTGCTAAATATATCTACGGTATATAAAGCCCCCCTCCCTGAGGTATTCGGGCAAGGGAACATTTAGTTAAATGTGAGTATGTCATCTGAAATCTAGCGTGAAAATCACATCTGTCCTGACAAAGTCCTTCAAAAAGTCCTGTTACATAACCTCTGCAGAAACTCATTTTAACACGAATGTTATTTCTGCAGAGTTCAGCGTGTCCATCATCCTCAACTGAACTCATCTTTCACTCCAAATATCCTCTAGATTGAAGCGCAGCGTCAGCAATGACAGCGTACACGCAAAGGATGTTACCTAACATGCTCTGCGAGGGGGAAAAAACAGATACTAATCAAACCCTGAAATGACAGAAAGGTTGGTTAAAATGTCAAGAGACAAGGGGATGAATAAACCCCCACAAAAAGGTAGTATCTCTCGCTAAATAAATGTATTGCTATAGTATTTCATAAGAAAGACTTGAAAAATGTACCAGAAAGAACAAACACTAATTTCTCTGGAAGGGAAATGCAACCACAGAACCAAAGGCTAGATCAGGTGACCTCGGTGGGGAAACGAAAATGACAGACACAAATGAAGCCACCCCTTTCGATGGGGATGTGCAAAACTAAATATTTTTAAGATGACTAGAGCAGGGCTGTCCAAACTCGGTCCTGGAGGGCCGGTGTCCTGCAGAGTTTAGCTCCAACCCTAATTAAACACACCTGACCAGGCTAATCAAGCTCGTACTAGGCATAGAAACTTCCAGTCAGGTGTGTTGATGCAAGTTGGAGCTAAACTCTGCAGGACATCGGCCCTCCAGGACCGAGTTTGGACAGCCCTGGACTAGAGAGTTGTCTGAAAGACTAGTCGACTAATCTGTGTTAAGAAAGCCATGTAAAATAAGGCTGGTTTCAGTTTCCCTGACCCATTGGACAGCTCTCCAGGGGATGCATATTCCTAGCTCTAAGATTGCAAAGCGAATGGAACAATGTCCTCAAGACTTTTGAAAAGTATGGACTACTTTTAAACTTGACAAATATTAAAAATGCAACACTTGGAATTAAATAAAGATGTGAGACATGGTGCAACAGCCATAACAGCTGTACACATGTGTCTGCTGAAACAGTGCTGCTTAACATTAAGTCAAAGACACTAATAATAATAATTACAATATTTATAAATATAATAGATTTATACAATTTATACATTATTATTATTAATAATAATAATAATGTATACATAACTACATTATGACACAATAATTAATTTACTTTTGGAAGTACAAAACACCACTGATGATTGATGCATATATTAATGAATGATGTTATTTTAAGGCTATTTATAAATATAGGTTGTATTGTTATCATTATTATATTTGTATTATTATTATTATAGCCTATTTATTTATTCTTGGCCACTATCAATTAACTTGAGCTGCCCATAAAAGTACTAATCTGCCCATAGAAGGCTTTAAAAAAAACATAATAAAAAAGAAATGATTACACTATACTTAGATATATGTGTTTCAAACAATTATTAAACATTCAAGTTTTCAAACATTACACATGACATTTACACATTTTGTAAATCAAAAATGAATTGATAATTAAAAAAAAACAAAAAACATCATACACAGCTTCTGTGCTGATAATTTTGGCCTTGAAGATACACATTGAGCTGTGAGGGCAATTCTTTTAACAGCAGTGAGCCGTGGTGTGTAGAGAGACACCTGGGCTCCAGAAAGGGTGTGATAAGACTGTAACCATGTGGGTGTCCTAGACATGGTCCTACGTGCGCCCATATGTTTGTTTGTGCAGCAGCACAGCTTGAAAACAATTAATGCAGGGTGGCTGCCAGCTGATCCCAAGAGCTGCCAGTTTGTGACCCCGTAATGGAGCTGGAGCCCACAAATAGCGCTCACCCAAGAGGTCAGCAAAGGTTCAGACAGACTAGCAGGAAGTGAGCATGCATGTGTTAGATTAAAGCTCCATGTGTGATACAGGATGATAATTTGATATCATCATGTTTGTGAGACATCTGAGGTAACATTTAATCAATAAGGCATGTGTGGACTATCTATGCGAGTAAAAAAGGTAAAACAGATGAGTCAAGCCAGTGTTGCATCAGCATGTTTGAGTAACTTGGCATGCAGAGATGTCACAAGCAGATCAAACATCTGAGAGGAGCATGTACGTCACACTGACCGGGACAGGCCTAATGTACATCTCTATGATCACAGACACCCACTGAGGCCCAGACCGGCCTTGCATGTGTCCGATGAAGGGTAATCCTAACCCCTGCAGCCCTGCCTGGAATGTCTTCAAATGAAGGAGAGGTCATACCACCTGTCCGGGATGAGGTTTCAGACGAGGGAATGCCTGGGACCGCTAATCACTGCCAACACAGAGAAAACTCAACCGGCTCCTGCTTTTAAAACACCACTTTGCCAAGAAACTAAACTCTCCTCAACCAAACAAACACTCCTTGCAATTTCATTCAGTGGTATAACCCTAGAAAAAGTTCACCTAAAACACCATTTATTTACCCTGATGTTGCTGCAAAACCCATGACTTTCATTCTTCTGTGGAACATAAAAAGAAAATGCCATATGAATAAATGTAAATGGGAATGTGTGCAATCAAGCTCCAAAATTTGAAAAAGCACAATAAAATTGGCCCATATGTCTCATCTACTATATTCCAAGTCATCTGGAGTTAAACATTAGGTTAGTATGACAGACATATAGACCAAAAAAGTCATTTTTTATAAAAAATCTTCCTCCAAGCTAAATTAAATATGGGAAACTGAGATGGTTTGACATCATTTAGAGTAAAATACTCATGTTGCAGTTTGTGTATAATAGATGTTAAAGGGGTCATATGATGTGATTTTCATTTTTTTTTCCTTCTCCCTCTTTGAGTGTTACGGACTCTACAAGCTCTTGTTGGTGCACCTAAGACGACTAGTAATTTGCAAGCTAAAGTTCCTCAAATCCAAAGAGAGCTTCTTTATAAAAGTTCAGAGTCCGACCAACGCCTACCTAAAACGAGAAAACGCTCGTTCCGAACACCCCCCCTATCTACCTCACTATGTGGGAATGCACTATTTGCATAACGCCGCCGGCCCAAGATTGTTTCACCGACCAAGCAAGACGCATAACTTTTATTTCCTTGCTGTAGTATTGTTTGCTGTTTGCTTGCTGCCGCAGCGTTGCTCTTTGTTGCTGGCTCGGCTTGCTGGGCTGCTGTGCTGTTGCTGCCGCGGTTATTCTGCCTTGCTTAGTGCTGCTGCCCTGCCGCCATGTCTGAAACGCTGTTGTAGTTTCGTTGTGAAAGCAAAAACTCTCTTTTCTTTGTTTGTCTCTCTGTCTTCCAAAACGAGGACATAATCAGATCTGTCCCCCCGCGCATCGTCCTGAGTACCGTACTGTCGTCCTTGACATTGTTGCTAGTCGGATGTTAAAGTAATCCACTCACCTTAGTTGGCTGTGAATCGAATTCGCAACAATCGCCGTCGCGCCCCGGATCGCTTTCAACAAGTCCACAAAAAGGTAGTTGTCATTGGATCATATTCACAAACAACATGGCGCCACAACAGTTCATCCTATTCAGCCATCCCCATAGCCGAGTTCATCAATCATGTGTCCTCCCATGGTTACCCTTCCGGCGGGCTAACAGGTGTTAAAACAGGTTCAAGGATATCCAACTTCAAAATTTACATTCCTCCCACCCCACTTCACACATTGCAAGGCTGGCCTGGCACAAGGTAGTACATCAGGGGGTCGTCAAATTTCCCAAATTCAACTGTCATCAGAGGTCCCTCATTCCAACATATTTCCAGTCAAAGCCAATCATGTCTATCTCCAAGTCAGTGCGAGGCCGAAGCAAGTCACAGTGTCAACGGCACAAACACCCACAACATGACCTCGTCAGGGCGAAAAGGGAAGAGGATGCGGTCCCACGAGGAATGCCCAGTGGCCAGGGGAAGGGAATCCCGTGATCGTGGAATTTGCCCCCCCAGATTCCAATAGGGCTGCTCAGTCTCCGAAAACACACAAAGGAACACACTGGGGAGCGGGGTGTGGGCCCTTTTTCTGCCGTCAGCGGAGTCTTTAAGTTCGACGAGCAAGAAGGGGGGGGGGTGCATTTGGTCAGTCGGAGTGGCCAACAAGCACACTAATAATAACATCGGCTGGGTTGGTATAAGACCGGAACGCAGTACTGGGCTGAGGTGCTTCCCCCCGTCATAGGCGTGCGCGTAGGACGAGACATAACCCGGGCAACTACATCTACACAAACAAAGGAACAGGAAATTGCAAGGGCTAAGGCGAATGCCCCCGGGTGCCGGAAAGGAGTGTTGATCGGGCGACGACCAAGTCAACCCGACGGGTTAACTCCCGAAAACGGACAAACTTCATAAGACCTGCGGGAAAAAAATAAAGAGTGATGAGGATCGACACAAAGGGCCTGGAACTCGTCTGGTGAGTCAGTTACAGGGGGGGGCTGGCGGACCACAGAGAGTGCGGGGCATCGGCAGGCACGCGGCACTGGCAAAATCCGCAACAGGGATCACTGTCAGGTCACTTGAACCGGACCAGATTGGCCGGGCGCTAGGGAGAACCGGGGCAAGGACAGGCGGTTGGGGGTGTGCAATAGGAACGAGCTGCCACAGATTGCGGGACTGACGAAGGCACAAGGGATATGAGGAGAAAGAAGGGGGGGTGGGGGGGGGGGGGGGGGTGGGGGGGGAAAGAGGGCGAAGAAAGACAAAAGAAGGGCAAAGGGGGCACTCCCACGAGGCGGAAGGCGCTGTAGCCGGAGTAAGAGCAGAGCAATGATGTGAAAGGGTAGGAACAAGGGCGCCGGCAAAACATTAACGGGCAGGGGCGCAATGAAAATGAACACATTTTCACCTTTCCTAAGCACTTGACAGTGGTAAAAAGGTGTCGAGAAGTTAGAAACTCAGCTTAGTGTAAAAACACTATCGGGATGTGGGAAAGGACTTAACGAAAGAGAGTAACAGACACATGGCGAAATGGGAATATGAGGAAGGGCATGAAGTGCCAGTGAAACCGAGAGGGCAGGAGAGCAGTGCGGAGGTAGCAGGAGAGGTGCCGAGGAAAAGAGGAGAACTAAAAGAAAATAAATAAAGGCATAAGAACCAGAACAAAATCAACACGCTGTCGGCGAGTAGTGGTCCACGGAGAAGGAAAGAAAAGAAACGAGACAAAAGAAGAAGAAAGGGGAAGGGAGAGCGCCCTGGGAAGAAAACAAGAAAGAGTAAAGAGAAAGTTAATTGGAGAGCCGCGCCCTAAAGAGACTAGGCCACGAAGGGAATTCAGGTAATGGAAGTTTAAAAGAAAAAAAAGAAAGGGTGAAAGGGATCGAGGGAAAAAGGAGACAAGCAATAATGGAAGTACGAGAATACAGTTAAGGACACAAAAAAATCCAACAAAAAAAAAAAAAAAAAAAAAAGAAAATAGGCGTGGGGGGGGCGGTGAAAGGTATGGAAAAGGCCAGATAGAAGGAAGTGCAAGAAGAAAATGTCCTCATCTCCCTTCACCCTCTTTCCCTTCTTCACAAATCTCACGCTTTTCTCTTTTTTTTTTTTTGTTGTGACAGCGAAAACTACTTTTGTTTGGGATCTTCCAAAAGAGGACTATCTCATGCCGCGTTCGTCCATCAGCCGTAGAGGGGCTGATGACTGTGCTGTCGCTGATAAATACTGTCCAGCGTATATTTCCTATTTGGATTGGCGAGCGGGGGGCAGCGATTTTATGGCCTAAGGACGTGGGTGGATTACAATTCTGATCACCGGTAGAGTCACGTATACACTGATTGCGGATATCAATACGAGCGGGCAAGGGTGACATGACTACGAGGAACTCACGTAAGTCCGGAATGTTTCTGTGTCTACCATAATTGCCACTGATGATTCCAATGTTGAGCAGTGTAGAACAGCACCTTGTCGTTGTAATTTCTCTGATTCACAAATGCGACAGGGGTTTGCATTTGCACGCAACGTGCAATGCAACGCGTAGAAAGACAGTATAAGTTATTAGAATCAGTAATTATGTCCCCACTGGATGCAACAATGCCTCGTTTGTAATGGGTTTTAAATGTTTTTGTCTCGTCGCTCAGGCCGGACACGGCATCAACAGTATGGGGTCATATGAAGCTTTTTTAAAGATCATTATTTTGTGTATTTGCTGTAACAGAATACTTATTTTATTTTTATGTATGTTAGAATGATGTTTTTTTTTTTTTTTTTTATTTTTTTATTTATTTTTTTTTTGTTTTTTGATTTATTGTATATTTGTTTTTTGTCTATCTTTTATTATTGTTATGGAAATCCCTGTGTTTTTTTCTATGTTTTTTCTTTATGTTTTGTATTGTTTTTTATTTGTGTAATAATTAATTTATAATTTATTGTGATTTATGTATGTTTTGTGTATATTATGTTGTGTTCTGTTTTTTCATTAATTTTGGTTTTATAATATTTTTTTTTATTTTTTTTTTTGTTTTTTATTTTATTTTTTTTTTTTATATTTTTTATTTTTGATTTTTTTTTTTTTTTTTGGTTTTGTTTGTTTTTTTTTTTTTTTTTTTGATTGTTTTATTGTTATTTCTTTTTCTGTTTTTTTGTTTTTGTTGTGTGGGGGGACTAATAATTTTTTTGTTTTGTTTTTGTTTTTTTGTTGGTGATTTTGTTGTTTTTAAATTTTTATTTTGTTTTTGGTTTTGTATTTATTTTTTTATGTGTTGTTAATATTATGTTTTTTTTTTTTTTTTTTTTGTAATTTATTGTTTTTTATTTTTTACTTTGTTTTTGTTTTTTTTTTAAATTGAATTTTTTTGGTGGTGTTTTGTAGATTTTTTTTTTTTGTTGGGGTTTTGTTTTTCTTTTTGTGTTTTTGTGTGTTTGTATTGGATATGTAATATATTTTTAATTTTTATGTTTGTTTTATTATTTTATTTTTGTTGTTTATTGTGTTGGGTAATCCTTTTTGTTTTTTTTATTTTTGTTTTTTAATGTTTTTTAATGAATTGTTTTGTTGTGTTTACTGCTTGTTATAATTTAATCTGTTTTGTTGTATATGTCTTTTTTTTTTAATTATTTATTTTGTTTGTTATTTTTGTTTTTAATCACCCTTTATTTTTTTTTTGTTGTTTTTTATAATTTTTTTTTGTTTTATATTTTTATTTGTTTTTGTTTTGTTTCTTTTGTTGGTGAGGGTTAGCACGGAGAAAACGAAGTAAATATAATATTTTGGTTTGTAATTGTTTATTCTATTATCTATTAATTTAAGAACTTTTATATGATTATATATTTGTATTGTTGATGTATTATTTTTTTGTTTTTTTTATTGTTTAAATGGTTTTAGTTTTCTATTACTTATTTATTTTTTTTAGTGTATTTAGTGTTGACATCTTTAATGCGAAACAAACCCCTTTTATTTTTCAAATACTGTGCATTTTTGTAGGTCCTCTTTGCCCCGCCTCTCTCAAACGCTTCGTGTTCTACAAAATCCCTCCTTCCGACAGCGCAGTCTGCTCTGATTGGCCAGCTGTCTCAGTGCATTGTGATTGGCCGAACACAGCAAGCACTTGTCGGAAATGTAACGCCCCTTACCTTAATCGTGAGCTTCATCTTTCAAAATACATGTAAAGACAGTAAATAATGTCATTAGTTTTTACCATCAGTTCAAGCCCGAAAGGGAAACAGACACATGATGCAGTACACAAGCAGCGTTTAAGACAGCTGACTCTACTGTGATGTGACGCTGTGAGGTCGGTCTCTCCTGCGCTCACACACCCACACACCCCACCCACACACACACCCACGCTGCGCAAAACCGCCTAGATTTGAACATCATAGCAATACAGTTACGACTAATACAAAACAGTAATCTGATTCAGCAGCTCCAAATTGTCCATAGCGAAGTCAGAATTACTCATCCTAATCTCCTAGTCGTGAAACGTCGTCCATAAAGCCAATTGATCAAAATGATCTAATCGTTGAATCAAGTCTCTAACAAGGATTCCTAAATGCATCTACTTTCGGTTGGCCAAATAAAGTGCTTTTGCTTTCGCCTAGAAACACAGCGTCTCCCTGACATGGCTGCTTCAACACTAACTGCGGTTACTGAAACCACTCTTTCTTTGCGTGCACATTTGGGCCGCATTACACAAATATTTCCACAATGTGACGTAGACATGTGGGGGCGTGTAAACGAGGCGTTTTAGGGGGGCGTGGCAGAGTCTTTGATAAAGAATATCTCTTTGGTTATGAGACTTTAGTCTTCGCAACTTTAGGAATCTTATCTATTCAAGAACAGCTTGTAACACTCCAAAGACAAAGAAAAACTTGAAATCGCATCATATGACCCCTTTAATTTAACACTAAGTATCAATTAAGCTAAATACAGGGTTTCTACAGACATGAACATGTTAAATTTAAGACTTTTTAAGACCTTTTTAATACCACCTTATATGAAATTTAAGACCTAAACCTGTTATGGAAATACACATTTTATTACATACGTATATGTAATATTTAACGCGTTTGAATGTAAAAAGAAAACAAAGTATCATCACTGTAATAAATTATATTTATGATATACAGTGAACTTTTCATATCAGAAGGCAATATTCCATGCAAAATATCCCCAACAAAAGCACCGCATCACCAAGATTTTTAGTGGTGTAAACTATTTATTCTGAAGCAATATTTTCATCAGTGTTCTATCAGCTTTTACATACTTAAATCTGCATACTTTTATTTACCTTTACAAAGACCTATTCTTACAAAAGCATAATGTTTTAATATATTAAACATAAAACGTTGCATACTGATATTTGAAATGATTTAAATAATAAAAAGGTACTTTAAATGTGAAAATAAAACCGCCAGTAGGTGACAGCAAGTCACTGTTAATAAGTGAATCATTGCGACTGAACCGAATCATTTACACTGTTCGATTCATTCAGGAACAGCCCTGTGGCTTTGTTTGGAATTATTTTTGTTGTCGAAATAGTGCAAAAACGTAAGTCTCTTAATTAATTTCTAGTTTATTGAACTGTTGTAAAAAAATCAATATCACATTTGTAATCAGTCATTTTCGGAGAAAAAAAAAAGGGCTCTTCATGTGAAATTGATTAACTATATGATGTGGTATAAATACATAAAGTACATTTTCTGCCCCATGTCTTGAATTTGTGATCATTGTAAATTGTCTTTTCATCTACTGAATCCTGCAGTAAAAAAAGAGCGCACTAGTCTAGACTTCACGTAATGTATGCGTGCGCTCTGTAGGTGTTTTGAATGTTTGTTTGTTTTTTTTGCGTCGTGAGAATATTCAGCAAATATTCATAGCTCACCTGTCATGGTGTTACTTAACTATATCATGTTATGAATAAACTAAACATTTAGAATTTTTACGTGTTTCTTTATGTGTGCTGTTACGCTCATTTGTTCTAAAGTCTCTCACAAATAGACAGTGAACAGCGTGACCTTGATATCAGAAATGCACTATCCATTATCAATTGCCATTTACATTGAATGTAGGCTAATAAAATTAGAAGAATCATTATTCGATACTTCGCTGGTTATTTTCGTCACTTATGTTTTAATCAGGCTATTTGTCCGGTCGGGCAAGTAAAAAAAAAAAAAAATTAAAAGAAAAAAAACTATAGAAAGGCTGATCAGCTTAGCTTGCGAACTATATAGTTTTATTATTATGATGACACTAGAAGGTAGTTCGACGGTATTCTGCACTGCAGATTCTCTCTGATGATGCAGTAACTACAGCGAGGGAGGAAAAAAAAAATCTTCAGTCTGTCCAAATGATCGTAACCATCCATACATGGTCCGCAGACTGAAGACACTCGTAAAAAAAAAAAAAAGAAAAACAAAAAAAAAAAATTTCAACCCAATTACGTTTGACCGCTGTTGTTTTAACCCATTTTGGGTTGAAAATTGGTCTTGATCAATAACCCAGCGGTGCTGGGTTGGAACGCGGACGTGAAAGAGAGCACGCACGTCACGTTAACATCCGGACGACACCAGTGCGAGAAGCCGCCATTTTCTCATCGTCTTCAGATGGAAGCGAGTGCGAGTTAAAGACGGTTTATGGTAAGTAAAGATTAAAAATGTAAAGTCCTCATTCATTGTTCCGAGTCCGGTAGTATTTTGAGATTTCATGGGGCAGAAATGTCCGAAAGATCTCAAAATTGTTGCAAATAAATATTTATTATTATTATTTTATTAAAATATTGTCTAATTGTGTATTTCACAATAATAAATGTTTTCACGAAACTGCTTACACTACCGTCTTGAAATCGTATTTCTATCACTGACAAAAAATTGTTCTTAAATTAAAATAGACAAATTAATTAGCCTATTCTATTTTTTTTCACATATGTGAGTGAACCCGAAATCAACCCAACTTTGCTTTAAAAAAGCATCACAAGATTCTCCTACGAAGTCCCTGCACAACCGGAAATCACCTTGTTGGTACATATATTAATTTTTTTTTGTGTGATAGTGATTTTATTCATGTCTTAGGGCATTTCATGTTAATATTACTTGAAATGTTTATGCTAAAAAAAGGCATATAGCTGCTATGGTAATTGTGCTGTTTTTTGATTTTCAATATAAAACTTTATTGGGGGGGAATGTTTTTTTCAGTGTGACTCCAAGTGCCTTTTTGAACCATTTTCATCTAATTGAACAAAACCGGGATATATTATGATAACCGTGACTAACTTTGGTCACTATAACTGATAGAACATGTTCATCCCGTTACATCCTATTCTCTGAAGGACTTTGTATAACCGAAGCGTTTGAGAGGGCGGGCATCATCGGACCTACCATCATGTACAGTAAACCCCCTTGAAAAAAACTAATGTATTTTTTTGAACATTAAGCCTTCACCATATCGTTACACCAATATGATCTTTAAAAAAGCATCATATGTCTTTAATAAACGTTAGTGAGTGTCTTATGTCTATTTACCTAAGATTTTACAATATTTAATATTTTTTTGGTGTTAGGAGAGGTCTAGTACATTATTTACATGTTCAAATTTTTTTCGCTGTTACTGATGTAGGTTTCCTAAGGCAACGGCGTTTCTGTAATAAAGCCTATCCGAATTATTTTGAGGCCCGATGAAGTGATAATTGTTACAAAGTATTTTTGCATGGTTATATTTTTTCAGACTTTTGAACCTGTGTATTCTTGTGCCGTGCCGTAGTTAAAAACACAGAACCCTGCATGTGGAGGAGGCAATTTCTCAGCTTCTCAGAAGAGAGGGAAATGGTTTAGGCAATTAAAGTTTCATAATTCCATCAGGTTTTTTTTTTAAAAAACAAAATTTTTTTTTTTACTAAGAGTAAAAATTTTTTGTTTTTGTAGATGTTGAAAGCCAGAGGCATAGGAGAGCATTATTCTTTTGAGATTGACGCAAGTTATTTTTAGAAAATAAATGTTTCTGTTGTCTCCTGCCTGTTTACCTCACATTTTGATGCAACAACAGTATAATTACGTGTTCATATTTTATGTAAACTATTGGTGGCTGTGTTTTTCATGGCAGAACTCAAACCTTTGGAGTTGTCTGATTTGGAGAGTCATCATTCTTGGTCTTCCTTTCTTAAAAAAATTGTTGCCCTCATGTCATTCCAAACCTATAAAACTTTTGTCTATATTTAGAACACAAATTAAGATATTTTTAATTTTCTTTCATAATTTTTTGTTAATCCCTTGAAAGTCTAGATAATCAGTATTTTCAAGCTTCAAAAAGTTACAGTTATTGTAGAAGTAATCCATGCCAATATTTATATATGAATAAATCTTAAATTATATCATAGCGAACATGTCTGTTCAGAAGAAAATACTGGTCTCCCAGACTTGCAATGGTGGACAAAAATTAAGAGAATATTAAATATATTTGTGTTCCAAAAATTTGTATGGGTTTGGAACAACACGGGGGAGAATAAATTATGACCATTGTCATTTTTTGGTGAACTAACCCTTTGAAGAGCAGCCCTCCACGTACATGAAAATTTGTGAGGTATGTGAATGTCATGTCTGTTTTAATGTTTCAGTAAAGTAGCAGCTTTCTGAAATTTAAACAATATTACATGCCCTCACACTAGCGCTGCCATTACAGAGACATTAAACAGCCACACAAAGTGGTTGAAATGATAAAACAGACTATTTACCTATCCTTACTGATGTGGACGCACCTCTATGAATGGTTGTATGAAACCAGCAAGAACACCATAATAGAAAGATCTGTGTCTTTTTATTGCCTGTGTTTCACTCTACAGCCTTATTTTTTTTTCTATCAATTTCAAGACATTCTGCAAGCTCAGCAAAAACAATTTCTTATTGTAATGCCACTCAATATAAAATCAATTGTCCTTGTTTTGTTCAATGGAACTGGTTCTGTTTAAGAGGGCTATTGATTCCCAACCCTACATTCAGTGTACATTAAAAGAATCAGATTACATCACTATTAAGCAGATACTCAAACATCCAGTCTATTGCGCAGTTTAGAAACATGAATTGTTTCTTCATGAATCTTTCACCCAAATGAGTCTTTTCATCGCGTTGGTCTTTCATTAGTTTCATATACGTCCTAATGCCAAATTCCCACAGTGCTTGCCAGGTGTGTGCACACCCTGACACACAAACAGATTGCGAAGGAGAACAGAAAATGCTTTGTGTCGCTCAGCTGCGGAGGCTGTGGAGCGTCACCCTCCTGCCCTCTCATAAGCCAACCTACACAGCACCCAACCACCTGGTCTCCACAACAACCCTTAAACACAAACAGCCCGTCCACTAACAATGCCTGAGTACAGAGGGAGGGGTGTGGCCACAGCAGGTTGACAATTCTTGTGGAAGAACACGAGTCAGCACAGGGAAAGTGTGCGTGATATAGTGTGCATGTAATACACTGTAAGAGAGTGTCTGTAAGAGAGTTTCTGTCTAGCACTTCCGCTCAGCATATACATCATACAGCAGTGAGTGGTATGACAAATCTTTTATATATACATACACACTGGAACTGTCTTCTGCACGGACTAATTACGCAAAGCCTGCTACTTTATCTATTTGGAAGAACTGGACTTCCATAGTCTCGAAGATTTTGGTCATTTAATCTAAACATGTCATTCTGTTGTTAATATTATTACCAAATTTTGTTTGTTGTATATATATATATATATCTATCTAATATCTATATATATATATATATCTATATATATATACAGTGGGTACTGAAAGTATTCAGACCCCCTTAAATGTGTCACTCTTTGTTATATTGCAGCCACTTGCTAAAATCATTTAAGTTAATTTTTCCTCAATGTACACACAGCACCCCATATGGACAGAAAAACACAGAATTTTTGACATTTTTACAGATTTATTAAAAAAAGAAAAACTGAAAAATCACATGGTCCTAAGTATTCAGACCCCTTGCTGTGACACTCATATATTTAACTCAAGTGCTGTCCATTTCTTCTGATCATCTCTCAGCCCCTGGTTCTCACCCCCGCCTTCATTTGAGTCCATCTGTGTTTGATTATACTGATTGGACTGATTAGGAAAGCCACAACCTGTCTATATAAGACCGTACAGCTCACAGTGCATGTCAGAGCAAAATGAGAATCATGAGGTCAAAGGAAATGCCTGAAGACCTCAGAGACAGAATTGTGACAAGGCACAGATCTAGCCAAGGTTACAAAAAAAATTCTGCTACACTTAAGGTTCCTAAGAGCACAGTGGCCTCCATAATACTTAAATGGAAGACGTTTGGGACGACCAGGAACCCTTCCTAGAGCTGGCCGTCCAAACTGAGCTATTGGGGGAGAAGACCCTTGGTGAGAGAGGTAAAGAAGAACACAAAGATCACTGTGGCTGAGCTCCAGAGCTGCAGTCGGGAGATGGGAGAAAGTTGAAGAAAGTCAACCATCACTGCAGCCCTCACACTCAGCAGGGCTTTAGGGCCTCAGTGCAAGGACACATGGAAAGCCCGCATGGAGTTTGACTAAAAAAAAAAACACCTGAAGGACTCCAAGATGGTGAGAAATAAGATTTTCTGGTCTGATGAGACCAAGATGGAACTTTTTGGCCTTAATTTTAAGCGGTATTTGTGGAGAAAACCAGGCACTGCTCATCCACCTGTCCAATACAGTCCCAACAGGGAAGCATGGTGGTGGCAGCATCATGCTGTGGGGGGTGTTTTTAAGCTGCAGGGACAGGACGACTGGATGCAATCAAGGGAAAGATGAATGCGGCAAAGTACAGGGATATCCTGGACGAAAAAACCTTCTCCAGAGTGCTCAGGAACTCAGACTGGGCCGAAGGATTACCTTCCAACAAGACAATAACCCTAAGCACACACCTAAAATAACGAAGGAGTTGCTTCACAAAAACTCTGTGACTGTTCTTGAATGGCCAAACCAGAGCCCTGACTTAAACCCAATTAAGCATCTCTGCAGAGACCTAAAAATGGCTGTCCACCAACGTTTACCATCCAACTGACAGAACTGGAGAGGATCTGCAAGGAGGAATGGCAGAGGATCCCCACATCCAGGTGTGAAAAACTTGTTGCATATTTCCAAACCCCACCCCGGACTCATGGCTGTATTAGATAAAAGGGTGTGCTCCTCCTACTAAATACTGAGCAAAGGGTCTGAATACTTAGGGATATTTCCATGTGATATTTCAGTTTTTCTTTAAAAAATCTGCAAAAATGTCAACAACCCTCCCCCCCCTCTGTGTTTTCTGTCATATGGGCTACTTCTGGTGGCTTGTGTGACATTAAAGAGAAATTTAAATTAAATGATTTTTAGCAAATGGCTGGCAATATAAAAAGAATGAAAATGTAAGGGGGTCTGTACTTGCCCATAACCCACGTAATATTATATGTGTATTCTCCCCTATATCTATATATATATATATCAATATATTATTACTTTTTGATATATATCTAATATACCTACTAGACTCCCTTTTATATTTATAATATCAAGTATATATATATATATATATTATGATATACACATACATAACCCACTATATATATATACTATATATTACATATACTAACACTAACCCCCCCCCTAGATATATTATTATATATTATATCTACATTACCACATTTATTCATTTATTATAATAAAACATATCGTACTCATTTTTATCTATATTTTACACCATTATATATATATGATCTAGTATACACATCCTATTATATATATTATACATATGATATATATTACTACACATATATATCATATATATATACCTATATAAATATATAACATATCAACATATATATACACATATATATAGATATATATACCCTCTTAATATATGATATATATCTACAAACATATACCATATAGATATGTCTACTCTATTAATATATATACACACATATCATCTTATCCCTCCTAGATGATTTTATATACTACACCATGCACTATATATATATATATTACTAGGACATTAGTCTATATATATATCATATAAATAATATACAGATATATATACAGATAACGTACTATCATACTATATAGAAATACATGTATACATATATAACATATATTATCTATATAAGTATGATATATTACTACTTATATATTATATATTGATGTTATATTGTTTTACTTTGTGTTTATGGGCGTAGGGTGGTGAGGGGTGGGTGTGGGATGGGGGGAGGTCTCTGGGCATGGCATGCGTTTATTCATAGGTCCTTCTCTCCTTTGTATGTAATGGTTTTTGTGGTTGTTCTATCAAATAAAAGAAAATAGGCATTACAAATATATATATAAGTATATATAGATATATCATACTATATATATATATATCGTATATATTATATATACACAACACATATGTATGTATGTATGTATGTACTGTAGTAGTAATTATAGTATGGATATACAAATAATAATACTTTTAAAAAATTTGACACAGTAATAATAAAAAAAAATATGAAAAAAATATCTAATTTATGCCTATTTTGTTAAGAAATTGCATTCTGCGTCCCTATAAACATTTTTGGATGCAAGAACTGTGCATAGTCATTTGTAACCTGAATGGCTTCTGGTGCCATCATCTTCTAGTTATTTTTAGCTGTATAAACAGCTCATTATGCTGCTCGATAATCCGATAAAAAATTTTTTTTTGGGTTAAATCCAGTGAATTGTTTACTTCAATAAACGTAATAATAATAAGTATACACTTAGAAACCAAAAATATAAACCTATATATAATATATAATATAATATAATAATAATAATATGGGGCTCTAATTCTGAGCGGAATGAGCCAGATTTTTAAAATGGGGGGTAAGGTTCAATTATAACCGACAAAATACCACACCGAGTGAATTTCATCGTGCGCTTCTTTCACAAGGCTTATGTCCAGAAACAAATGCCATTACCATGGTACTGTACGTGTCCAAAAGCAGCACATTTTTTGTGAGTTAAAAGCAGGGCAAAGTGCAGGACTCAAATTCTTGCAGATCATAAGAGATTCAGCGTAAGCCCACCACAGATGCATCCACAGCCATCTCACTCTGGGATGGCAATTCATAAGCCCTTCAAATTAGAAGCTTTAATTGGTGTCTGGGGAGTTTGGGGGAGTTGGGTCCACAGAGAGAGAGGAAATGACTGCAATTAACAGATTGGGCTATGATTGCAGCTCTGTGAGGATGCATTTGTGGAGCTTCCAGCTGGAGGAACAAAGTGGGGATGCTTAGGGGAATTTGCGACTTTGTTTTGACACGGTTGGTTAAGGATGTGATGTGCTGGGACAGGTTAATCCTTAATTTAACAGGGACTGGTCTGGCCTGGGAGGAACAGCTGTTGACTGTGGGGCGAGGTGGGGCAGCGCTGTCATCTTACCCATGATGACCTCAAACACGCCACCATAGAGAAATATAAACACTTTGCGACTTAAGACACTGCTCAGCCACACAAAAACTAGTAGGGATGTATGACATATCGGTAACATATTGGTCATCAAGCAAGATTAGAGATTTTAATTTTAACATACTGGATATTTGTCCACGCTCATTTACCAGATTTTTACGTTTAGGTGAGCTTTTCCACCATTTAACTCTCACTTAAAGGAATAGTTCATCGAAAAATAAAACATTTGTTAAACATTTTACATAGACTCCGGCCATCCAAGATGTAGATGAGTTTGTTTCTTCTAATCGTTTGACAGCACTAAATAATACTATAATATAATATAATATAAACAAAAATTCATTTTGAAATCCAGGCCAGGCCAGTCAAACTCACCCAAAAAACACCTGCTGTTAAACGGATTCCCCTTTTCTTTAAATTATCATTAACAGCGTTTAGAAATATAAAAGGTGCCCTTTCAGGTCATTTCCCTAAAGCAAAATTACACAAAATGCTTGCAAACAGCAGAATAAGGCTAGTGGGTCTGCGCCATCGAAGTGACAGGAGAGTGCTTCGTGTCATTCATAATTCACATCATCAGCGTCACAAGCCTTTTACCATCGTGCCACTCTAGTGAAGCAGCTCTGAGACGACACACCATCGCTATTGCCCTTTAATCTGCACACTCAAACATCTTCCTCCTAAAATCGCAAAGGCTGGATTTGCTCAGTCAGTTGTAACTCCCTGTAGAAGTTAAAACACCGCACTTCTCAGAAAGACACTACGCCCACAAAACATGCCCTCTGCCCAGCTGAGCCCCTCTAAATACATGCATACTGTTGAGGGATGAGTTACACAGGCAGGCACAGGTTAGGACACTAGACCCAATAAACTGAATGTAATAACATTTCGACTTCATTTGTATTGGAATCACTTACATTATTGTGCAATTCAGTCAATGTTTAAATTGACATTTATCAGGACTGAAAGCAATGTTAAAAAAAAAAAAAAAAAAAAAAACGTGGTGAGGAAATCAATTTCACTTCTTTATATTTGTGTGCAATTAGCTCATGGCTACGTGTTTTTTTACACTCATCAAACGTTATTGTCGCACAAGGAGGTCATGCATTTCTCACAGTCTGACATCTGTCATGTTAAATAATTCGCAGTGCTGGTATTCCTTTCCTCCATTGTTACAGACGTGACCGTGAAAGAGGCAGGGCACTAAGCGCATGTTCTTTTGTTCAAGTCACAAGAACGACAATCCGCCACTGACAGACTTTGTTACATATTTAAATAAGCTGCCGTCAGCATGCCTGGAACATTTGCATATCTTTCCTTTTATCCCCCACTCCTGCATTAACTCCTGTGTATATGCTTCAAACCTAAAACCACTATTGTTTTATGATCCTGTCATACTGTTTTAACAACAACTAATTAGACAAAGCCATTATTATTATTTTTATATTATTAACTAACTAAATAGCAATGATTAAATATTACTATTATTATTATTATATATACTAATACATTTAATAGAAAAAAAACATAACAAACAACAACAATAATACGGTGTTTTGACAAGTGAAAGATGATATTTTTCCTTCTTTTTTCACTTGAATAAACATGTTAAAAATAAAAAAACATTCCTTTTACTATGAACAGTTGTTTCTTGGCATTGTTCAAGACCCAACAAAATTGTAAAAAAAAAAAAAGTGTAATAAATAATAAATAAATTAAATAAATAAATTGACAGTCTCTGTCTATATTCAAGCCAGTTGATTCTTCATTGGCAGCACTTTCCATTCTAAAGGATTAAGTGTCTTTACTGTTCCTGCTCGCTCTTGCTGTTAATGCACAATGACAAAGGTTTGTGTACCAACTCTTGTGGGAATATCTGCTCGACAGAACAAAGTTAGAGCACGACATTGGGACTGCAAATTCAGCAGCGCCCCATTTTCAGCTGCAGGTTTAAGACTAGCTGCTCTCCCCACCCACTGTGTTTCTGTCATGCTGGGGCATTCCTGGAACAACCAGCCCATGACGAGAAGACCTAAATGAGGAAACTGTGCTTACTAATGTGTCAAAGACCTATATAGTACATTCTGCTTTAACACGGAAATTGGCTTTATTGAAGGTACACTTCTGCCTTCCACAGGGTGCCTTCTCATGACTTTTGCAGACCACCTCTGGCCCAGCTTTTCAAAGGGTAATAAGGCTAAAAAGTGGCGAGCCCAGGGTCTTTGTTTGTACCCTTGCAGGAACACGTATTAGCATTCAAAAAGAGGTGAGTGAGCTGCCTCCTACATTTCTAAAGGAATGGAGGAAAAAGGTGGACTTAGGAGGGGGTCAAACTCCTGCGGTCACCCCGAGGTTTGTTGACACAAACTCCAAGCCAACCCAGGGATCTGCATTCACACTTCCAAACTCGGTTGAATAGTGTTGAACCCAGAGGAGCCGAAAGCAATAATTACTTTATTAGAGCAAGTGAGGAGGCTGTGAGCTCAAAGGGAATGCTTTTGCTCGGTTTACCACTGTATCAAATTTATGCATTTGCTTTTCCGTGCTAGCTAATTAGCATTTATGCTAATAGTAATGGGAAGTGTTCAGCGATAAGTTGGAAAGCAGGAAGGGGGAAGTGAATCTAAAAGAGGAAAAGGTGTTTACTCAGATAGTGAGATGCAGTATTCAATGTATTTCCATTTCACATGCAAATGCTCATGGGGTCAATGGAGAGGTTGGCAAAACAAAGCTTGCGATTTGATAATTTTTTTCAAGGTTTCAAGGAAATATTAACAATACAATACTATAAAATGTGTAAAATGTGTTTAAAAATATGCCATTTTTTCATGTAATGATTCAAAGCTATATAACTTTCATAACCCTGTTAGTAACCAAAATCCACAGGCTAAAATATAAACCATCCTGTTACTCAAAAAGTCAGTGTAATATCACCTTAACTGATGTATACGCAACTCAATATGACTGGCTCAAACCCATGAACGCCTCACAGTGTTGTATCATTCTAAAGTTAGTCAAACCATTACTTACAGTACATGGGATGGCAGCTACACATCTGACGAAGTCAGTGCTCAACCAACTCAACAACTAAAACAAATTTTAAACAAATCATTGTGGAGACTGCGCTTAAAGGGATAGTTCAACCAAAAATGAAAATTCATCATTTACTCACCCTAAGGCGTCTTTACAGAGCTAAGTTAAGGCTGCTCTGTGCCTGCTCAAAATTCAGTGTAAAGATGGAATGCTGCAATAAAGCCAGACTAAAATAATGCCTGCTCAGACCCACTTCAGCCCCTAGGAATCAGATGCAATTGGTGTGTAGGTGCATTTAAGACATTAAACTGTAAAGACGTGAACTTCAGAAGCACTTCTGTGCCACCCTTGCAATGCAAATTTGGCAACAGTTCTCATATCATTCCAAACTTGTATGACTTACTTTCTTCTGTGCAACATAAAAGAAGATGTTTTGAGAAATGTCTCCGTGTTTCTATTGTCCATACAAAACAGTAGCCAAAACTGTTTGGTTGTCATCGTACTTCAAAATATCATATTTGGTGTTCCGCAGAAGAAAGTCACATAGTTTGGAACAACAACAGGGTTAAGTAAACAATGACAGAATTTAAATTTTTAGTGAACCAACCCCTCAAATAAGAAAACTTACACTGGTGTAATATTAAAACCATTTTGGACAAAGAAAAACTCAAGTATTTAAACAAAATCTAGTCTAAATGGTAGAGCAGTTGTGCCTTCAAACATTAATCAAATTTCCTACCGTCTTCTGAAAGTTCTCCAACAGCCGGCTCAGGAGAGGTATTTAAAATTTGACTAATTCGTCTTGACATGGACAGCAGAATCCCTGAAAACATTTGAGAGCTCAGCCCCCGTCTGAGCGGTGGAGTCTCAGTACGAATTTCACTCCCCAGTTCAGATGTAGATCTTAAAAAAGGGGTCGAGCTGCGAGATAACCAGTCCCTCTGAAGATTAGGATGCTCCAGGAGGACACCACAGTTGGTGACCCTCTGGGGGTCCGGGAGACTGTGGACCCTGGAGATAGGAGGATTGGATCGAGCCATACTGCTGCTGCTTCTGGACCATGTCAAGCTCTGTGTGCGCATGTCCCGTCCAGCCAGGTTCCTTCGGTCATGTGTGTCCAAGGGCTCCTCAGGGGCTGAATTTGAACGGTGCTTTAGCCAAGGCCTGCTGAGGAGACGCCAGCGACGAGCACTCTCTCTGCCAGACGTACAGCGTGATGGATTCCTGTTTGACCCCATTTGGTCCTCCAATGTGGCCTTCCGTGGTAAACTCATGGTTGACGAGGAGACAAAAGCTAAAAAAGCTTAACAATATCAAGAAGCAGGAAGCCAAAATCAATTTCAGTCCATTGCAAATGCTAACAATTGCATCATAGTCTCATCTCGATGAGCGAGGCTGGATCTAAACAAGTTATCCGAGCATAATACTCTAAATTTGATGCCTGACATAGCGGATAACACTGTCCCCGAGATCTCCTTGAAGAAACATGCTGAGCAAATGTCTCTCAGCGAAAGAGCAAGACATCCACTGGTGAGCCACCACTTCCTGGATTCTGGGTTGCTGCTAGGGTTTCTGGGAGGAAATAGGTGTCAGTTATATGTGTGCGCAGAAACACTTTGCCTCACTATCCAATCAGCGCATGTGCTGCCCATTTAGTGGCCCCACTCTGTGGTTGGCGCAACACCAACCGCTTCATGAAAGTAGAATCGTAAGAACAAAAAATGTCTTTGTCTGTGAATCTGGTTCATTAGAGTCAGGTAGAGAGAATGTACATTATACGGCTTCTGTAGAGCTACAAGTATAAATTCAGGGTAGTGATAAAGATAACCATTTTAAAAATAACAGCAATGCTTTCACTGAATTAGACAAACTAAACAGTAACTTTAAAGGGGTCCTATTATGCTCTTTTACAAAGTCTTGATTTTGTTTTGGGGGTGTACTAGAACAGGCTCTCATACTAGGTTGTTCGAAAAACACATTATTTTTCACATATTTTACATTATTACAACACCTCTCTCCCCAGTCTGGGATGAACGGCTCGAATAGTTCCTGTATCAAATGAAGGCCCGCCTTCTGAAATACGAAATATGCTGTGATTAGTTAGCTGGGCCAGTGTGTGCTGTGATTGGTTAACTGGACCAGTGTGTGTTGTGATTGGCAGCACTCGGCACCTGGTCGGGAAATGTCACGCCCCTTACCATAGCCGCCTGCGAGCTTCAGTGTAAATATTGTGTCAAAATCAAGACAATTTGAGCGCGATTTAAACCCGGATGATTGTAACCACTCTAAGTTCGTCTGCATTGGGAAAGCTAGAGTGTCTCCGACATAGTGATAACACTCGTTGCCTTCTCTAGTGCAGCTCAACCAGGTCTCGTCCCATTCGTCGATTTTTGTGATATCACAAATCCTGGAAAATATGAGTTGTAGTCCAAACAAGTCGTTCATTGTAGTTTTTGAAAAGTGATTTCTGTTAAATAAAATATCTCCTTTTGAAGTGGACTTTGAGTTTTGTAACTTTGCAGATCTTTTTTATGCTTAAACAGCAACATTACAGACTAACTAAAGTTGAAAAAGTGAAAAAGCATAATAAGACCCCTTCAAGGGATTTCCCTGCAATCTGTTGTGCAATAGAGGGAAAAAACATATTCTGGATAACAAAATGTTTAGTTCTGATTGGTCTGATATGCTCTTATATATTGCTCTTGTCTATGTTCATGATGAATCACAGCTGTGATATCCAACATAACATTCACATCACTGACGGTGTGAAGATCAAAAGTATTGTACAAAAGGAGACATGGTTACAATGGATGTCATTTTGATCTTGATTACATGAAGAGGTTGATAATCATATCCTTTTTAAAAATTTGCAGTCAATAGCATGTCGGCGCCACATCAGTACACCCACATCTGTACAAAAGCCCAATGAACTCAAGAGCAACCAATGAACCAGTGAGAAAAGTTAAAGAAGAAAATTCCTTCAGAGTCTGATCCTTTCAATGCTGATAATTAAAAAGGTTTTCAATGCGACAAGCTGAATCAGAAACATTACAAACAGGTTTTACATTCAAATAACCAAGCCACTGTAAAAACTATATGCCCTTGTGTCACGTTAAAAAGAAACATACAGCTGGTGAGCAGGACTCCCTGTCATATGCCAGATTTTGGGATTGGGCAGTACATTTCCAGAGTAAAAGATTTAGCACAGAAGGTCAAAGCTGTGAATATTAAAGTCGACAATCTCTGCTGAGATTTACCATGTGCATTATTGACTCCTCTGAAGATTATGAATAAACCTTGACATACAGATTTATAAAAAGCATAGAGACAAAGAAAATTAAGAAAGTTTTCTACATCAAAGACAAATATATTGGCATTAGATCATTACTGAGCCCGCCTGGCTGATTAAGAGAAGTGAATTAATTCCAAGATCTACCAACAGCCTTTTAAATGGATAATGTGTATTGGGATCATGGGGTAAACACTGGTAAAACAAGTGTTTGGTTTTACAGCAATTTTGTTTACTTATCTTATTTACTGACATAAAATGACCACAAAACTAAAGTTTGGCTACAAAATTATTTCAACCATTTAAAGGGATAAATCAATGCACATTCACAAGGGTACCACGAGGCATACGTGTGCATCCGTCTGCTTGTAATTCTGGGCTCTACGTCAGAAACACCACACGCATGCGTCGTGGCACTCTTGTGAACGCGTGTCGTAGACAGCCATGGAAGAGAAAAATTTGTTGAATAAAGTAGTTATTTTTGTTTTCTTTGCACACAAAAAGCATTCTTGTAACTTCATAACATTATGGTTGAACCACTGATGTCATATGGACCATTTTAACAATGTCCTTACTACCTTTCTGGGCCTTGAACGTGTCAGTTACATTGTTGTCTATGCCGGGTCAGAAAGCTCCGATTTCATCAAAAGTATCTTAATTTGTGTTCCGAAGATAAACAAAGGTCTTACAGATTTGGAACGACATGAGGGTGAGTAATTAATGACAGAATTTTCATTTTTAGGTGAACTATCCCTTTAAACCTAAACCTTTAAATCAGAAAGTCTTAAAGATAATGATAACTTAATTCAGTCAAGGGTTTCCAAACGTTTGACTGGTAGTGCATGTCATTGTTATCTATTACATTGGCCACTGTCCCCCATTATCAGTATCAGCCATTGAAAAACTCCACCTATCTCAATTCATTGCAAAACTGTACCACTAGGCCAAGTAACTCAAGTCTGGTCTCCTTGTTGCTCAGTGCGAGTATTTTAACATGGTATAAATGATGATTGAGTAAACGTCAGGTGGAGAACAGACATGCAACTTGACAACATGTGTGTGCTATTGAACTTCACATCATTCATCTGGTTGATGCAGGCCATCCATACAAGGCAAAGCATTAAATGCAGGTGAGCGAAAGAGCGCTGAGATAAAATCACGTTCACTCTACATCCGACATCCATGAGCTTCTATTATTATACTATGTTCTGAAGTCAGTGAAGCAATTTCCTGCCTTTTGACGCCCTGCGAGAGTCCAGTCTGGACAGTAGCAATTAGCACCCTGTTACAGCCATCAAACAAGTTCTGTGCCTGGAGGCAGCGCATGAAAGCAATCATTAAACACCAGTATCCCACTCCACCGCTACGAGCGTGAGATGCAGATAAACGCCATTATCAACAGCACAATCTGATCTGAAAAAGAGCAAAGGTCATGTTTCCTTTCAGTGTTAATACGGTTCGACATGTAGGTCATTATGACTGCTTAAAAGAAGTGCTAATGCAGGACTGATAACATTTGCTGAGTTGACATTGCTCAAAGCTTGTTGTCCTTTCCTCCTTACAATCTCTGATCAGCCATCGCCTAAAAAAAAATAAAAAAATCCCACCAACCTCTGCAGCAAAGGAGGACACATGGTCTACACGTCTGACCACAGGAAGTAATGACACAAGGCCCCCAGCTACACCTACCGCCACTTCGTCGGAGTGATTTTTTTTAGCTCTACTATTTAGTGCAGGAGGAAACCAGGAGGGACAGAGCATGCACGCATACCCCTCTCCTAAAAATAGCATTAGGCCCTACAAATCTGTCAGAAGAGGGCAGAGGGGACAACAGGCCACATTAAAAAAAAATGCACAACCACAGGACATGAAAATTACACCAGTGGTTTGAATGCACTGTAACCTTTGAAGGTTACTGATGATAAAGATAACACAAAGATCATGTATCATATTATGAAGACCCGACAGTTTGAAATGAACCAAGTCTGTAATGGAGTTTGGATGTTTGCCATTTAAAAAAGAGGCACTATTAAAACATCCATCATAACACTACCACACTTGTAAGTTTACAATAAAAAAAACCCTGAAATAAAAAGAAATTGCATGAAGAAGCATATTAATAATGCTATTCATGATGCTGCTAACTGTTGTATAATTATATTGTGAATATCTGATGGAACGCCCAGCCCTAGTTCCTGGCAACATCCCATTAGTACAGTAAACACACAGACATGGACGGATTCTTCCATGCATTTTTTTTCTCTCAGCAAGGGCAGACCCCCCAGTAACAGAGGAGTGTGTATTTTTAACCCACACATAGGTTAGTGCTCTCGCTTTGGCTCTTAAGTAGGGGAAATCCTGCCACCCCCAGTCATCACCCCAGTGTGGAGGCTGAAAAAAAAACTTTCCGTCTCCTCCGTACAGCAGGCATCAACAGCAGCCTGGATGTAATGTTGTTGATAACAATCTAAGAAATAGCTGCTTGGACTTGGAACCCCAAACGCATGAAGCAAATCAAAAATGACCCTCAACTGACAGAGGAAAAGACATGTAAAAAATATAGTTAACCCCAAAATGAAACTTCAGTCATCATTTAGGCTAATCTCCCTCATGTCATTCCAAACTTGTATGACTTTCTTCTGTGCAACAAAATTGAGGCGTTTTGAAACATGTCTTAGTGTCTTTGTTCATACAATGAAAGTTAAGGGTCTCGAATGTTCTTCAAAATATATATGTTTTGGCATTTATACAAGCTTGGAACAACACGAGGCTTTGCAAATAGAGTGTTGCAGGGATGACATACTTTTGTAGGCCAAAATCCGGAAACGATTTAGCATTTTGGCACTTTCGGTTCCATCGTCCTGAAGCCTATGGGGTTTTTTTAATGGGTTTGGTTAAATGCCTGAAATAAGGTCTGTGGTTAACACAAGCTCAAGATATTTTCCCGTTTTATTCTATGACTTGTAATAAAAATCCCTTGAGATTTATTTAAGCTTTTAAAAAGGGCAAGTTGGCTACCAAGTTACAAGCTACCAAGTGGCTTAATGGGACTACTGAGATTATCAGGGACATTAAAAGGGTCATATGATGCGATTTAAATTTTTCCTTTCTCTTTGGAGTGTTACAAGCTCTTGGTGCATAAAGACGATATGTTAAGTTGCAAAGACTAAAGTCTCAAATCCAAAGAGATATTCTTTATAAAAGTTGAGTCAACCACGCCCTCCTAAACCGCCTCGTTTAAACACGCCCCCACATGTCTACGTCACTGTGTGGGAAGATTTGCATAACACCACCCAAATGTATACGCAAAGAAATAAGGCGTAACTTTGATTCTCGCAGTAGTATTGTAGGGCCGCCGAAATGAGAGATGCTGTGTGTTTCATTGTTAAAGCGAAACTACTTCGTTTGGCCTTCCAAAAGAGGACGATATCTGCTTTGTCATGCCTAGAGCTGATCCGTGCTGGTCGCTTGAGAAATAATCAACTTGCGCTCTCAATCGCAGGAATCGGGCCTTTCACCGTTGGATGAAGCGGCGGTCCAGCCCGGGGTCGTCACTATGGTGACGCAAGCTCCTTCTCGACCGATGGGCGCCACTTGCTGTGTGGCACTGTGGATAAGCGAAACTACTCGTTTGGCCTTCCAAAAAGGAGGAATAATGTTTCTATAAAAGTGGGGGTAGTTCACTTGCAAGGACAGTCTGCGCTTGACTCCACAGCCGGTAAGTAGTTTTTTATATTTAAAGAAATTTGCCCGTGACGATTGTTTTTTGTAATTTTTCCGATCACAAATGCTGTTTTATGTTTACGCGGCACAATGCGGCAACGCAAAGCGTAAAAACACAGTATAAGTCATTATAATCAGTAATTATGTCCCCACTGGATGCAACAAATGCCTCCTTTGTAATGGGTTTTCTTGGTTTTGTCGTGCCGGGACACATGGAAACACAATATGTTAAGGGGCGTAACATTTCAGTGACACGGCTTGAGGTATTCAGCCAACCACAACACACTGGATAGCTGGCCAATCAGAACCAGCTTCGCTTTTCAGACCGATGAGCTTTGTAAAAATCGACGCGTTTCAGAAAGGCAGGGCATAGAGGAGAAACAATAATGTACATTATGTGGAAAATAATGTGTTTTTTTAACCTTAAACCGAATAAACATTTCATTACACCAAATACACAAAAAAATGTTCTATTTAGCAACATCATATGACCCCTTTAAACACACTTAAACAGGTAATTCATCTTACTAACTAGTCGCTTTACGGTCTCAATGTGTTATAAAACCATGCTTGTTGCAAACTATTTTAACTCAATCTTTCAAGGAAAATGCTTTTTAAATACAGACTGAAAAAGTTGTTGGAAGCTTAATGGTGGTGACCTTATAGCCTATGCTTATCTTTTTATTTATGACATTCGAATTTAGTCTTTAAAATTCATGAATAATAATAAATTCATGTGTTAATTTATGAAGATTATCAGGATAAATATATAAGATACATAATTGTTTGTTATCTTCAAAATAATCCATCATTAAGAAGATAAAATTAATAATCAATAATTAATGGAAAACAAATCAATGGGTTTTTTTTTTTTTTTTTTTTTTTTTTTTTTTTTTTCTTGTGAGGGAACCAGAGTGAACTCTGGGTTCCAAAAAACACATCATCACTGCAGTACTCTATAATGACAGAATTGTAATTTCTATGTGAACTATCACTTTAACATTTTTATTTCAATCTTACTAAGAATAGCTCTTTACATTTGAGAACCAAGAGGAAAATTATGACTCTTTTGGAGTATAACTGCTGCCCAAGAGTTTGTGCCTCAAAGGACTCTTTAAGATGGGAAAAGGATGTCAGGAACAACAGCTCGGCTTCACCTGCCTCACTGTACGGTTTCCTGTCCAGCTGAGCCGCTTTTTTAAGCCGTCCACTGCAAAGCTCTGATAAGATAGTAACAGACTGAGTGGAAACACTAGACTAAAGGTCTTGTGCAAAATAGATGAGATGGCCCACACAAAACCTGGAAAGACATTTCACAGTGATGCACATGCACAAAACAAGACTGACAATGCATTTACAAAATGTACACAAATAGATAATGTTGAAAGCAAACAGAACGGCAAACACGCCCTGTACACATACCTTCAATGTCTTAATGATGCAGACTTCTATTTATGCGAAGGCGCCACATCAATGGGGCTTATCTCAGACTAAGTGATAGGCATCTGAAATCTTTTATGAAGTAACTGTAGAGCTTTTCAAATTGTGGTACTGTAGCTGTACATTAGCACGGTAAAACTCTGGATGCTTCCCACAGTGGCTTCGGTCAGTCAGACTCTGAGGAGCCCGCAGCGCCTGACCCCATTTAGCCATCCTCGATCAACGAATCAAATGGGGCTTTCAGAGTTGCCTAATATCCTTAGGGTCTGCAAAGTGCATGAAACACACTAAGGGAAGTGTGTAAAGAAAAGAAAGTAAAGAAAATCTTTAGCCTTTCATTCGTGCTCTGCTCTCTTTTGGCAGCTTGCACAGCATTGCTAAGCAGTGAAGTGTGATCTGTGACTCTTACCAGTCATTTGCAGAGCAAACAGCGCACAACATGAACCTCTATATCAACAAGACACTCCATAACAACCTTCAGGCTGAAACACGCAATTTCAAGATTCAAAGAGTAAGACCTGACCGTCATATCTGACAGAATTGCCTGGCACCCACATTAGAGATAATGTCTGTAATGGCTCACTATTAAAAGTGAAGGAACAGTGGTTTTCAACTGCTTTTGCATTCCGACCCAGATTTTACACGGAATAAAATTGGCAACCAAAATTGTTCCTAAAAAAAATTGCACAATGAACATAATGGGCTGAATACAAAAACTGCTATTTTGATAAGGCATACATAAGTAGTGCAATTTCATTTTTCTATTTAGAAAAAATAGATTTCCTCATAAGAATCAATGAATTTCATTGATTGATTGGATCCAATGATTAATCGGATTTGTGTTTTATGCATGGAAAACTTAAAATATAAAAAACGTCTCAAAAAAATTGTCAAGAAATTAAAACATAAATTGGTACACTACAGTTCAAAAGTTTGGGGTCAGTAAAAATTTGTATTAGTTTCCAAAAATATGTATCAGTTCCCACAAAATAAAGCAGCACAACAATTTTCTAAATTGATAATAAGAAATGTTTCTCAAGCACAAGATCATTAGAATATTTTCTGAAGGATCACGTGACATGAAGACTGGAGTAATGGAAGCTGAAATTACATCTCAAATTGTTAAAATAGAAAACAGTAATTTTAACTCATAACAATATTTCACAATATTACAGTTTTTACATTTTATACATTTTTGAATAAATAAATGAAGCCTTGGTGAGCATAAGAGACTTATTTTAAAAACATCAAAACCCTTAACAACCCCAAACATTTGAATGGTAATGTATATATAAATGCAGAAAATAAAGCCTATTTAAAAAAAAAAATCATTATTATTAACATTCCCCTTTCCAATAGGTAGCCTACTACGATATAAAAAAGTATTTTATTAATTTTAATGTAGGGCTGGACGATATGGCCAAAATTTATATCACGATATATTTCTTAATTTCGGTCGATACGATATAATTCCGATATTGATATGAACACTATTAAAAAGCCTCATAAAAACGGCCAAGAACGCCACAACAGATGTCTGTACCTACAAACTAATGAAAAATTAATTTGCCAACTCTATAAAACCTACTCCTATAAAACTATATAACATTTTAGGGAAAAAAACGGCGCAAATAAATAAATGTTCACCTTATTGGTATTCAGCCTTCATACAACCTGAATGTGAATCACTGTCAATACAATCTCATACCTCCTAGTAATATTAATATTTTTTACTTTCAAACTATAGGCCTAACATACGAAACAGTCAAAAGTTTGGGATCAGTAAGATTTTCAATGTTTTTTAAAGAAGTCTCTTCTGCTCACCGAGCATGCATTTATTTGATCCAAAGTACATCAAAACAGTAAAATTTTTGAATATTTTTACTATTTAAAATAACTGTTTTTCTATTTGAAAATATAATTTATTCCTGTGATTTTCAAAGCAGGAGCTTTCAGCATCATTAATCCAGTCACATGACCCTTCAGAAATCATTCTAATCTTTCTGATTTGCTGCTCAAAAAACATTATTATGATGTTGAAAACAGCCGAGTAGAATTTTTTCAGGTTTCTTTGATGAATAGAAAGTTCAGAAGAACAGCATTTATCTGAAATAGAAATCTTTTGTAACATTATAAATGTTTTATTGTCAATTTTGATCAATTTAATGCGTCCTTGCTAATAAAGTAATAATTTCTATAATATAAATTTTAAAAAGAGCTTTTGAATGGTATAGTGTATAATGTTACAAAACCTTTTTATTTCAGATAAATGCTGATCTTTGGATCTTTCTATTCAAAGAATCCTGAAAAAATTTACTCAACTGTTTTAAATATTGATAATCAGCATATTAGAATGATTTCTGAAGGATCATGTGACACTGAAGACTGGAGTAGGCCTAATGATGCTGAAAATTTAGCTTTGATCACATGAATAAATTACATTTAAAAATCTATTCAAATAGAAAGCAGTTATTTTAATAGTAAAAATATTTCAAAATGTTACTAACGCTTTTGGTGGCTTTGGTCAAATAAATGCAGTCTTGGTGAACAGAAGATAATTCTTTAAGAAACATTAAAAATCTTGCAGTTCAAAAACCTTTGACTGGTAGTGTAGGCTGATTATTCTTATAGATTGAAATGTGCATTAACCAGGATAACGAGTATGAAACATGCTCCGAGTTGCTTCAGAAAATGAAAAAATAGAGCAACAACAAAAGCATGTTGCTGGAAATGGGTTTATTATTGAAAATGCAAACTGCTTGTCTGCCAGCAGGAGGCGCTGTGAGAGCGGCAGAACTAGCGGTTTCTCCTTCTCCATAACCCCCGGGCTGTAAACCAAGCAGCTCCGCTCATGAACGCTACTTTATCAGATAGAAATGCCATCTAAACTATTCTGAAGACAGTCGTTTCCCTTCAGAGATACATTCATATAAAACACCCGCGACGCGTTTTGATTTTGAAACGTGCAGTGCTCATGTTTATTAAAAAAAAAAAGTCAAACGCCACAAATAAATCAATGTATGGGAAACACTGGTAATGTATATCGAAATATCAGAAATGTTTTTAAAAATCATATCACCGTTATTGAAAAAAATTATATCGCGATACATATTGATATTGAATTATTGTCCAGCCCTATTTTAATGTGAAAAAATATATATATTTGTACATATGTAAAGTATACACCATATTATTAACTGTACAACATTTTTTTGACATTCACTATTGCATTGCAGTAATAAGATTTTTTAATAGTGACAATAAGTGGGAAAAATTCAAGGATTGCTTGGTATAATGCAACTGCTGCCATCAAGCCCACGACAAAACAGCAGCTACACCATACCAACGTCCATCTTCCAGAGAAAGACATGCAAGAGAGAGCACACACATGGACACACACAGCTGGTGTCGACCAATCAAACGCTAGCACTGCTAATGGGCGGGGCCTTGTTATGCATCATGATGTCATTCAGTCCCTCATGCTTTCCTCAAACAAGCCAGCTAAAGTAAAGCATTGTGTATGACAGACATTGCGTTATATGAGCGTAGTGGACTGAGCAAACCATTCACTGAACTAGAGCTCTACAATACCTGCTCCAAATTTATTGCAACAAAGATGTTGAAATCCCATCAGGATTAATGTTTACATATGCCAAGCCTTCCTAAATAAATGCGGTTGTCTTAAGTGTACCTACAAAACCAAACGGTAAAAGCTTTAGAACAGACTAACGTGAAGGTGCTGCCGAGGGCGAAATCTAAAGGCTGAGGGCTCTGGTTCCTGTGAGAGCATATCAAATAACCTAGGCGTCACAAGAGTTGCTGCCAGTAACATGAGACTGTGGAAGTCAGAGTGCAGCGTGGCTTTTATTATCCATTTTATTCAGGCATTTTTGCTCAGAGTGGTCCCGGTGAATCAGAGCAGACAGGTGGAAAATTACCATCTAGGCTTTTACGACGAGGAAGTGGCTACCAAATATGAGCAGCCATCAATTATAGCAGCGCTGAATGTTAAACAAAAGAACCTGAAGGTTTATCTTGGATCAGACCGACTCATCTTTCTCATGTTCCTCCATCCCTTATCGTTTTCCTTTGGATATCTTGCTCATTTTCTTCCCCGTATCTGCCAACCATGTGTATCTTTATCAATGGCAGGTTTATTGATAAAGATACACATTTGGATATCTTGCTCATTTTCTTCCCCGTATCTGCCAACCATGTGCATCTTTATCAATGGCAGGTGTACCATACAGGCCAGAGACGATATACTTCCCTCTTGACAGCTTGGCTCAGATGATTCCAGATGAGCGGAAGCTTTATTGATGCGTTTTTGCATTCGACCTGCTCACCCGTAATGAATCACATCCACCAAAGGGCTGAGATAAAACACACGAGTTACATTAACCTGGGGCAAGAGAGCATTTAATTAATAGAATACGCCACTCGGAGGATACAGCCCGACCTTGAGCAACTTGTAATGAATTATCGCCGAATGCACAGCTACACTGGATAAATACAAATTGAGGAATATTATAATTGGTTTGGCCTACTTACAGGCACAGATGAGTCTAATTCCAACCGTAGAAATTCAAAGGCACCAAATCCTCAGTGAATTTCTAATGCAGAGACATGAGCTGGTTAACAAGAGGATGTTGTTTAACCTTAGGGGTGTTATCGCAATCAAACCAATTAAGCCAATCAATTCTGACAATCCATGAGTCCTGGGGGGGTGGGAGTAACACTCCTGTATCAGTCTTTAAAAGAGCAGGCAGGAAGCACATGCCACCAGTCTGCTGACACGCTCTAATCGATAGTGGCAAGAATTCTTTCATGAGATCTCTTGCACGTGGAATTAATGTTCAGATGGGAGAACACAAGCTGTAGAGGTTATCAGGGTGTTGAAACAGACATTCCCAAGTCATAAAGAAAAAAGTTAAAGCAAAGTTTAGTTGTATAATAAGTAGCTAATTTAAAAATAAAAGGGTAACAAAATGATCAGTCACTAAACAAGCCAAATTTCAAATCATACTACAAATAAAACAAAGCTAATTGAACAGTAACAAAAATTTTAAAGTAGCATCACACAGCATTTTTCCCACTAAACATTTTAGGTTGAAAACGTCACGCAAAATGTCACATTAAAGCAATTAAAATATTAATTATTCATATAAAAAATATAAAATGAAAACGTACGTAAAAGTAATAATGTAAAACTAATTTTCAAAATAAATATTATAGTTTGTTTATTGGCTTTTAACACTGAAAGCAACTATTTGCACGGCAAACACATGGTAAACAATTCAAGACATTCAATATAAAATTAGACATTTGAATTAGTTTAATATATATATTTAATTATATTATACAAGACAGAAATTCAAAAAAAAAAAAATCCTGGTAACAATAATTTATGTAATGCCATTTTTATTTTAGTATAAATTTTCATTTTTTATTTTAAACATTTTTAATTTTAGTGCACCCTGAGTAAATGATATTGTCCAATCAGGTTTTCATTATAAAAATAAGTCCTAATAGGGTGATTGGGACCTCAAAGTGAAACAGAGGGATCTTGTATCATCCTAAAAGGGTTTATTTTGTGATAATGACCACCTTACTGTACATTATCCTGCTTATTGCATGATTACTTACCAAATAAATTAAAAATGAACAAAATATTGATCAGAAATGACCTTATTTTGTGAGAAGAGACCCCAGAGTAATACACAAGATCTGAAACTACCAGTTAGTGGTCATTACAGAAAAATATTTGACCACAGAATTTTGTGATTGACAAACAAGTATCAAGTCTTCTAGAAAATCATGTAGGAATATAAAAAAAATACAGGGCAATATTATGTTCTTCACCATCATGTTTTATGGCAAGACTATAGGAGCAAAATATTTATCCAAGAATGATCAGGAAAACAGGAAAGGGGGCTTCCTGTGTTTTCAGGTAACGCCTGGAATCCCAGGACATTGTCTTCCAGCCACTCAGTCTCCATGAGTGAAAGGAAAGGGTGGAGAACTGACAGATACCTGCCTTCGTCTCCTGGGAAACACCAGACGGCTGCACTCTACCGACCCTCAAAACATTCACACTTAAAAAGCATCAAACCAAAAAAAAAAAAAAAAAAAAGTATTTAACACGGATGACTTGCCCAAAAATATCAGCATGTTGTTTTGGAAGATCTAAGGAGACAAAGGCACCTTTGAACCAGCCTTGGGAGAGGAAGCAAAGCAGGCAGCCTGGTGCATCACAGTCGAGCATGTGAAACTCTTGTGACTACAGGGAACTCAATTCAGGACTCTCCAATTAAGGGGCTTTTCAAACTGAACGTTCAGCACCGCAGGCAACACGCTGATGTGGAGTACCTGGGCACTGCATCAAACTTGATGAGGAACTTGACTAGGCAGCATGTGTTCCACACAACTCATCACTCTTTGTGACAGAAATCACGGTAAACTGTCACTGCAAACCTTTAATAAGCTTAGACACGAGAGTCTTTCTCTAAGTAAATGACAAAGTGAGCATCCACAATCCGCATTAAACCGGGTCTAATCCTTATCTATAAGGTGCATAATAAGACTGAAAATCAGGGATTAATGGAGAGTCAAGGACACATTTAGTAATTTAAACTAAATTAAATCGGACTTTGCAATTGAATTTTAGACAGAACCTGCAGAAACTCAACAACAAAATTAGACACAGCTGCTACTCTACTGATCCATAGATACACAGCTTATATTGGCCAACATGAGAGATTTGTTTCATTTATCAATATCAAAAGTGGATATGCACACTACCATTAAAAGTCTGGGGTCAGTAATTTACACTTTTATTCAGCAAGGAGGATGCATTAAATTAACCAAAAGCGACAGTAGACATTTATGTTACAAAAGACTTCCATTTGAAACTAATGCTGTTCTTCTGAACCTTCCATTCATCAAAGAGCCTAAAAGAATGGGATTGTTTCCCCCCATTTTCGCAACAAAAATAAACACCACAGCAGTTTTCAACACTGACCAGAAATGTTCCTTGAGCACTAAAACAGCATATTAGAATTATTTCTGAAGGATCATATGATTGATTCACATTTCTAAAAGATCATGTAATAAAATATACGTAAAACGTAAAAAGTTATTAAATAGAAAAACTGTTTTACTGTCTTTTTGATTAAATAGTCTTGCAGTCTTCATCTCAAAATGAATATCCATTTTTTCATACAGTACTTCCACGTTGCGATCAATGTGTAGTATTAACAATAGTTTTTTAGTTATTTTATTTATATTTGACAAAATAGTGTAGAATTTTATTATTAACTAAAAATAGCATGAAAAATTTTAAGATATAAGCAGTGTATCCCTAACTTAAACATACAGATCAGCGGCACAGGAATCTGACGTCAGCCTAATGCCTAGTTCACACTACAGGATTTTAAGCCCGATTTGCAAGTTAACGAGCTCGCCGACAGGTCGGGCTATGATCAGGGGAAAATCAGCGGTTGATCAGCGGGGCTCGCCAAACTTTATGTGTGAACTACACAACGACGCATCAAAGAGGCTCGCTGACGCGCCGACGGCAAACAAATATCTAGCATGCCAAATATCTGGACCGGTCAGTCGACTCGACATCACGTGGTGTCAGGTGTCGTGACAAGCTACAACCAATGAGAGAGCAAGGCATGGGTTGAGGTCATCGGAAGAAAAACAACAGTTTTCTTCCCGACATCCATTTTCAAATAAACATTCCTGTTCCAATTCTCGCGTGTGTTTTCGTGACAAAACGTGGTCAGCTTGTGTAGTGTGTAGATAATTTTGTAGTGTGTAGATGGACGACGATCCGGCGGAAGGCGTATGACGTATGCATAGCGCGCGCCTCTGAGATATGCTAGTCTCGGGAGTTTGTTTACAGGAGCAATGGAAGCAAAGTATCATTTGTTTAGCAAAGGAAAACCAGTCTTTTGGCTTATATCGAAATCCTCCGACATTTGTCTTTACAAATCCTCATTTTGTACTTCTAATTCGTGACTGGCGTTTAGTTTTGTTGTCTCTCCGCCTTCCGTCACTTATCACGCAACGCCGACGTGCTACGACATCCGCCGGCACGGCTTCCACGTATGACAGATGGTGGAAGTGATAGAAAAGTGTTTATTACGTTTGAAATATGGATATTTTTCTTACAAAAACGCATGGATTCACTACAGAAGGCCTTTATTTACCCCCCCGCCTGGAGCCCCGTGAGGCACTTTTTTATTATGGATGGATGCGCGACAGCTTTTATTGACGACTTGTGGACTGTTTCACTGCAACACCCGTGTTGCCATTATAAAGCCTGGAAGAGCCAGGACATATTTTTTATTTAACTCTGATTGTATTTGTCTGAAAGGAGAAAGTCATATACACTTAGGATGCTTCGAGGGTAAGTAAAACAGAAGCCAATTTTAATTTTTGGGTGAACTTAACCCTTTAAAGACAGACAATCAAGTCATGTAGTCTGAACAGCACAGCGATCTGCCGACATTTAAAGTCGTGTAATGTGAACTTAGCATACTTGCTAAACAGTAACTAGGGATGCACATATTGGTTTTTAATCGCATCCGATATGCCATATTTTTCACTCTTTCTTGGCCGATTAGCCGATGCCGGATACCTGGGCTGTGCAATAACAGATGCGATTGTCAGGCGCCGATTTATTATGGAATTTACTACTAATCGGACCGGCTTTACTGACGAGATGCGCATGTCAATCGCATGTGATTAATGGCACAGCCCTACTGATACCGATTTATTTCATTTTGATTGGAAACAACACCAAGTTGTTCCTGTATGGAAATTAAGCATTATTTTTTAATTTTGGTCAGTTTTTAACAATAACTTATTTGTTAGAATTAAATAAACAATAATGAAGTTCTTTTATAATGACAGTACATTTAATTTACAAGTGTCATGTTTGTGATTTTTTTTAAATTCATATAGCTTCTGACCTTTAAATCAAAACACACTCATTATTTTATGACATCAATTACTGCTTTAATTAATCAGAAACAGTCTAAATGTTATTTGTGTATTTTACTTTCGTTTTATTAAAAGTAGGCTAACAGCGCCCCCTACGGAATTAAAACTTCTTACTGAGTGGGCATTAGGACCCAGGGAGGTTGCCGCTGCTGCCACTGCACGTGCTATTACTCTATCATACACTGAATGCGTAATTCTGTACGTGCATTCTCAGTTTAAGTGCAGCGATCCTACAACAGTGAATCCAATCACCATTCAGGTAAACTTTGCTTCAAGAATGAGTCACACTGCTGACGTGATCTAATTGCTAACACACCATGAGCACATGTGAGATAACCTATTCCTCTTATCAGCAAGATATATCGGCATAATTTTTCATACCGGGCCAATGCCGATATTTACTTTTAAAGCCATTATCGTCCGATTCCGATATCAGTCCGATAATATCATGCATCCCTAGGTAACCCTTTAGTATGTCCAATTCTCACTATTAGATGCTTATTACAGAACTCCAGACTACGACCGAATGGTCACATTTTGCAACCATTTTTTCTGCCTGTGTGACTAAATTTTGTGAGCGGTCGCACTGCGTTGTTTAACTTAAGCGCTGCCATTTCGTTTGCATATGAGAAACATCAAACGGCAACTCGTTTGAACTGTGCAGCGCTTTGAGTGTAGAGCCTGGTTTTTTATACTTGCCGAATCATCAGGAGCGCACAGCAAAAATGACGCGAATATTGAGGTAACGATGGATGGGTTTCATGCTAAAGTAAAGTTAAAGACTGCTTCTTAAACCAATGAAGGTGAACATGTTGGTATTCTTGTGCAAGCAGTGTCACCGGCAGCAAGTTTAGTTTGACTTTTCTTTTGTTTTCATTTTGAAAAGCTTATTTTTGCTGTTTACCTCACATTATGCTATGGAAGCTCTCTTCATTTATTTTATTTGATTTCACAGTGTTTGCTAAACATTCTGTCATTTATTAGTCGGTATATAATACAGCATGTGGTGTATGCCATGCCTCATCTTATTAGTTTTTGTTAATAAACGTTTTATAAGCTAGTTTGTCATTGAATCTTACAGTTTTATTGTTGTGCATTTTAATTAAAAATAACGAATCCATCTTTTTTTTTATTTTAGTCTTAAAACGTGAAAGGTGCATAGATGTAAGCAAAACACACAATTATTTTTTCTTGTAAAACGTGACAAGATCGTGAATTCAAAAGTGAAAGCATCTGAAGCCCGGCTTATAACACAGCAAAAGAGGAACTCCCGTTCACAAAATTCAAATCACAAATAAATTAATACTACTGATGAAAAAGAACGGCTTGAATGTTAACCACTTTCATTTCCATATAACTATAAACTATGATAACAGTTCATCAGCATGCATTGAATAATCCAATGTTGTAGCGCAAAAAATAAGAGAATCTGGATAGTCTGGAGCCCGTTTATTAGCATGCATATTACTGGCATATTGGCTGTTTATTAGTACTTATAAAGAACATATTCTGCATCCCTAACCCTACCCAACACCTAAACCAAACAACTATCTTACTAACTATTAATAAGCATCAAATTAAGAGTTTGAGGCAAAAGTCATAGTTAACAGTTTGTTAATAGTGAGAATTGGATCTTAAAATAAAGTGTGAAGCAGCTCTGCTCTCTGATTGAAAGTCCACACGGAAATGTTTTGTAACCACCGCTGAGAAGAACAGCCGTGGCCAAAATAAATCCACAAATAGACAAGTTGGCATGGAAAACATTATTCTTAATAGATACATAAGGGAAGTGAGTGGGAGAGAAGCCGGCCAGCATCCTTATTGAGCTATTTCAGCTCTGGAATGCCACGATGAACGCACTGGTGCCGGTTGCTCTGGAATTTTGGAATCCAGTCCACTGAGGTCATTCTTGGAACGGTCTGCTTACATCATAGTCCCGGCCCTGTCTGCTGACAGCTACAATGAACGAACGAACGAACAGCTCACGCTGGGCGGAGGGGAGGTGGTGCAGTGGGGTGCACATCCTGAGCCGTCCGCCACTAACACAATCCCACCATTCACTCCCACCCCTCCCCACCCTCTCTCGGCTTCCTCTACAAGATTAAACACATCCAAGCAGCAACTTCACAAACATTCGACAGCATTCACTTTCATCCACCATGGCAGAACCGTCCCGGACCTTTCCATTTCAATATGAGGGGCATGATGTAAGAAGCTCGGTGAATGTAGGAAAACTTTTTGAACCAGCAGGCTCAAACAGATGCCAAATCTGACCTACCTACACACCCGCCAACCCCGAGCTTTGCGTAAACGACTGCAGAAAGCATTTATATATTTCCAAAATTTAACTCCAGACAACAACAGACCCAAAAAGTGCACAGAATAGGCCACCTAATGTAATACAAACCCCACATTTAAAGCACATAAACACCATTTACTGAACACAATTGGACCTTGAATAAGCCTGTGTGAGCGGAACATGAACTATAACAGAACAGTTATGTTATTAGTGTCCCTCAGTGACTTGTTATTACTATTAGACTTCCTAATAACAAGTCACTGAATGAACAACACCAAAACTAAAGCCTCTGCACTGCTAATTATTTTAAAACTGTGATTCACTTCCCTCTATCTGAGGAAGAGGTGTTTAACATGATGAGCATGTAGCTGCCGTGGTATCAATTATGGATGATATGACATCCATGCTGAGGCCTGCATTAATGTGAGAGGTCAGTAATGTCAGTAATGACTCACTTCTGTCTCGCTGCGAGTTTGAGCTTACACCAGTGGGAGCGATTTAAAGACAAATACCAAAGAAATTAAAATTATGTCATAGGGTGTTGGACAGCACATGAACAGAGAAAACGTGAATTCTTTACACATTACAACACATCATCTGGATTTGAACTTTTTCCCAGTGCGGGCCTAGAAAATAAGATTAGACTGCTCTGTATTTCAAAACAAAGGGATAGTTTACCCAAAATGAGAATTGTGTCATAGTTTACTCATCCTCGTTCCAAAACCGAATGACTATTTGCTCCGTGAAACACAAAAGGAGTTATTCGAAAGACTGTGATGGTCACTGATTTCCAAATGCTATAAAAGTATCATAATGGTTGCCTGTATGACTATATTCCAAGTTGTATGAAATCATAAAATAGCTTGACTATTCATTATATCCAGTGACTTCACTCACTGAGTCAGTCTGATTCAAAATCTAGACATGTTTTGTGAACTTGATTACCATTTCAAGATTTGTCTCTCTTGAACAAATCAGGAATTGCTACTTATGAAAATGAGCTACAGAGCACATCAAGATTATCCATCATGATTTCAGAAAACATAGAATATGTCCACAAGTCAAATGGACCAATTTTCTTATACATTTATGCTGCTTTTGTGTACTTTTTTTAAAGCTTGAAACTTCAGTTCCCATTCATTTTAAGCGCACAGAAAAAAAAAGATCTTGTAAAATTTCTTAATTTTTCCTTGTGCTCCACAGAAGAAAGAAAATAATATGGATTTGGAATGACATGAGGTTGAGAGTAAATTATGACACTTTTTTATTTTTAAGGGATCTTAACCTTTAATTTGTTGGCTGATCTATATTATAACTTTTAGAACTTGATTTTAGTTGGTCCAGCTCTGAATTAGTGGGGATGGAAAATGAGATGAAGAGTCAGTGGCAGTGGGTGGACATAACTGGATGTCCTGTCTTTAATGTGAAGTCCCTGGTTTCGACTTACATCCTTAAATAAGAAGACAACAGGCTGCCATGACAACAGCCCCTGGCAACATGTCTATAGGGTGCACACAGCCTTAAAGAAGCTTTATTTAACAACACAGATCTGGAAACACAATCAGTAACCATGGCTTACTATTACTCTGTCTTGTAAATCAAAAATTTAAATTGTGCATGTGCATTAACAAACTAACAACCCCTATTAAAACTCTAATTGAAACCGTGACAAGAACACATTTTCATGTTTGTCAACAATGTGCTAAAACCTTTTCTATTGCACCCCGTCTCCGATTACAACTAGGAGACATAATCATCCACAACCAGATCAACATTCAAACCTATTATGTGTAACCAGGATTTTCCACACAGCCCTTCCTTTAACCACAAATCAATGCACACATTGGAATCTATCATATATTCATGCCATTGTTTCTTTACAAATTACACTACAGTTAAAGCAAGCACACTAAAGGCACAAAATGTATTGTACCATGATACCATCAGACACACTGTATAATGTATAAGGACATATGACTTAACCTAGTATCTTTTTAAGTTGAAAATGTATAGCATAAGTCACACACAAGAAGGAAAATGAACCATTAAGCCAACATGTTTCTATTAGAGCTGTGGTACTATGGCAAGCCATCTTTACGTTTCCTTTTAATATCCCATACAACTAACCAGCAGCTAATTTAATGTTATTCATACTTCTTTTTAATTACCAGTACATACGCCAACAGTGACTAGTATTTGCTCAACTAATAACGGTTCTGTAGATCTGTGGCTCATAAAGCAATTGTTAAATTACAGCTAAGATATGTTACTATTATTACTAAAAAGTACTTGATAATATACCAGTAATGATTATTTGAATAGCTACAAGAAACTAAGGAATAAACAACAGTAATAGAAAGAAATGGAATACGAAACTAGCAATTTGTATAAATTTGAGTTTAAAATTAATAGTTGATATCTGATCAACAGACCCCTATACATTTAAACTGCAAAGCAAGCTACTAGTATTGGGAACGACTGGTAGAAGAAGAGTAATACTGACTAAATAAACAAGTATTCACTACTGGCACATAATGAACAGTTACCTTAGTGGGAAAAAACGCTAGTTACAAGGAATGGGGCATCGCTAAACCCTTTTAACTGAGGAACAAGAACCAGTGAAAGACAACCGTGTTCCAAGACCGACCCAAGAATAATTTTCCCTGAAAATATATCAGCATGTTGTGTGTTTAGCAGATTATAATCAGAACTAGCTATGCCAGATTCAAAAATGTATCACTCTGTTGATCTAATCTCATAGAAATGTATTTTATAATAATAAAAATGGAGTGCTGATTGATATGGACATTTACCTAAAATCCACTCTAGGAAACAAAATGTGCAATGTCTTCTTTCGTTTGTCAGCGATGAAGCATCTTATTGTGTGTGGGTAGCTTGATTCTGTTTTTATTCATATAAATTTATATAAATATATCCATAACAGTATTTCAATAAAATCTAAATATTGGGCTACTTAATGGGGGATGGGGGGCTGGGGGCTCATGAAACGCTAGAAATTTCCCTGATAAGAAACAGGCTAAATGTTAAAACGGCTTGCCATATACAGTCCTGTCTGACAATGCTTCGGTAAACATAAGACTCTGAATTCCCCTCGGTATTAAAGGGTGATAGAAAATAAAACCCCAAATCAGTTGGTTATTTAATGCATTTAAGCACATAATTATATTTAAAACACCTCTTTTGTGATTTATATCACCGAGGAGTTAAGGTGAACTGATCTGAAGCCAGCGCGGCCACTGAATATCACTTACCGTACACACGCACCCATCCCTGCTGCTGGCAAAACGAGTCCATCAAAATCCCATCGACCACAGGGTCTAAAGAAATCATGCCTCCCTGAACCGAGTCCACGTCGCCACCGGCTACTGAATCCGTCTCCATGCTCGATACACCTCCACGGTAACGTCCAGGTGAAGACTCCAGTCCGGTGGATTTCCACGCGCGTGGCAGGAGAGCCTCAGTCACAATGCTTTCCGTTGGTTTAGTATCAAACCATACAGCTAAAAAGAGTTTAAATAAAGCCGGATAAACTAGCGACAGTAGTATGACAATGTTCAAACTAAACGTTTGGAGTTTCCCATATTTTTCTGTTTCACAGTTGGAATATAAATTATGTACGCGCGACTCTAATCTATGTTTACATTACTGGTCACTGTAGCTACCTAGTCGTCAATAAAATAAGGAAATACGGATATAAAAAAAGCGTCGAAAGTGTATTTAAACACTTATCAAACCCTAAAAAATACGAATGTGCAAAGTTTCAGGTCACCCTAGTTTTCTTAAACAGAACCAGCAGCCAAAAGTTAAAACAGTAGCAACAAGCAGCAGTTCTTGAAGTAATATTCGGATGGACTGCTGTTTCTTGTCTGTGTCCATGAGTCAGATGGAAACCGCAGTAATAATTGAATGAATCCAGACGTCGGTTTTCCTGGATCGAGGGAAGGAGTTTACTGCATTGTCCATGCGACAAAAATCATCAAAATAACAGCAAGTATCAGTTTATTGTTCTGTCGTCCACTTTAAGTGTGACTCGTTGTTTGGGCCTGCCTCCCTCCCGTCCTCCCGTCCTCCCGGTTCTGTGGTGAGGACAGACAGCCCTTTTCACACTTCAAAATCCAGAGCGCTTTTCCACCTCAATCACATGCCACTGCCAGCCTGAGCGCTGGGATTCAGGGAAAACTAGAGGATGACCGAGTGACTCGATCAACACACATTGACGTTTTAAATCGATTCAGGCAGCTTTCACTACATTTACACATCGATTCAAATTCAGTGAACATTTTAGAAATAGGCTACATAATGTGTTTGTTGAATGTGAAATGAGGACGATCTGAGACTTTGCCAACATTGATCGACATAGTAAGACCGATGTGAACTGATTATCGAGTGAGACATCTGCTGGTTAACCTCGTGCAAAAATGTCATAACAATTAATTTAATTTGATTCGACTTTTATATGCGTTGCATTTAGTTCTTGAATAACATATTTTATAGACATAACCTGAATGAAAAATACATACAGTATTTAATTTGATAGATATTGAGAGATAATTTAGCTGAACACGAAAGGTGTCCTCTGTCTCCATCTAGTGTTCATTAAGCGCATCACAAGAACACCAGCCAGCTCTGCTTTTAGACTATAAACGCATTCATTTGTCACAATAATTTTTGAGTGTTAATATAAACTTCATTCTCTTTATCAGTAAATAATTAAAAGTGCATGTGCATGTTCTAAATTAAGTGCAGTTAAACAAAAAAATAAAAGTAAGTTTTCAATATTAAAATAATAATTCAAAACAAAATTGTTGCAATTTCGTGTCAGGAATCATACAGTGTTCGTCTAATTTTTAATATTTGAAAAGACTAAACACAGAGCATGTATTAAGTAAATGTAACCAATTTTTGTAAATATATTTATTTTCATTTGAATGACAAAATGCTTCTAAGGCTTTCTTGTCTTCATTGTGGCTTCAGCTGTGAATAAATAAGAAACACAAAACTACATTTAGGGAATACAAAAAAAAAAAAGCACAAATATATATTTTTTGGGTAGAAATGCCCTGGGTTAAATGAAAAAGTATACATTCATTTTTGCATTGATTGATACTGAATTAAGTAAAATACCCAGTTGTCAGCTTCTATGCAAATCGGATAAATCAGATAGATCAGTTCTCACATTGTGTGTTAAGCTTGAGCAGAATAGGTTCCAGTATGTTTTCAAGGTGCTTCTTCTGTTCAATGAAGTCTTGAATTGTTGCATTTTTGGTGTTGTGTATCCAGTCAGATTTTGCAGAACAGATGTTTATAAACATGGTCTATACAGCAACACACAAACAATGATAAGAGAATGTGTACTTTTGGGTTTGTTAAAAATGTTAAAAAGACAATCGGTAACTTTTCACTAAGGAATTAATAAATCATTTTTTGACCTTGTCCTCTTTATTGAGCTTCCCTTGAACTTTCTCTGGATCAGCTATAATATCTCTGACATCTTGTATTAATGCTTGCAAACTTTGTTTGGCCTCTGTCAGGAGAAAAACAAAATCATCATCTGCCTTAATCATAACAAGATTTGTGCTGAAATGTTTCACTTTCTCACCAGCCCATGCCAGATACTCTGCGCAGTCCAGTTTGTCATAACGCCGGGCCACATCAACAGCCTTCTCTCCACGGAAATTGACAGCTTGAAAATCAGCATTGAGCTCAACCAAAGTTTTTAAAGTGTCCAGCTGACCCCACATGGCAGAATAATGCAACGGTGAGTAGCCTAGAGTAAGAGTGAACCATATTGATTATTTATTGTCAAACTGTTAAAGGGATAGTTCACCCAAAAATGAAAATTCTGTCATCATTTACTCACCCTCATGTCCTTCCAAACCTGTATGAGTTGCTTTCTTATGTTGAACACAAAAGAGGATATTTTGAAGATTGCTGGTAATCAAACAGTTGATGGTTGCCATTTACTTCCATAGTATTTTTTTCCTACTATGGAAGTCAATGGCAACCACCAACTGTTCCTCTTTTGTGTTCAACATAAGAAAGCAACTCATACAGGTTTGGAACGACATGAGGATGAGTAAATGATGACAGAATTGTCATTTTTGGGTGAACTATCCCTTTAACCCTTTGGTGGTCCTCTGACATTTTAGTCCAAAAACAATTTGGCGAACTTGGTAGCTATATGAAATTTTCCAATAATTGTATTTTAGGCTATATAGAAACAAATAGTGCATAATTCAGAGGTGAATATAAAATGCAAAATATTAAAGAAACAATGTAATTGAAACAAAATATAGTACACGTATTTTATTCAAATGTGTTAGGCTTCCTCGGTCTGTTTGGATGGATAACAAGTGTGACCACAACAATAGGGTTAAATCAGCTCAGACCAGCAAACCAGTTCAGGCTTTAGTTTTCATCTACAAAACTTTTACTGTAGGTGTTAAAGTGGGCACGTTATAAGTATTTTTTAATTAGGCCTACAAGTAACTTTGCTCGCTAATTACCGCGCGCTGTGAGTTCATTGACGTCAGCGTCGTTCTGTACGAGCTCGCGCACGATGCCGCTCCGACCAAAAGTACACGCAGCAAACAGCGCATTTCTTCCCACCTCATCTTTTTCCCACAGAATATTCTCCGATTGCTGTGATTCGTTGCCACTCTTGCTTTCCAAAATATTCTTAAGTCCCTGTACATCATCATCTAAAGCACACAAAAGTACAGTTTTCTCCTCAGTTGACCGCAGCATGACTTGCGGAATGGTGATGTTGTGTTTCGATGTCTCTATGGCAACCGGGCAGTCACTTCGTTCATTACTGTCACCGGCCGCGAGATGTCGCTGTGGACTGTTTTATCAAATAAGAAGAGCTGAGAATCTGAGCTCAACTGAGCAATTACATGTTATCTTGTTGATAGCAGTTATAGAAAGTAGATTCTAAGAAAAAGAACAAAATAAGCTTAGCATCAAGTTGATTTATTTCCGCAGAAATAAATAAGTGTGAAAGTAAGTAAATGTATTTATCAGCTGCAATCTTAGAATATTTATGTATGTAGAACTAACTTATGTTGTATCATTACCCATAAAGATATCATTTAAAAAAAGAAAGAATAGAAAGTCCTTGAAGGGTTCAGACTTCTCTGTGGAAATTACATAATCATCTGACGTCTAGGAAAAGGACTGGCATTGAAAAAAAAGATCATATTTAAGACAAAATATGTATTTGAAGTCATATATTTTGATTCTTTGAAATGAAAAGTAAACTCGATGATGTATTAGTATAGTATGTGAATAAATGTACTATCCACTTTGTTTAGTATGTATGCAAATGTTTTTCAATGAGAGGAAGAGGAGGGAAATTATTAGGAACTACAGGGACATTTCTTGTGGAAAAATTATGTGATATTTAATTTAAAAGGGAAAAAAAGTAATTTGATGTCCTAAAAGGTCATTTCTCTCATGATGATAAGGAATGGAAAGTCACCTGACAGGGAAATTTATGAGTGCAAATTCACTTTTGTCATCACGTAATGTCATTGTACATTCCACAAAAACTTCCTCAATCAACTGAAACCATGTTTGTTGTTAAAGGGGTCATATGATGCAATTTAAAATTTTCCTTTCTCTTTGGAGTGTTACAAGCTCTTGGTTCATAAAGAAGATCTGTAAAGTTGAAAAGACAAAGACACCCCCCTAAAACGGCTCGTTGTAACACGCCCACACATATCTACCTCACTATGTGGGAAGATTTGCATAACGCCGCCCAAATGTTTACGCAAAGAAAGAAGGCGTAACTTTTATTCTCGCTGTAGTATTGTTGCTGCTTCCATGTCGTGAAGGCACTGTGTGTTTCGTTGTGAAAGCAAAACTACTTTGTTTTTGTGTGGGCGTTCCAAAAGGAGTACGATATCCTCTTCGATACATGCTGGAGCTTGATCCTGCTGGTCGCTGAGGAAATACAATCAACTTCGTCGCTGTGGATCACCAGATCGAACGAAATGGAGTTCATCCCGGTTTCGTCACATGTGTTTGCCGCAAGCCCGCCGGCCGCCCTTTGTCGAATCCCCCGCCCGCCGGCCGCTCATTCTCAATCCCACCCGCCCTGCTCACATCAAGCCGGCCTCTGCATACTTCTAAGGCCGCCAGGTGTGACGCTGGGTTTCGTTGTGAAAGCGAAACTACTTTGTTTGGTCTTCCAAAAGAGGACACGACTAGAAATCAGTGTTCATTTGTATTTACAACACTGTTCCAGAACACTTCAACCCAAATATTCAGATGTGTGCAGCACATTTTATGGAGGACTGTTTCCTGATCCTGGTAGAGTAGACTACAATGTCGGCTGTTCTGACTCACAGACTGTACTTACTTTTTTTATATTTAAAGGATTTGCCACTGATGATTCAAACGTGAGTTTTTTTGGGCAGTGTAGAGTAGCACTTGTTTTTTTGTTGTTTCTCCGATCACAAATGCATACATGGTTTTATGTTTACGCGGCGCGATGCAACGCGTAAAAAGACTGTTTAAGTCATTATAATCCGTAATTATGTTGGAATTGGATGCAACAAATGCCTCGTTTATAATGGGTTTTCATGTTTTTGTCTCGTAGCTCCGGCCGGACAGGGCATATGGTAAGGGGCGTAACATTTCCGTCACATGCTTGAGGTATTCGGCCAATCACAATGCACTGGATCGCTGGCCAATCACAGCACACCTCGCTTTTTAGACCGATGAGCTTTTTAAAAATCGACGCGTTTCAGAAAGGCTGGGCATAGAGGAGCAACAATAATGTACAATATGTGGAAAATAATGTGTTTTTTTAAACTTAAACCACAGTAAACACATTTCAATACACCAAATACACAAAATAATGTTCTTTTTAGCAACATCATATGACCCCTTTAAAATATCATGGCTAGTTTTAATGTTAGCCTCACCTGAAAATATAATAACTTCAGTTCTGGGTCACCACAACTCAATATTTGCATCCATCATTATTATCATTAGATGAAATGACACAGGGAATTATGTGTATTATACAAAAAAAATGATCTTTTATACTTTTGTATATTAGTGACATCATGTCATGGAACACTGACAGTCGCGTTGCTCAAGGCATGGAACGATCACATTACAGAGAGAGAGTGTGTAAAGAATGTGGAATGGATTCGTGTCAAAGGTTCTGACTCATGCCATTGCTCTGCTTTCAAGTGTTCACTCCTGACCTGCCCATAACTCCTGCTCTGTTATTGGAGTCTATTTGTAGCATGTGTGTGTTCAATGAATGACATGACTGTATTTCCAGTTGCTCTAGTTTAGGCCAAAGGAGGAAACTTTTTATGATGTGGGTCTAATTATAGGAAAATTGGGAATGGGAGGGAAGGGGAATGGCAGTATCAAACATGAAGAGATGTCAGCTATGCCTGAAAGAAAATATATGGAAGGCTGACATTATGTAGATATTTTTATTTTTAATTTTGTATATTTTTATAAAATATTTCATTTTATTTTATTTTTTTTCCACCACCCATCCTTCCCAACTGTATGTCCTATGTAGGGTTTCAGGGATGCTGGAACCTATCTAGCTTCTCAGGGCATTGCATGGGAAACAACCTGAAAGGATGGTCAGTTATCCCATCGTAAATTTAATTTAATTTTATTTGTCATAATGTCTAATAAAACAAAAAAATAACATCATAAAACCGTCAGTTTTTTTTGTACAAGATTAATTAGAATATTTAGTATATTATTTTAGTAATGTGTTACATTAATTAATTAATTGGATCCTACCCTAGCTTCTCAGGCCATAGGCAGGGAAACAACCTGAAAGGATGGCCAGCCCAAGTATTTTTTAATTTTTTATTTAATTTAATTTTTTTAAATTGTCATAGCATGTCAGAATTTGTTTTTATTTAATTTTTTTTACAAAATTAAATGTAAGAAACCAGAATCTTATGGTTTATGCTACAGAAGGTTCTCCCTTGTTTGTTTATGACTGATTATAGTTTTTAATAGTTATTAGAATAATCAAATACTAGTTCAGTATACCACTTTCACCACCATTTCACACTCACAGTCCTGAGTTGTGGTGAGACGAATATGCATCTGGCTGTTTTCTCCATTTAAAGCGCAGCTGTCATCATCTGTCCTCAGAGCCGTTAAAACCCATGCAGTCATGCTTCAGTTCTCTCAAACGCCCCAAAACAACATCTGTGCTTGTCCAAGGAGTGCTAATGTGCCTGGGGCTGTCAGAATCCTCAGAGATTCACTGATAGGTGCCATAATACAGCAAACACTTGTGTCTAAAATACAGTAGTTCTTTGCATTTATGCAGGCTGTGGCTGCTTACATCAGCCGTCTTTTATCTAGGGCTGCTTTTGTAAGTGATGAATGTTTTAATTACGAGTTTACATTGACCAGCCTGGTCCCAAGGCTAATCATAGAGGATTGAGAATCAACATAGTCTTGTATTGCTGTGTAAGTCCATTACATCATCTTATTAGAGTCACTGAGCTCCATTTCTGCCAATCTGTCCAAGAATGTAATTTAGGCTGAAGCTGTTAACATCGACTAAATGAAAGACCTTTGATCAGGGCTGAAAAACTTTAATTTTGCTTCATCCTAAATGAAGAGCTGAACTTCTGCCCTATTAATCTCTAATAATCTCTTTCTGACGGCATATTCCTCATAGGCCTGAATTCTCCCAACTGCACATACAAGTGAATCACGGCGCACTAAAAATAACCCCGTTAGAAGACTGGACTCAGGAAATGAGTAAGGCTGTCGGGTCCTGAGAATCGAGTGATGTCCGCCGCTTTACACTGACCCCTCTGCACTGGATTACAGCCTGACGTCTAGGTGACGTCTTCCACTGCAGGAGATCCAAAGACAAACAAATGTTTCCGATGGCTGATAATGATAAAGGCTGATAATGTGGTAGTTTCAGTCTTTATGTTTGTTTCTGCTGACTCATGATATTGGATTTCCTCTCATCCTGAAACTTCAGCCACACCTGTAAAAGGAATACAGGTTTAACCACTTTGTACATTGAGTATTCACATTCTTTAAAGCTTTTTATCATTTTTAGGCCGTGATGCAACCAGTTTGACAGTTACCCATATAACTTGCTTGTTGTATTATTTTGATGTTTGGAATGACATTTACATGACTAAGTGCATTGAAGTATTATGTGTGTTAGGAGTGAGTATTAGGTGTGATTTAAACACATACCAAATTAAATCAAGTCTAAAAAAAGGCATTTTTGATTAGTGACATACAGTATGTGACCCTGGACCACAAAACCAGTCATGAGTCGCATGGGCAATAGCCAACAATACATTGTCTGGGTCAAAATGATCGATTTTTCTTTTATGCCAAAATCATTAGGATATTAAGTAAAGATCATGTTCCGTGAAGATATTTCGTACTGTAAATATACTGTAAATATATCAAAACTTAATTTTCGATTAGTAATATGCATTGCTAAGAACTTTATTTGGACAACTTTAAAGGCGATTTTCTCAATATTTGGATTTTTTTGCACCCTCAGATTCCAGATTTTTAAATAGTTGTATCTCGGCCAAATATTGTCCTATATTAACAAAGCTTATTTATTCAGCTTTCAGATGATGTATGAATCTCAATAAAAAACAATTGAGCCTTATTGACTGGTTTTGTGGTCCAGGGTCCATATGCGGCTGGAGTGTATGGGTTAGTGATGATACCATATAGAGACCCTGATATTCAATACAGTACAAAATGGTTGGGGGCGTAAGATTTTATTTGATAAAAAATAAACAGTAAAAGCAGTAAATTTGGAATATTATACGTTTTTAAATAACTAAAAATTATTAATTTCTTATTAACCTAGATATACATAATTGAAAATTAATTTTTTATATTCATTTTTTATGATTTATACTGTATTGCAAAGCTGCATTTTTAGCAGCCATTACTCCAGTCTTCATGTCACATGATCCTTCAGAAGTCATCAGTGTTGAAAGCAATGCTATCTCACAACCAATTCATACTTCCTTTTTTTTTACAAGGTGGCTTATTCAAACAAATTTGTACAACCTCACTTGTAAGATTTTGTACAATTTCTGTGAGTGGTAGGCTTAGGGGCAGGGTTAGGTGTAGTCCTTCATATGAATTCCAACGAATTTGCCACCTCGTAAAATATGTACCAATTGCCATGATAATGTGCTGCTTAATTTTTTTGTGGAAACATGATACTTTTTTTCAGTATTCTAGAAGGATGTATTTACTGTCATTTGTGATCAGTTTAATGCATCATTTAAATTTAATAAAAAAAACAAACAAACATACTTACGCTGAACTTTTGAACTAGTGTACCCATTACTTACACGGTGTAAACCATTTCTAAGCAACAAACCACAATTTCTTAAAGTAGGATTTGTACATTAAAAATAGTGTCTTTTAGTGTATCACATGAGATTTTGATTTGTCATATTCATAACTCAGAGTCATGCCCCGTTGATGCCTTTCAAGAGGGTAGGAAATTCTATGGGTATGTATCTTGGTATCTTTTGATCATCACTTTGGTTTTGGTGATGCAAAACCAAAGTTTGTTTTTCTTAGTTGATGTTTTAATAAATTATTTGCATTGTCTTAATCACCATAATGTGTATTCCAGTAACCAAACAGCAGGCGCTCCAAGAATCTACGCTGAAAATCTAGGTTTTATTTAAATGGGCAATAAACAGAAGATTTTTATTATAATTTTTTTTTAAACAAGAAATTTTATGACATATAGCGAAATATTTAGAAATTCTGTACTATTTTTCATGTGTGTTCTTTGTGCAAAAGGTCAGATTTCCTTGAGACTAAGGAATACATAGAACATTTAATATTTAACACAAAATGTCTACGAGTCATCACATAAAATTAATCATGAATTAGAGCTAGTAGTTGTGGAAGTAGTTGAAAAACGAGGAAGTAGTTGTCACCAGACTTCTGTCTGCAGCTCTCACAAGTTGAAACCATGTGACCTGCTCGATGGAAAAGAAAGTGGTTGGAAAAACAGTTCTGCTATTTTAGTCTTGAATGATGATGATCTCACTTTGCTGTGTGTATGTTAACCACAAAAGTCAACAGGAAGCTGACATATCAGAAAAAGGCCATGCTGCATAGAAACAATCCAACGCAAGGAAACAACAGTACACAAAGAACTCTGACAGCAAAGAGGCCGTAAACAAACATTGTGTGTTACAAACACAGGTGTCTATGTTGAGATATGTTTCCACAGGATGCGTCTATAAATGGGTTGTGCGTTCATCTAGCATGGTTGACATACATTAACACTTCTTTCCATTGAAATCTGAGGTGTTCTCTGGTAAGGTACACCTGTGGTCTCATTATGAATATTATGCATTTGCAGATGATCTGAGTTTCTTATTTAGAAACATACAGCTGCTAAAAGTGATATTTATGCAGCCAGCAGCAATATGATTTTTTGACCAAATATTGCAGCACATGATGATATAAGATATATTTACTTTTTTTTTTACACAGGCTCATGTTCTAGGTGGTGTTTATGGCACCAACAAACACAACTACCATTATAATGTTACTACACAAGCAGATTTTGATAATACAGAAACTGTTTTTCTTGCTTCCTGTTCCCATTGTCTGCAGTGGGCACAGATTCATCACCTTGATGTCTGTTTGGGTGAGGTCCAGTGCCCCACATCTCAAACATATTGCTTCACTGAGCTTTGCCAGAAAGGGAGAGAGAACATTATGGAGCCAGGAGAGCTCTGCATTCTGCCATGTTTTTGTTCTGGCACATTCTGGTCTTTTGTTGCGCTTTTATTTTTTAAAAATAAACTGTGTTTGATAATTTTGGCATATTTTAAAATTGCTGTATCCTCCCTTTTTTTATTTTTCATTTTTGTTTTGAATAGTTGCATTTGGCATCTCAAATGCACCTACATGACATGTATGCATGGCGTGCTTTTAATGTATTTCTATTATTTCTTTAACATATTTCAATCATGACAACTCTCGCAAGATTTTAGCATGGTGATGGATATGACAATGTTAATGTATTTGGTCTCGGCGGAATAGATCTGCTACACTGCTGCTGTTGGTTATTGCTGTAGTTGTAGATTATTGCTGCTGCTGCAAGCAAGTACAGGAAATCGCTACTGCCAGAACATACATCGATACAGTTCTGTGAGTATTTAAGACATGCTGCTGCACAAATAGCATATAAAATAACCCGTAGCAGATCTATACAGGTGGAGCTGGGGAAGGTGGAGGGTTTCAGAGAAACTCTGAACGCGTGCTACAGGAATCTCAAGTGAATGCTAACCAGCCAAATAAATGCAAGGCAGTAAGCTCATTGACTTCATATGCATCATGAACCAATCAGCTTGTGACAAGTCGTTTAACTCTCTGAATATCATCTAATATATAATAATTTTTTTGTTATTAAAAATGAAAAACTTTTAACTTTTTTCCCCCTTTTTTTCTTTGCCTCCACTTGCATAACCAAACAATAAACCTTAAAAAGGTGCATAAATGAGTGAAGGATTTTGACACTGGCACAGAATAGCATCTAACTAAATGCCTCAGTTCTGTGCAACTTGTTTCTTGTTGTTTAGCAGATGCTTTTTAACCAAAATGACACATATGCTGATTGCAGGGACGGTCCCTCTGGAGCAGCACACTTTCTTTCACAGGAACAGCGATGGGAGGAGGGGATCTCAGCGACTTTACAGTTCTTAGATTGAATTCTTATCTGTATTCAAATCTGTAACATTTACATTGACAGCGTACTGAGATTCTCTGACTTATCAGCCTGCATCAACATTTGAATCAGAAAACATGTCAAAAAATGAATGTAGTGTTCTGTCCTTTAGGGTCATGCATAACCCCTTTTACATCACACTGACAGCTTTCGATGATGATCCAATAAGTGAATGTAGGAACGGCTTTGGGTATTTACACAAAAGCAGAACTTTGGACAATTGAGTGCCTTTGATTGTCATCAGCGACGTTAGTTCTGCTACAGACGCTCTGTTCTATTGTGTACGCCTGCTGAGTTCTGCTGCACATGACGTGCGTTGTAATAATACTCTGCAAAGAAAAGTACCCAACAAACTTGCCTTTGTCACCACGTTTTAAAATTTCCACAGAATTACTACAGTTACAGAATGAAGCACATTGAAGCATTAGGTTGATGCAGTGCTGCAGTTTGCACAGTTGCACCTCTGGCTCTTGCCCTAGTGCATGATTATGAAATGGTGAGGTCTGCTCACATTGTGGTAAATGGTGAGTATTTATTAGAACTAGAGAATGTTGTTTACTGAGCAGCTTGTTATGTGTGAGCTGGTGCCTTGCAAGAGGGTTTTTGTGGTTATGCTAATCTGTTTCCTTTTGTTCTGTTTTATTTTCACATCTGCATCTTTCTTTCACTTTAGTAAAAGTCACCCTGTGTCAGGTGGAAAACACTTTTTGGCTATAAGAGAAGATTCAAAAAACATTCCTGTCAAGGATAATGTAATTTCTAATACATATAATTAGAGAAATAAAACCGTAAGGCTTTCATAAAATAGTTTTTTGACTTTATCTGTTCACATTTAATACACATAATGTGGTAATTCAGAAACCAATCTAATTTTACCAGATATGATCAGCAATCTGTAACTGTCAAGGTGAACTTCCTTTAAACTTAACAACCAGCACTTCCTGTTTGTGTATGCATATGCTGGTGGCTAGGCCCACACAGAAACTTCATCTGCAAAAATGCCACCGATTTCTGTAAAATTGGGCCTTCTGTGAGTTCTAAAATGATCAAATCCACTTTCCTTTTGTGCATGTTTATTAAATATTTTCCTAATTTGATTATCCTTTCAGATACTAATAAAAGTGTAGTGCTCTCATTTTCAAATAACATATTTTATCATGTCCATTAAATCCATTGTGCACAATTTTGTAGATTTTTCATCAAAAATAGTAAACAGCAAATTCTGTCTGGGCCTAGCAATGACACATGACAATGCCATTACATGATTTTTGCAAAAATTAAATTAAATTAAATTAAACTTTAAACTAAATTAATTTTTAAATTAAATTATTTATTTATTACTTATATAACAAATAATTTGTATAGTTCTATAGTTAAGAGTTCTGAATATAAGTAATAATATTTATAAAAAATTACCCTGTTGAAAAAAGCAGCATATGACGGTTCGGTATGTTTTGAAGCATGTCAAAAAGCCTGGTTTGAGCTGTTTTAAGATGGTTATAAACTGGTCCTGAGCAGGAAATAGTTGCTTAGCACCAGCTTAGGACCAGCACGTGACCAGCTTATAACCATCAGGACCAGCTTAAACCAGCTCAAACCAGCTGACTTTCTTCAAAACATACCTAACCAGCATATGCTGTTTTTTTCAGTATGGTACTGTTGGAGCTGTAGTGCAGTGGAAGGTTTTTGCGTGATATTTTGGTTAAAGGGAAAGTAAATCTGTGCCTGGCATTTTGGCATGAGGATTGATTATCTGGAAGAATAAGTGTAAAAGTTCTAAAGTTTCAATGAGAATGATTGTCCAGTTCTAATTCTTGATCCTCTCTCAACTATCCTACTATTACAGAACTCAGTCACAGCACTTTTTAAAGACACAAAACACTGAACATTTGCCTCTAGGGTATGATAACAAGCTCAGTATACTCTCAGATACTGAAGAAAGTCTTCCTCTCCATTTGTCAGTTTGTGAGTTGCTCTAGTTTTCAGGTTAGATTTCCTAATGTGTTTTTGTCCTGCTGAGTTGAGGATGTACAGCTTGTTATTTGCAGCCTGACGGGCAGTAGCAGCTCTGCTGCCTGGGTGGCTGATTATCTGGGTGGCAGGCTGCAAGCCATTTAAACTTGTGCTTGTCCTGATTGTGGCTGTCCTATATTCTCTCTTTTTGGAGTTTTCTACAGTATTTCAGTTTGGTAGATGGTTCTTATGTGTTAAATGTGGGGTTAAGGGTTTTACTAACTTTCTTCCTTCACTAAAATTCTTTATTTTGTGCAAATGCTGTGGCATAATCACTTTAATTGATGATCATGTTGCATTAAATTCATTTTAATTAATAAGATGTATTACTAACAAAACTGAGTGTTGTAGACTAAAACCTAAAAATGTGTCAGCTGTGGTGTGCTTGTTATTTGTTGACTTGCTCTACACAGAGGTACCTGCCACAGTTCTCAGAAAAAACCTGGATGATTACATAAATGCGGCAAAAATCTCTTGAGAAATGTCACAGTTATGTTGGCACAAACAAAACAGTTACTTGACGCAGTTAGGTCAGACTTGTTTTCAGTTTTTACACATATATACTATATACATACAACGCCAGTTGCAACCACTGGATATTTTCAGACACCACAAGAGGAGTGTCATGTGTGGTTTCAAGGTCGAGAGAATGAAATCAACACATTTTGATGTACGTCACAGTGGTGCAATAAGTTGCTATTCTTTGTCAAGTCTGAAATCGTCAAAAATTCAAATGAAGAAGGTCTGTAACTGCAATATTCACATTTTGTTATGGTTACAGAGGAATCAACCAAGCAAACATGTACGAATTACCCAAGAAGTAACTTACTGAATGACACATTGCCTGGTTTAGTGGTACTCAGCAGTCAGAAGTAAAAATAAATCCGAGCTTAGCTCCAGATAAGTATTTAAGTGAAATAAGAGCAGATGGCAACATTGCACTGTAACCATAACAAAGTGACGAAATCACGCAGCAAGAACATTGTCCTAATCAGAACAATCAGTGTGATAGATCATCACTGTCACTGCTGTCTGTGCAATAATGTGTCATGCAATATCAGAAAACTTTGACAAGATGGAATCATAAGTCACAAAAGAGTT